>PVKU01000271.1:88991-570008 GCA_004027475.1 Anoura caudifer | reverse complement strand
GTCCGAAGCGGGCCGCAAGCGCTCCGGTGTGCACACGTCACGTGTGTGTCCCTGTAAGTAGCTCACTGTAGGCACTGGGGACACGTGGTGGGAACATTCGGAGAACGGGCGCAGTCCAGAACCGTGGCGGAGCTTCCGAGAGGCTGTGGGAGGCGGAGGTTGGCACGGCCACGTGCGCCTCAGAGTCGCCTAGCCGGATTCCTAGTTGACAAACATCCAGACAAGTTGGCTCTGAAGCCCCCGTGGAGGTCCCGGCACGCACAGAGGTCACCCGTGAAAGCACATTCTCATTTGCGCTGGGAGAGCGGGGTTCCTGGGCTCTGGCATTGCTCGCTCTCGGGCACCGCAGCCAGCTCCCAGAAGCAGGCTTGTGCGTGGAGGCAGTGGGCTGGGTAGGGAGGTGGGTGGGGGTCAGCAGATGCAGCAGGGGAGGGGCTTGTCTGCGGGAAGGAGCCCAGAGTGAGGCCTGGCCCCTGCCTGCCCTGCCCCCACGCCCCACCCACAACGCCTGGTCCCCGGACTGCAGGAGGCCTCCAGTGGCCAGGGCCAGGGGCTTGCTCCAGTGTCCCCGGGACTGGGGCTAGGACGGGACACTGAAACATGGATGTGACAGAGAAACATCGATCGGTTGCCCACCCCAAACGTGCAGGACCAAACGTGCAACCCAGGAATTGAACTGAGGACCTTTGGCTCCACAGTGGGACGCCTGCCCACTGAGCCACACTGGTCAGGGCTGGGCTGCGTCCATATTTTAAAGTGTCTCTGTATGCTGCACTGAGCTGCCGGTTCTTAACCAGTCACCCCCTCCCCTGAGCCTCCTCTGGGCTTCTCCCGCTGGGGCAGCCCCAGGAGGAAACGCTTCCTAGAAAAAAAGCCAGGTTTTCCTGACAGCATCAACCTCACTCTGTTCCTCAGGGTCGACTTCTGACATACTTTTAGAAAATAAAACATGATTCTCTTAGGCCACGCCTCTCCCGCACAACGTCAGCAGATGGTATGAAGCTTCAAGGAAATGGCGTGCCGCCGTGAAGCCACGTTGGCCTCTGCCCCTGGCTGCCGGACACGGTTTGAGAGTGAGCCAAAAAGGTGAAATCCAGGCGTCCGTGGCTCTTGCGCAAGGCCCTTCAGTCTGGCCCTTCAGTCTGGCCCCGTCCTCCCCCCCCCCCCCGGCCTCAGCGGCTTGTCCCTGACTCCCAGCCTCCCCTCCGCCCCACCCAACGCCCAGGTTCCAGACCAAGCTCTGGAGTCTTAGCGAGAGCTGTTGTTCCAGCCGAGGGCGCCTTTCCCGGCCTGGCCCGAGCCCTGCCCTTCCTGAAAGCGTCCTTCTACCCATGGAGATGGGGGGTGCTGGCTCCCAGCAGAGGCTGAGGATTGTGTGGGATGAGCCTCCTGGTCTCGGTGCCAAGCCGTTGCCCTGCGGAGAGGTAGAGGGGCCCTGGAGAGCTACCCCCTTGTGCTGGGGACTGTACAGAACGGCATTTAAGGGCCTGGCCCCTCTGTGCTGCCCCAGCCACACAGGGCCAGCTGCATGCTTTGCGGGGCTCAAGGCGACACCAGAGCATGACACTCCATCCAGGGATGAGAAGCCCGTCTTCCCTTCCTGTGGGCCACCCCCAGCCATAGTGGAGGACAGTCCCCAGGGGACACTCGGGTTGGGGGATGCGTGGTTCTGCCAGCCAAGGGTGGGGCAGCCTCTACCATGCCCCACCAGGGGTCCCAGGGTGGGAGCAGGAAGGGTGAGGTGGATGGGACCCTGGGCACTGGGAGGCAGGGAGGCTCAGAGGCCTGGAGGTGGCAGGGGTGGGGCCGAATGTGAGCCGAGGCTCCAAGTTTCCAGAAGGGGCTTCATTGTTCCTGGACTTCACTTATAAAGCACAGATTCAAAGGTAAAATTATTAAGAATTTTAAGATGGTGACCCAGGGCGTTGAACTGAAGTCATCCATCAGTCCTCCTTCTAAGCGTGTGCTCTCTGTGACCTCACTGGTCACAGGTCCAGCAAACCAGCCCTCCAGTTTCGCTCAGCCTTCTCTTCCCAGAGAGGGCCTGGGCCCGGCTGCCCGCCTCCTTTGGCCGTGACCCTGACCACCCATCAGGGTGGTAGCCACCGGCCAGGCCCCAGCTGGTCACCAGAGGTCTCCTGAGGGCTTGTCCAGCACATTCTGGGCAGGCGGCGTTTTCTTGGACTCGACTGGCTCAAACGACCAGGGACTCTGCGGCCCCGGTGAAAATATTTCTCCCCCCACCCCCGCCCCTGCCCAGTCTGACCGGATTCCACCCCACCCTGCCCTCCAGGTCCTCCAGACCTGAAGGAACAGCTTGTGGCCATGGTGACGGGCACTCTGGAAGCAGAGCCGCTGCCACATGCCAGCAGGCCCTTCAACCCGGGTGGAGAAACTGGGGTTCAGGGGTTCAAGGCCACAAAGCTGGTGATTGGCAGAGCTGGGCCTCCAGGAAGCTGTCAGATCTGCAAAGCCACGCCCCTCCGAGCAGCCTCTGCGTCCTCCCCTCTGTGGTGTTCAAGGCTGAAGCCCCACTTCCTTCCCCCCTGCTCTGCACCCCTGTTGTGTGACAACCGGAGGAGCAAGGGACGGCTCCCCGCCACTATGAAAGCCAGTGCCTGACGGGCAGGTGCTGGTGTCCAGGAGAGGGTTTATCTTCAGGGAGCGGCAACCTGGAAGATGGGGACTCCCGTCTCAAAGCCTGTGTCCACCTCTCAGGGAGGCAGAGGCTTTCACCAGGAGGGAGAAGGAAATAGGGCCAAGACATCAAGGGGGATTCCGTTCCAGGAAGGCAAGAGGTGATCCCTGGGTTAGTCATCCCAGATTCACGTCATCTTGACTTCACGTCCTCCTGGCTCCCACGGTCGAAGGTCAGCCAACCTGCCAGAGCTGGGATGCCTGCAGGTCGGAGTCTGTGCCCTTGGAAGTTGGTTCCTTGGATTCTTACACACACGTGCTGTGCATCTGTAAGCTGCGTGTTCGTCAGTGTCAGCACTCACAGGAACAGTGTCAAGAGATCGGCGGGGCGGGCTCCAGGTCCCCACCATCCTCGCTGTCACACGCTCACTGCGTTTGCATCAGTGGTCCAGGAGGCAGCGCCCATGAGCCCCGGGCCGCTCCCCTGTTCCCATGCGTACTCCCAAGTCTTCCCTCAGGGCAGGCGGTGGCCCTGGGGCCCGCCTGCCTTCGGTTTGCTGCTCCATTTCCCCTTCCTTCTCTTGGTGTGTTTCCACATGTTTATTACATTTGTTTGAGGGGGCCTGTGTATTGCAATGTCCAGTTAGCGGTTTCCGCCGGCAGGCATACAGTCCAGCAAGGAGCCCCCCCCCAGCACCCTTCCTAGTCCTCACCCATCTGCTGCTCGGTTCCCTTGACCCACCCTGGTGGGAGGGTCTGCCAGGCCCGGGGCTCGGGAAGCACACATTCTTTATCTATTTCCACCCAGCCGCAGCTTGGTCTGAAAATAGGAATAGAAGACTAATACATTTACAGGTCAAAACGCTCCGTGGAGTGAATGAATGTCATGGCACACGTTGATGAAGGCTAGGAAGCCTGCAGCCATGGTCAAGAGCAGGGCCCGGGAGCTGGGCCCCTGAGCTCAAACCCTGGCTCAGCCACTCATTGGCCGTGGGCGCTTGGGCCAGCCACCTGCTGGTCTCCGGGGTCCCAGCCTTCCAAGTCGGGGGCACGGCAGCCACTCCGTCTTCAGGCTGTGAAGGGTTCAGATAGGTGAAGATTGGCAAATGCTTAGAATGGGGTTTGGCACTTATACGAGCTCTACAGGCATTTGCTAAATAAACGACACTTCCCTCCCGACTTCCAGACCAAACGAGAAAGTCCCTGCAGACCCGAGTCATTGCGGGCAAGGCTGAACGCGAGCAGAAGGCACGCTGCGCAGCCACCTTCAGATATGCCAGTGAGAACTCGACTTGCTCCCACTCCAGGCATGCCAGGGCCTGTCCCACAGTCTCCCTGCGTCCACCCCTCACCCTCCACCTGGGCTGTGACCAGCAGGCTCGGCGGCCTGGACAGGCAAGGGGGCGGGACGGAGCCTGCTCAGTGGCGACTGCCTGTCTCTTGCTTCCCACTCAGACAGGAACAGGTACTGAGGCTACAGCTCCCGTCCAGCTCCTGCTTTCAAACGCCCGGATGGATGCAGGTGGGGGGTGAGGGGTCAGCGGGGAGCATTCCTGTCCGCCAAGGACCACCAGTGGGCAGCCTGGTGGGAGGGGAAGGCTTCCGTTGGGGGTTCACTGAGCTTCATGTGCCTGTTGGACCCCGGTCTGGAGCCCCGGGCAGAGGCCTGGCCTCAGGCCCAGCTTTGGGGTCACGGTTGCAGGGAGACAGTGGAGAGAGAATGAGTGAGAATTCCCAGGGACAACGGGAACCAGGGAGAGGAGGGAGAGGATCGGGGCTTAGAGCCATGTCCCCAGGGATGCCCCCCCACTGCCCCCAAAGCCCTTCCTCGCCCCAGAGGGCACTTCCCCTGCCCACAGGCAGGCCTGGACCACTGCTGACCCCTGTTAATACACCAGGCAGCTGAGCCCAAGTGACTTCTTCTCCTTGGTCCTTCCACAGCACCTGGGCTAGCATCTCACACGCAGTAGGTGCTCTGTGGATACCTGCAGCTGGATTTATCCATGGGAAGGAGGCAGCTGCATGCAGAAGGTGCTCCCGGCATGCCAGGCCTCACACGTCCACAAGGATGACATAGAAGTTGGCACCCACAGAGGTGCACCAGGTCACCTGAGAGATAGTTCCTCCTTCCGGACCCTTCAAGGCAAACAACTGCGTGTATCTGAATGAGAACCCTTGGCTTGGCATGTTGGCGAAGAGAAACGCCATCCAAAGCGACACATCTCTCCCGCTCTCAAATCCGAGGTTCTCTTGAGAAATACGAGCAGATGTGCTTGTTTCCATCCAGGCCTACACCCACATCAAAGGGGGCGGGCTCGGGGGTGGCAGGTGCACGCTGCTGCTCCGCTCGGTTTAAATCGCGTGCAGTCCTTCCCTGCAGCCCCTCTTTTGCAGATGCCGCGCCCCGCCACGCCCCTAATTCAGCGTCCTTTGTCGCAGACGCCCTGGTCACGGCTGCCTTTCGGGGCCTGCTTTGCGGAGACAGTTTTGGGGCTCTGGCTAATCTGCATAAGCGCTCAGCTGGTCCGAACACCAAGTGCCTTGCCATTTGTTGGTCCTCGAAATCTGCCTGCTGCCACAGTCAGCCTGTTGGAGGTGTGGGGGTTTTCTTAAAGCGCTGTTTCAAAGCGGGGAAATGATTTATTTATTGGGAATTCGGTGCTAGCTTTGTAATTTGTGCGAGAGCCAGGCTTCGTCCCTGCCCTTGGAGAGCTCCTGGTGGGGACCGTGAATAGCCCGTGGCAGACTAAATGTCACCCTTTTGTGAGTTCACAGGATTTCGGAACTACAGGGGGCTACACCTGGTTGCTCCCCAAAGCCCCCAGGCCTTCGACGGCCCCGGAGCACGAGGCTGCGGAGGGTGGCGAGACCGAGGCAGCTCTGGACCCCGGTGCCTCTCTCCTGTGCGGCAGGTGAGAACCCATGTTGACTTTCCACCAGGAGCCAGAGAGCTGTTCGCCTGTAGGGGCTGGCCAAGGTCCCAGCATTTTTCCTGTCCCCAAGGCATAGGTGGCATTTCCACCCAGCTGAGTCACTGGGGATTTTTCCAGGTAGAGAGGGTAATTGCCAGCCCAGGTGAGCCTGGAGTTCCTTAATCCCTTGTGGAGGCGGGTCTGGGCTGCCTGTTTAGAAACACAGCTCTCTGCGGACGTGGGTCCCCAAAGGCCATTCGTAGAAGGTCCACAGACCTGGACCCTCCAGATGCATTACGAACTATGGCCAAGTATTAAAGTGAGCATGGCGACCACTGACTTTTGTGCCCTCCCACCCACAGAGGTTTCAGGTGCCTCCTCTCAGGCGAGCGTCTCTGCTGGGGATGTGCTCCGTGAGCAAGATGCCCGCTCTTTCCTGCGCATGTATTGTTTCCTCCTCATAACCGCCCTGGGGGGCCCGTAGGACGAGGATCTCCGTGGTCACGACAGAGTGACTCAACTCCGGGGGTCAAATCACTTGGTTTCTTATTCTAAGGAGTTTATAGTTTAGGCGAGTCAGGAAACAGAAAAGAAAATCAAGGGTCCAAGGTACACACCCGGGGGAGAAGCAAGGAGTTTGGGAGACCTTCATTCAGTCATTCAACAAACACTGGATTCAGCACAGAGAGATCCCATTCTCGGTTGGGCTGTGCCCAGAGCACCTGTTGCTCACAGGCCGCTAGTGCTAATGTGCCGACGCCCCGGGTGAGTCCGTGACTTGGCCGGGCCTCAGTTTCCCTTCAGGGTCACCACACCGGTTACTTGTCAACGAGGACGGCAAGTAAGTATGCCGAGAGGCCTCTGTAGCATGAGCTTCCCAGGGGTGAGGACAGTCCTTTCTCCTCGTGAGATAAGTACGGAAACAAGCAGCTGTGGGAACTTCCACAGTGACTTGACAGAGGTGTTTTATCTCCTCGGGATCCAATCGTAAACAAACAGGCCTTATATTTTGTATGACTTTGGCTTTTTTTTTTTTAGAGTTTTTAAAAAATATTATTTACTTATTTTTAGAGAAAAGGGAAGAGAGGGAGAGAAACATCAACCGTGTTTGCCTCTTGCGTGCCCCACACTGGGGACCCTGCCCACAACCCAGGCATGTGCCCTGACTGGGAATTGAACCAGTGACCCTTTGGTTCACAGGCTGGCACTCAATCCACTGAGCCACACCAGCCAGGGTGTGACTTTGGTTTTGAAAGATGTTATTCTTTCTACTAATTTATTTTTATGGCTCTGGACAAAAGTATCGGTCTATGCCAGTTCAAAGGAAGAGGAGCAGGCCCCTCCCAGCAGGCGGTTTGGGAAGCCCAGCTCTGGATCCCTGGGAGTCAGGCCAAGTTAAGAGCATGATGGGATCCAAAATATGAGCATGGAGTTCGGAAAAGACAAAGCGGAGAGGAGGAAAGAAATGGGAAGTCTTTGAAACGGCTGTTTGCTTACGTTCGGAAACAATGGCAGTGAGCACCCCTCTGGGCTGAACATGCCCCCCACGACGTTTGCAAGCGAAATTTCGGATGGGTAATAAACCCGCGCAGACAGTCCAGAGGGCCTGGGAGCCCGGAATGCGCCCTCCCTGAGGGATCAGGAGCCCTTAGTGACGGCGGCCTGGCTTGTCTTTGCGCTGGTCAGAATTTGAAGGAGGGATTCTGCCTTCTGGTCCCTCATACTGTCCCGCCTTTGTCCTGCTCCCTCGTTGGGCATTCTTCTCTAGGGGCACCCCCTGTCCCCTTCCCGTCTGCTCTTGCATCTTGCTCATCCCCCTTCTCCCCATTCTTCAGATGAGGAAGTTGAGGCTCTGAGGCTGGATGGCCTGCCTAGGGCCACCGGGCTGTCACGTGGCGGAGCTGGGATTTGAACCCAGGTGCTCCGGGCTCCCTCTCCCCTGACCAGTCTCTGATTCTTGACACTTGAGGGCCAGCATCCCAGGGGCTGTGACAGGCGTATAGCTCCTGGGGCATATCTTACCGGACCTGGCAGTGTCTCCTGGGGCTCACTTTCTCTAGGCAGATCAGTGCCATAACAGGGTTAGTAAGCCAGGCCTCATGACTCCTCGGTGACATCAGCCCTCCTTACCGGGATCCACCCCCTGGCCTTAAACGTGTGTTTCTGCTTCCCCCAGCGAGAGGCTCCTGCCCACCAGCCCGGGGAGGCGGGGGCCTTTCCGAGGGAGAACTGCTCCCAGGGTGCACAGCTGCTTTGCCAACAAGCAGGAAGCCCTTCCTGAAAGCTTCCCACACAAGGTCAGCGCTCGGCCCATCTGGCGCAGCGCAGGAAAGAGACAGCCAAATGGTGTTCTGTTTTGTTTTCCTGTGTGGGGTTGAGTGCTGGGCCCAGGAGTGGGGGAGCACAGGCGTGCGGCTCGACGGATTGTGACTTGGAACCCCTGCCCTGCTCTTCGTCTCACCGCTTCTGTCCTTCGGAGCCACGGTTTTCACGTCAACGAGACAGGAGGTGCACAACGGTGTCCACGCTGCAGGGTTGCTGTGAGGTGTGGAGATGGTGTTTGCAGAGCCCGAGGGCAATCTGCCATTGTTAACACTATGTTCTAGGTGGTTCACGGTCTCAGGGTTAGCAGCCATCCACACGGTAGTGCCGTAGCCGGTCCATGACGCGCACGCTATGCAGGGCACGCTGCTGAGTATTTTACGGCACGGTTCTTTTCGGCCTCCAGCAACCTGACTTCACGGAGGTCCCAGTTTTCAAGCCCCAGTTCACAGATGCGGAATGAGCTGCGGATACGCTGTGCAACCTGCCCAGCGTGAGACGCGGCTGAACGGCTGAACCGGAGTCTGGGCTGCTCCACAGTCCATCCGACTCCTCAGCCTCGGCTCTCAGGCTCCATGAAGATGCTCAAGGGCGACACCGGAGGGTCTGTTAGACAACCAGCTACTCACTGTTTCCTGGCTTAGCTACCTTTTCTCTTGTCTGCCCTTCTCATCTGCATCACTTCTTCCCCTGGCCCTGCCTTATTTTCTTCATTAAGCAGAATAACCAAAGCTGCCTTTCAAGAATATCAATCTCAAGCATATCATGGGAGAGTCGAGGTAACTGAACGTATCAGTTATGTGTGGCTGTGTAACAAACTGCCCCAACGCATAGATGCTTACAAGCACAGGTGCTTCTTTTATTTGCTCATTATTCTCTGGTTTGGCAGTTTGGGCTGGGTGCTGCGGGGCAGTTCTGCTGTCTCTCTGGGCCTCACGTGCCTGCAGCTGGCGGAACGCTTGTCTGGGGCTGGGTGGTCTAGGGCAGCCTCGCTCACACGTCTGGCAGTTGGCAGCTTGTTGGCCGGAACGCTTTGGCGCTTTTCCACGTGGCCTCCCTAGGCTAGCTGGGGATTGTTTAACAGGGTGACAAGAAAAAACACACGGGCTCTCCAAGCCTTGGCTCAGAAGTTGGACAATGTCACTGTGACCCATTTTATTGGTCAAAGCAAGTGACGACGTCTGTCCAAATTCAAGAGATGAATAGCTAGATTCCATCTCTCGTTGGGAGGGGGTGTCACAGACTCGGTGGCTGTGTTTGGGTCTACAGCACTAAGGCAGCCCCCTCCCCCAAAGATACCCTTCACTACAATCCCTTTGTCCCTTCACGGCCCTCCCCACCCCACCCTGTTCTCATGACCGTTTACAATACTTTCTTGCTTCGCATTGCCCAGAGCTTCCTTCAGTCACTTGACAAGCATTTCATTATGTGCCAGGGACCCAGAAGTGAACAAGACAAAGTTGCTGCGCCAGTGAATCTCGTATTCTGGTGGCAGGAGCAGACAACCAAGAAATCAGCCAGGACCTGCTGCGAGGCCGTGCACAGTGGTGCTTTGGAGGACCGTGGAGCAGAGCGTGGGCGGGGGCGGGGGGGGGGGAGTATGTGTGAGAGGACGGTGGTCCCTGTATGTGCAGAGTGGTCAGTTGACATCCAACGAAGTGACACCTCACCTTAATGTAGTTAAAAAAAAAAAAAAACCCAACTGTCAGACATGTCATTAAAAAACAATAAAAAGAAATAAAAAGAAAACACTGACTATGGAAAAATTCTTGATAAGCAAAAGCATTTTATTTTACCTGAACCAAATGACCGCTTCTGAAAGAGGGGTGCTGGTTGCTTCTGGGAGCTTCAGGGAGCTCACCTTTCAAGAGGGCGGTGAGCCTATCTGGCCCCCTGGTTTGTGGTGAAGATTAAAGTGACACCATAAAAGCAAAAGTTGCTCTGCTCTGGTTTCACTTCCTACCGCAAGGTTGCCAGTGATTTTTTTTTTTTTTTTTTTAAGAACACAAATCAACCATCATCACTTTCTGCACAAACCCTTCTGAGGATTCCTGCGGCCTAGAGCCAGACTACTAGGCCCCTGTCATCTATCTGCCCTGCCGCCCACCCCCCAAAGCCCAGTGGCGGTAACCCATCAGCTCTCCAAAACTGACTCTCACTCACACCCCTCTGCCTGGTGTCCTCCAGGTTGCGGGGATCCTCCCATCCTTATTCAGGCATCAAGACCCCCAGAGCACCGGTGCTGTCTTGCGGTTATGGCCCCAGCTCAGTGACATAATCTGTTTACCTGCAGTCAATAGTTAAAGCTCCTTCCAGACCATCTTCTAAGATCGAATCTTAGTAGAGTCTGGCATTAGCTATAACGCCACTAAAACGAGTCCCCGAACCTCAGTTTCCCCATCTGCAAAGCGGCCCAGGACACCTAACTCCTTAGGGTAGGCATGAAGTCTACAGAGGTCAAGGACCAGGCCCGGGCCCCCAGCGGCGTCCCACAGCTGTGGTTCCGACCCTGGGGCGGGACTGTTGGGCTGTTGACCAGGGCGTCCCAGGGGCCACGCCTGCAGTCTGGGGACAGGGAAAAGGTGGGAGGACTTCTCCAAAGTGTCCCACCCGCGGGCCCACTGTGCCCCCCCTCCCCGCCCCGGAAGGCCGCCTGGCCGGGCGCACCCTCCCGCCCCTTCCAGGGCTCCCCAGGAGGGCAGCCACAGTCGCACCGCCTCCGGCCGCCCGGAAACCCCGGACCAGCGCCCCCAGCGCGGTCTCCGGAGCTGCGCCCGGCGCCGTGCTGGGCATGCGCGGACCGCGGAGCGCAGACCCGGTCCTCCGGGAGGCGGAAGCTCGGGACGGGGACGCGGCGGGGGCGCGCAACGGCAGGGGGCGCGCGCCTCAGCCGGCCGCCGCGCACGCGCAGCACGACTCCGAGGGCGCGAGCCCGCCGCCGCCGTCGCTGCCGCCGCCGGCCGGGACCGCTGTGCGCCCGCGGCGTGAGGCGTGGGAGGGAGCGCGGCCCGTCGGTCCGCGGCGCCGCCCAGTCGTCGTCCGTGTCCGCCAGCCCGCGCCAGGCGCGGTCCGAGTGAGTGCGGGGTCGGGGCGCGGGCGGGCGGCCGAGTTCGGGAGCTTGAGGTTGGCAGGGCCGCGGCCTGAGGGCGGAGGGCCGAGCGGGGCCGGACAGGCCAGTCGCGGAGACGGATGCGACGAGACCGGTTCCCCCCGCGTCGCCCGCCCGCCGGCCGCGGCTCGCGGAGACCGGGGGACGTGGGGAGGCTGGGGGACAAGGGGAGGCCGGGAATACAGGGAGGCTAGGGGCTCGGAGAGGCCGACGGACGTGGGGAGGCCGGGGGGCGTTGGGAAGTCGGGGGTTCGGGGACGCAGAGGGCTCGGGGGAGGCCGGGGGTATAGGGAGGCCGAGGGACGTGGGGAGGCCGGGGGCTCAGGGAGGCCCGGGCTGTGGGGAGGCTGGGGACACTTGGAAGCCAGGGGCGCGCGGAGGCCGGGGGACATGGGAGAAGGGCCGGCCTCCGCCGGAGCCGGCCAAATGCCTCAAAAACAAAAGGGGAGAGAAGAAGGAGGAGGAAGAGGGAAATCCGTGGGGACGCGGGGCACCCGGAGCGGAGGCTACCGGCCCGCGGGCAGGGAGGGGTGGGACCGAGTGCTGCGGGCCGGGGAGCCTGGACCCCGGGCCCGGGGTGGGCGCCCTCCCGGCTGCTGGCTCCAGTGTTCCGTGGCCCAGCGGTTCCCGGGGCGATGGCTCCGAGCCCCCATCCGAGCCATTGTGCCTCCAAGCGGCCTCCGCCTCGGCCCCAGCCCCCCGCACGCGACCTGGGGGGGACTCCACGGATGAGTGGCTCTTCCTCTCTCGGTTCCTGTCCTGGCCCCTCTTCCTCTTCTTCATCAGGAGGAGGGGGTTGTTACTTGGTTTTATTGGATTGCAGGATCTTGTCGCTTAATGCACTAAGCATACTTTTTTTTTTTTTTTTTTTTTTTGAGCCATTTCAACAGTGTCCCATTCTTGCATCGTTAGCCCGCAGCTGGGCTTTGGGCAGTGCGACTAAGATAATCGTAATATTGTAGTAACTGTGGGAACCGGAGGCCGCGTGAGAGTTTGGGGGTCTGTATTTCAGACGGCCGTCGTTGGGAGTTTCATCAGAGGGTCGATATATTCACGGTTGGAAAAAGAGACGGGCCACTGCTGTTTGGAGTGACAGACGCAGCCTCACCCGTCCGGGCTGTGAAAATGGTCCCCTTTTGCAAAGGACACAGCCGCGCCCTGGTCAGTCGTCCCGCCTTTGAAAACCCGGGAGGAGAGTGTGGCTGGATGGATTGGAGGGATGTCGATTGGCCTTCAACTCACGCGTGTTGAGGTGCAACCTGGATAATGTCTTCGTCCCGTGGCGCTCCTGAATTCGGTTTTAAACCCCGTGGTGTTTAAACTTGGAAAGGAAGTTTGTGTTTCAGTATCTTTATGAGCAGCGTATCGTGGCACATTTGTGGCTCTCCTTGCAGGAAAGTCCAGCCGGGCCCATTGTTCTCTCTTTTGAACACTTCTGTGTACTAAATGCTGCAGACATGGCAAGATCAAGGGTGATAAATTCTCTTAGGAATTTCTCGTCGTTTCCAAGTGCCCAGTTTAATGGTGAGCGCTGGGAAAGTCTGTGCGAAGCCCACGCTCCCTTTTAAGGGGCCGCCCTCACGCAGGCACCGAGTGGGCAGACGGCGCACCAGGGAATGCTCCGAGGTGGCCAAGACCCCGATGCCGAAACTGGACAGTCGCGTTTGGGCAGATACGGGGGTCCTAGAGGAGATGTGCCTTACGCCTGTTTTGAGACTTGGTTTTGAGAAAATAATTAAAAACTGTTTCGAGGGCAACAAAAGAGTCCATTCGAAGTGTTAAAACAATGTGTAACTCTTTAACTTTTGGAATTAAACATTTTCAGTTAAGACATTTGGGTAGAATAAATCTTGTTTTAAATTCCAGTAGCAGGGCCAAATGTGTGGTCACGGAGGATGGTTTGACTGTGGGTGGCGGGGACAGCTCGTGTGCCCCAGACGTGGACGTGTGAAGCCTACGGGATCCTGTTGGCCAGCGTCCCTCTGGGAATTCAATTTAAGATTTCAATGGCATTAAAAGTTCTGTTACTGCTATCGTATTTGTGAAATGAGGCTTTTTTTGCTGAACAATCAGAAGTTCAATTTCTGTAGTACTTTATCTTAAGGCTTGTTAAAGAACATATTCTCATTCGTGTTTGCCCTCAAAAAGTTCTCTGAATAATTAGCAAAAAATTGCTCTGAAAGTCTTTAAGACTTTTTACCGATACCTATATAAACTGCTTAAACTGTCAGTTAAAAAAGTTTGGACAAAATAAATGACCTTTTATTACCATTTGAATCAATGGCAATAAAGTTCAGGAAGTTTCTGAATGCAAATAAGCGCTCAAATGCCAGGCTGCTTGTCCGTGCTCAGGAGGTGCCCTGGCGGGGCGGGGCGGGGCTGGGGGCGCACCCGTCTCCACTCGCTGCCGCGGCCGCGGCGAGCGTGGTTGCCCAGCCTCTCCGTGAGCCGTGTGCAGCTGCAGACAGTTGGAGCCCTTCATCGCTCCTGCTCTCTACCAGCATTTGTGTTTCTGGTGATGGAGCAGCAGGGGAGCCCCTCTGTTCCCGGCTATAACAATTGCATTGGTTTTTTTACTAGGCTCTATGATGAAAATAAATTTAGATAAGCATATATAAATCAATGTTCAGTTTAAGTGGAGTTTTTAGCAAATGCTGACAATTACAGTGTAATTTGCATAAACACTAACGACATGGTTTAGACAGGGTAAATAAGAAATAGATGTTTTTTGCCCAAGTGGCACCGTGCCCACCATTTTTAAAAAATATTTTATTTATTTATTTTTAGAGGGGGCGAGGGAGGGAGAGAAAGTTGATCAGTTGCTTCTCGAAAGCCCCCAACCTGGGACCTGGCCCGTAGGTCCCGGCGGCCACTCCTCCATAGTCGGGACCCTGGGACAAGTTTACTTGTTTTAAGAAATGAAGTTATTTCCTTACAAACTTTGCATTTTATTTAAATAGTCCTTCCTAAATTTTATTTATGTACATTGCCATTTACTACAAACTTCAGAACAAGAGAAACGACTGACGTTGTTTGTTGGGGTGTTGCCCAGCGGCGGGCAACTGTGGGTACACGTGTTGGTGGTGGGTGCCAGGACCTTCCACAGGGGAGTGAGCTCCGGGAGTGGCCCTGCGGCCGGACCTGGGCTGATGCTCGGCGCCTCGTCCCCTTCACTCCTTAGTGGGGCCAGAGGGCCGTGGTGCTGCTCACGTCCGTGTTTGTGGGCGAAGCTTGGCAGGCGTGGAGTTGGAGGAGCTCTTGGCCCCAGGGTGGCGGGTCCTGGTTGGCCAGGCCTGAGGGACGGACCAGGGCCAGCTCCTCACTGGAGAAGGGGCCGTCTTGACCGCCTTGCCCCGGTCTCCTGAGTAGAAGTTGGTAGTGTGTGGAGTGGTCACTACGGTGTCTGGGGAAGTGGAAGTCCTTGTGTTTTGTGTTTGAATCTGATGCTTTCAGAACTGGAAGTTCTAATCTGGCCAATGTGGTGTAAGCAAACACTTTAATGAAATACCAGAATTCTTTAATTAAGTAAAAACGATTAGTGCATTGCACACTAACAAGATGCTTCTTTTTGTCGAAGGGCGTGCTTCAGTGACATCTTCACTCCCGGACTTCGCGTTGGTGAGTTTTCAGGGCCGGTGGTGGTTGTGAGCGCAGCCCCGTGGGGGCAGGGAGCGAGGCAGGGAGGATCCGAGCGTGCACGTCTCGCACGTGCGGCCAGCCCCCGCGGTGCGCCCGGTGTGCTCCATCCGCAGCGCACCGCTGCCCTGGAAGCTTCGGAAATGACTCTGCTCACGGTCACCACTTCTGAGTTTTCCATCCTGCTTTTTCCGGTTGGCGCACTCTCTGTCCCTTTATTTGGGGTCAGGGGGCAACATCAAGGCTTCGAAGAACCTGAAATCACACTGGTGGGCTCTGTGCCTGGCCTCCCCCGCCCTGCCCCATGTTCCGTCTGAAAAGTCCTGCAGTCCTGTGGTGTGGGTTTGGCGTCCTCTCGGTGTTTGCTGTGTCTACGCGTGACTGAAACACCACACCTCTGTCTTTGCTGGACAGCAGGAAGGCTTGAACGGTTTTATGTGTTACACGTCTTGAGTAGGTGGTGTGTCTTGTCCTGAGAGTCAAAGCACCGCGAGGGCAGAAACTCAGCTGTGCACGCTGTTGCACGCCTGTGTGTGACGCTGTGACCATGCACTGACAGAGGAGCACAAGGCCCTTCGACTACCGGAGAGCTGTCCCTGCCTCACGGGCTGCCGGCCGCTCTGGCTGCCTTGGTGAGGAGCCTCGTCTGGAGCCCGCGCGCGCAGGACCCGGCACGAGGGCGACCGGGACACGAGGGGGACCCGGCACGAGGGCGACCGGGACCGTCCGTGTTTTCACTGCTGTCTGCTGGCTTTATCTCAGGTCACCGGGCCAGGGAAAAACACCGCTCCGCCCCGTTACAAGTTGGAAATGTTCTTTTTCCCCTAGAAACGGGTCTTGTGGGTACTGCTGTTGCGTTCATTTAGGACTCATGCGAAGTTCCGAGGGCAGGAAGTGGCTTTAGGAGACACCGGATGAGCGGGGTTTGTCATGGGCACCCTCATGGGTCGTCACCGGTCCGCTGGATGCGTTGGGTGCCCTGCGCAGCTTTGCCGCAGCCCTGAACCGCACGTAAAAGCCTGTCTTGCTGCTCCTGCAGTGCCCGCTGCACCGCCTGCGGCTCTCCCTTCACCTGCTCGGCGAGGCTCTCGCCGCCATGCTGTCGTTCGGGCAGAGCACTGTGAGAGGGACAGGCCGCTCACCTCCACTCTCGGGAAGGGGGGTCAGCACGCGGGTGAAAGGCGGTTGGCTCATGCTCAGCAGCTCCCTCTTACTCTCGCGCTGCGGTGTGCGGGGACACGCACAGGCACACGCACACGCGGTCGGTACGCTCCAGGTTGTTTGCTGTGGTCGTGAAGTGTCGTCACAGGACGGCAGCGTCACTGCCCCCAGAACTGAGAACTGTGCAGGCCCCACCTCGGACCCCAGTCCGACCCTGGCGCGGGCTGGCGGGCAGAGGGCTGCTCTCGGTCTCTTCGGGCCACTTAGGTTTGCCGGGGAGATGCCTTCACTTCAGGACTCTTGAGTCTGTCTTTCAGCCTTTCGGAGTTTGGGGAAGGCCCTGCCAGGTCTCACGGTGCACAGCGCCGGTTGGCGGTGTGTCTCCTACCTGTCGCGTCGCACGCAGGACGAGGCGCACCGGTGGGCAAATGGAACGCCGTGAGCCCAGGGGCAGGGTTTTGTGCTGCCCTTTCTGTGCCCACCTCCCCATCCCACTCCCGCTGCTGAGGTCCTGAAGGGGCCGGTCACGGAGACCCAAGTAAGTCACTTTGCTGTGGGCTTGGCGGGGAGGGGTCTTTCAGTACAGGAGAGCTGGTACAAGGCTAGAGAGGAATTGGCGGTAGACAGGTGGAGTGAAGTGTAATCTCCAAACAGGAGGGTGCTTCCGCGTGACCGAGCTTCCGGTCAGCTGGACGGCTTTGTGAAGGTGGACACGGGGCAGTGAGCTGGGGGAGCTGCTGAGGGCCTGGCGCGGAGCAGCTGCTCAGGGGAGGCCAGGCCACAGTCCTCCTGGTCTTCCAGCCACGGACCAGCCACGGACCAGCCCTCTCTGCCCGCGTCCGACCCCCCCCCCAGTGGTTTTTCTGGTGTTGCCGCGTTGTGGTTTTAAACAGCTCTTTCCTGGTCAGAACGAGGCTGCATATCGTTCTGCGGTTCGCGGGTACTCACTGTGGCACGGAGAGCCCACGTGCTCCTGTCACGCGTTAAGGCTCTGATGGCCGACCTGCGTGTGTTCCCGAGCCCCTGGGGGGCTGTGTGCTTGGCCACCGTCTCTCCCACTTGGTCATGTGCAGCTTCACCAGCCCGCTGGTGGGTTCTTGTTGTTGTTGATGGAGGTTCTTAAGTTTATTTTTTTTAAGATTATTTACTTTTTAGAGAGAGGGGGAGGGAGGGGCAAGAGAGAGAAACATCAATGTGTGGTTGCCTCTTGCATGCCCCCTACTGGTGACCTGGCCCACCACCCAGGCCTGTGCCTTAGAACTGGCGACCCTTTGGTTCAAAGACCGGTGCTCAATCCACTGAGCCACACTGGCCAGGGCAGAAGTTCTTAAGTTTAACGTAGTGAAGTTCATCAGTCTTTTCTTTATAGTTGGTACTTCTCATGCCTTTCCTTGCCCTGAGGTCATGAATTAATTCTTTTGCTGTTTTCCAAATGCTTCACAGTTTTGCCTTTCTCCTTTAACTGTGTGATTGTGTTGACTTGGTTTGGGTGTGTAGTATGAAGAAGGACCCCGTTTAGTTGACAGGTGGACAGCGAGTTGTCCCGACAGCATTTCCCGGGAAGAGTGTCTTTCCCCAGTCGCTGCAGCATGGCCTGTGTCGTGAGGGGGAGGCCCGCGTGCGTGCGCCCCTGGCTGTGGACTCCGTCCGGTCCCTCTGGCGCTAAGCTGCCTGAGTCATGTAGCTTCGCGCTGGGTCTGGGCGTGCTGCGGCGCTCCTCCTGCCTGGCTCTCCCTGGAGTGTGTCTTGGCTACCCTTGACCTTTGCACACCAATGCATGTGTGAGAATCCCTGGTCGACTTCCTGAGAAGTTCTCCCGGGTATGTGGGGACACTGTGTAGAGCAGCGCGTGGAGAACTGTTTCTGGCTTTGGAAAGGGCACTGCGGGTAGAGTCTAGGGACGCTTTTGCGTAAGTCTTTGCAGGCACGGCAGGGCCCGGGGAGACGCGGCAGGTGTGTGTGCCGCGCCTGCAGACAGGGCCGGGCTGTCCTAGCGGGGCTGTGCCACTTCCCTTCCCCCCAGCAGCGCATGGGGTTCCCCAGGCGGCACTTGGAAGGGGGCTGGTCTTTCGCAGTTTAGCCGTTGTACTAGGTGTCTGATGCTGTTTCACTGTGACTTTAATTGACGCTTCCAAATACCTGGTAATGTTGAGTATCTTCATATGCTTATTTGTCATCCCTGTATCTTTGGTGTTCAAATATTTTGCTCATTAAATGTTTTTTCAAGCTGGTGGATTCTTGATGTACTCCGGCTACACGTCCCGCACCGGGCGCCAGCAGTGCTCTTGCCCCATCCCTGCCTTGCTTGCCATCCTCCGAACGGCATCCGCGGGCGGAAGTTGCACGTTTCGGTGATGTCCCATGCGTCAGTTTGTTCTATGGATTGTGGTGTTTTGCTGTCGTATTTAAGAAATCTTTGCCTAATTTTAGGTCACAAAGATTTTCTCTCACTTTGTTCCCCCCCCAGAAGTTTCGTGGTTTGGGGTTTCACATTTAGGTTGATGATTCATTTTTAGATAGTTTTTGTTTATGGTGTGGCATGTGGATCCAAGTTATCTGTAAAGCGTTTGGGGCCTGAATGAAGGTAGCTGCCTTCAGAGAGTGTTTGGTGTTGCTCCGCCCAGCCCGCGGTCACCCGGCGACCAGCCCGAGACTTGAGGTGCGCCGGCCCACCCAGAGCTGCAGCGCTCCCGGCGGGGACCTGAGCCGTGTGGACTCCTGGGGCCTCTTGCTGAGGTCGAGGGGTCAGACTCTTCGGGCGACCTGGCCTTTTGGCTTCCGTCTCTATCCCCTCTACTGTCAGGAGGAGGAAAGCGAGCGCTTGGGGACCCGCACACGGCTTCAGGGCACAGGTGGTTCCTGGGCTTGCTTCTCTCTTTCGGTTTCTGATTTCACTTTAATTTTCTCTGGGTGTTTCCTTGTTGTCCTGTCAGTTTCTGGTTGCCTTTGAGAATGAAGCGTTCCGCCCATTTTGTGACTCCTCTTCAGAAGGAGGGCTGGACGGAAGGAACCAAGGATGCGCTGTCCGTTTCCGCTCCACGCCTAGCGTCTGGCCGTGGACCTGCCATCTCCTGTCGTAGCCGCTGGCCACCTGTGGCTGTCACAATGAAGCTCAGCGACAGGTTCTCTGGCCCGGTCACACTGGCCTCAGGTCGCGTGCTCAGTTCCCACATGAGGCTCATGGCTACCGTGTTGGACTGCGCAGAGATGGAACACGCCACGTCACACGTCGGCCTGCCAGACAGCACTGGCCGCACTGGGCGCCTCTCCTGCCTCGGAGGACCGCCAGCACAGGCGTTCCTGCTGCCGTAGGTCGGCCCTTTCCCGAAATCAGCCTGTGGCTGAAAGCAGGTGATGAGCCCTTCGCAGGCGTGGCCGACCGCACAGCCACCCCGCAACCTGCGGGGCCTCCGCCTGTGCAGCTGGTGCGCTGACGAGAGGCTGGCAGCCTGACTCGCCTTACCGAAAGCTCTGCTTATGCCCCAACTGGAGGGCCACCCCGGGGTGTCCGAGCCTGGTGAGGACCACGGTGGCAGTGCCACGTTTCAAGCTCTGCGCAGAGCAGCCGGGCACAGCGGGGCTCGGGAGGCTGCCCCCCCCACCACCGAGGAATCTGGAGGCGCAGCCCGTGGAAGGGGAGGGCAAGGAGGGTGTTCTTGGTGGGAAACAAGCTCAGGCTAAGGTGTCCGGTGGGCGCGGGCCGGGAGTGGTTTACTGCCCCTAAGTGAGGGTCTCGTGGCCGGAGAGGTGGCGGAAACCGAGATCGAAGGAAGTGTCCTGAGAGGAACACCGAAAGGGATGCTCTGCCTGCTCACTTAGTCATCTGTGCTTGTTGGTGAGGGTGGGGCTCTCACTAGGGACGCGCTGGGGCCTCTTTGTGGCTCGCGGAGCTCCAGGCTTTGGAGAGTGCGTCTGCAGCGAGGGCCAGAGGCGTGCTGCCGCAGCCCCGCCGTCCCTCCCGGGCGGCGTGCCGCGCTGTGGACGGGCCCTGGCTTCCCTGGGCCCCTGTTGAGCCTCTTCTGTGCACGGTGACTGCCGTCGGTTACTCCTGGAGGAAGGGTCCCCTGGCCGGAAGTGGGGCTGTGGCTGCCTAGCCAGAGAGGTGACAGTGAAGAGGGACTGAGGGGGGGCGGAGGGGAGAGGTCAGGCCCACAGACCTGGTTGGGCATTTTCTCTGTGGCCCTGGCCGCTGTGGGGCGGCTCACCCGCACTGGCCTACCTTGGTTTGGCGATCGGAGAGCCAGCAGCAGAGACGGAAGCTCGGTTGAGCTGCTGGAGTAGTGCACGTGTCCAAACTCGCCACTCTCCCTCAAAACAGAGTGTGTGTGCACTGTGTTAGGGCCTCAGCATGACGTGCAGACATCACCTGGGGGCCTCGTTCTGTTTTGGGTTCAAAGCCCGCCTGTCTGGAGTGGGTCCCCCGGCCCTGCATTTCTAGCAGGCTCCCAGGCGATGCCAGGGCCAGCGGTCTGCGGACCACACCTTGAGTAGCCAGTGTGGCTTTCTGAAACACGGCCCTGAGCCGGCTGGCCTTGCCCAGTCGGGCACAGTGGTTCAAGGGGGGATGGGGGGCCCCGACTGTGCTGTGGGCTGCCTGCCAGCTTCCCTGGTCTCCGTGTGCTTGTCACATCCCTCGCCCAAGTGGTACTGCGGGCCAGCGGGAGAGGTAAATGGCCCGTAGCCTGTGAAGTTCTGGTGTTCGCCGGGGCCTGGCTTGTGAAACGCTCCACAGAAGGTCACGGTTGTTAAAAGTAAACACTGACGCCAAAGTGCGCCGCTCTCTGAGTTCTCAGTCCCCCCTGTGTCTTCGCGTAGGTGACTACGAAGTCACTGCCCAGCACTCGGAGAAAGTCCCTCGTGCCCGGAAAGGAGCCAAACACAGGCCGCGCTCTCAGGTCCACGTGAAAGAAGTAGGGGTTGTGCTGGGGTCTGGCCAGGGCTCCGAGGGCTCGGCGGTGGAACAGCCGGTCCCCGCCGGGGGCGGCCCCGTACCTTGCCCGGGCACTGGAGACAGCGTCCTCCTCTCTGTTGGGGTCAAGGGCGCCTGTGCCCGTCTCCACGCAGACTGGACATCCGTGCCTTGTCTCCGGGTGCCAGCCGCGAGGACGATGGGAAAACCCATCATCTTTGTGCCAGGGATTGTGAAGGACGCGTACACGGGAGCTGGGTGAAGCTTCTTCTGCTTGGGTGTTACACTTGAATTGTAATTGAAGTTCAAACACGGATCTTCAGTTTTACTGTCAGACCGTGTAGGTTTTCAGGCAGCAGAGCAGAAAGTGGTGACGGGCTCCTGGTGTGCTCACCACCACCTGCCACAGTTCCCATTTTTGATTTAGTCTTTATTGTATTTTTGCCATTACCACTTAGTCCCTTATACCCTCCCCCCCGAACAACCACTATTTCATTAATATTGTTAATCGTTTTCAGAGGTGCCAGTTGGTATTTCAGATACGGGAAGGTACTTGCTTGGGGACATGCATGCTGACATCGGACAGGCTGTGGCCCCTGCTAAAACGTGGCGTGATGATCTGCGGCATTTCTGTCCGAAGCCGGAGGAGGAGTCCAATGCTCCGCCCCGGGGCCTTGCCAGGGCCGCGCTGCGGGGAGTCGGCAGTGCGGCGAGATGTCCGGCAGCCCTCGTGACCGGGGTGGTGAGCAGGGCCATGAGGTCTCTCCGTAAACTTGGAAGCTGGAGCAGAAGGCAGGGTTCCCCCTCCGCCCTGCCTTGTGCTGGAGTCGGAGTCGGCGTCACGGAAGCTGTGCTTGGGTGGTCTCGCGCCCCGGGGACGGGGCAGATCTGTAGTTTTAACCTGGTTGTTAGGGCGGACGGAAGCCTGTAGCTTTAACAGAGCAACATTCATTGGAGAAATATGCTTAATGTGTTAGTCTTGTTTCACGAAATGGTTTTGTGAGGTCCTGGGATATGAAATAGGGTGTGTGTGAGCTACTCGTAGAGGTTGGGTGCGCACAGAGGGTGAGGAGGACGGGCCCCAAGCCCCACTGATGTTCTCGTGCAAGGGCAGGCCGACCTTCTCCACGAGGGCCTGACAGTGCCCGCCTCAGGCTTCCTGGGCCACACGAGCCCTCTGTCACCAGTGCTCAGGCCTGCCCTGGCCTGTCGAAAGCAGCCAGGGACGGTGTGGGCAGGAATGAGTTATCTGGGGGTTCCAGTGCAGTTTTATTTCTGATCCCTCAAATTTGATACAGTTCTACGTGCAGTGAAGTGGTGTTATTCTTCAAGTTGTTTCTTTAATCACATACAAAGGGAAGACCATTGTTAGCTCATGGGCGCACAGAAACAAGGGGTGGGGCCAGACCGGCCAGGCCGCGTGGGCCCTGCAGCCCAGCGGAGGGGAAGGGTGCGCGCCCTGGGCATCTGCATCTCAGCCTCCCACGGAGCTCTCCCACCCATGCCAGCCCTTGCGCAGGCCCCTGGCGCTCCCCGCTGAGCACCCCCGCCCCCAGCCCCATAGCTGCCCCTCCCCCAAGCACTCCCCACCGTCTGACACTGTCGTCTGATACTACTTGCGTGTTACGTGTTTTTGCTTTCTTCCTCTGGGGGCAGATGTGCCGAGGCCCTAGCGCTTAACACAGCAGCCATCCACGGAACGTGGCGTTCCTTATTTCTGTCTTTGCGTCAGTTTCATCGTCTTTGAACTTCATGCCGGGGCAGTCTCTCTTTGTGTTTTTACATGGCTTCCTTTTGGCACCCCGCTGATCCTCAGCCTCAGCTGAGGGGTGTGGGTTGTTCATGTTCCCTGCGGTGGAATCGGCCCACAGTTGATGGGCATGTGGGTGGTCTCCAGCCTTTCCCTGTTGCAGATGCTGCTGCCCACGGCTCTTGCTGCGCCCGTGCACACGGACGTCCAGCTGGTCCTCCCAGGAGCACCGGTGGCTGGGTGCTGGGCTGGCTGCTGGGCTGGCTGGTCTTCCGTGCAGCTAGCTGCTGCCAAATTGCTTTCGAGGGGCTCGTTGGGATCTGCGCCCCCACTCACAGGGGAAGACCGGCTCCCGGCCGCGCAGCCCCGCGGTCGGTTGCTTCGTCTGGCTGCTTTTGGTTTTCCACGCTGTCGAGTGTGTAATAGTGTCTGTCTGTGGCTTTAAATTGAATTTCCCTCATCACTAATGCTGTCGAGCATTTAATCTGGTGGCCGTATCTCCTCTCTTTTAGGAAGGACTTGTGAAGTCATTGGCCTAATTTTCTTTATCTTTTCATGTTTTTCTTACTGATTTGTAGTGTTCTTTCTACGTGTGGATTACAGTGGTTCTCTGTCGTTTCTTCCAGCTGCTGGCTTGTCTTTTTACTTTTGGTACATTGGAACTAGGGTTCTTAGTTTTAATGTCAGCTTTATCAACAATTTCTTTTATGATTAGAATTATTTTGGCTCATTTAAGGAAGCTTTCATTACCCCGAGGGTTAAATTTTGATGTGAGGTATTTTTATTTAGTTCATAAGACATTTATTGTCCCGTTCAATAACTATGTTTAATATTTAGGTATATTTTCTAATGTCTATTAAGGATTCCTTTAAAATGTTTGATAAATTTGAAATGAGGGAATTTTCTTGATGTACCTTATTGTGATATTTCTAAAATTGGATTGTAGTCCCAAAATTTACTGTGTATGAAACCAGTTCTTTGAAATGTTATCTTAAATAGATTCATATCGTAGTTGACTTCGGCTTCAACCTTGGTCTAACTTAGAAACTTCTGAGCTGCTTAAACTCTACCTCTGTGTAATTTATATCTTGGTTATGCCGAATAGATTTGAGTAATAGATTAGCCTAAGTTTTCAGTTAATGGAGTTTTTAACATTTTATTGTTTTTTTTTTTTAATATTTTATTTCTTTATTTTTAGAGAGAGGGGAAGGGAAGGAGAGTCGGAGAGAAGCATCAGTGTGTGGTTGCCTCCCACATGGCTCCCACTGGGGACCTGGCCTACAACCCAGGCATGTGCCCTGACTGGGAATCGAACCGTGACCCTTTGGTTCACAGCCCGCGCTCAATCCACTGAGCTACACCAACCAGGGCTATTTTATTGTTTTTAAACAGAGTTTATTTTTAGAGAGAGGGGAAGGGAGGGAGAAAGAGGAGAGAAACACTGACGGGTTTGCCTCCCACACGCCCCAGCCTGGGCCCTAACCCTCAGCCTGGGCCCGGGCCCGACTGGGAACCCCCCGGGGACCTCTCGCTTGGAGGGTGGCGTCCGGCCCGCTGAGCCGCCCCGGTCGGGGCAGGTTTCTGATGTTTAATTTCTGCCTCTGGAAAGGTGTGTGCTGCTTTCTGGCTCCGGACGAGGTGTTGATGCCTAGGGTCAGCTTCGCGCAGACCGAGCGAGGCCTGCAGGCCAGTGCGGGCTCAGCTGTGGGGCCGGGCTCATGCTGGGGCTGCAGCTGCCTCCCTTCAGCGGCTTTTGTTGATTAAGCTGTTCGATTTTACTTTCTCGGGGACTGATTAAGAACAAAAGAGAGGAAGACGATTTTTAGTCTGTGGTTACTCGAGGCCACTTAACCTAGTGTTTATTTTGGGTGTCCTTTTCATTTTTGTTTCGTTTGTTTACAAAAAGTAACAGTAAGTTGAAAATTTAAAAAATTAAATAATGAGTCAGAAATTAAATTCTGTCCCTCCCCCTAAGCCTCAGGTGTCAGTGGCTGAGGGGTCTGCGTCGCAGGGCAGGTCTTCCTGACAGAGCGAGCATCTGATCCAGTTAGCAGAAGGCCCAGGTGCCACCAGTGGCTGTCCGTGGTCATGTGACCTTTGACAGGTGGTTCGGGTTCTGTAGTTCCCAGGGTCCTACCCATGAGGTCCGCGTGTGTGTGCCTAGCCTTCAGGGCTATGTGTGTGGTTACCATGTGAAGCGGATACACCCGTGGGCTGGTCCATTCAGCCAACCCCTTTGTTCAGCACTTGTTACGTGCCTGTCTCGTGATGGGTACCGGCCGAGGGCACCTGGCCTGGTAACGGTTCAGGGTACGCAGTGTGACGCCAAGACCCGAGGGCCTGGCCCCAGGGCTGGTCAGGTTCAGGCATCTCCAGACAGTAAGCGCTGTAGGTTTCGTGGCCACATGGGACCTGTTACTTCGGGTGTTTGTAAGCCCTGTAGAAAGGTAGGGTTCGTTCTTTACCCAGGAAGTATACAGAAATGGGTGAGGGCCAGATGGGGCAATTTGTGCCGATTCCGGCAGTGGGGACGACCCGGAGAGGACCAGCGGGCGGTGGGCGGCAGACGCGCCCTCCAGACAGGGACACAGCTGTGTCAGACAAAGCACAGAGGGGTGGGAGGCTGGCGTCCGTGGCCCCGAGCGCTTGTGCCCGGTTTGGAGGGCAGGGTGCAGCGTCGGGTGGGGGAGGGGCGAGGTTGGCAGGCTAGGTCAGATGGGGCACTGTGCACTTGGTGCTGACAGGGAGCAGGGTCACGCGGTGGGAGGGCGGCTGGATTGGAGTTACGAGGCTCAGTGGAGGGGGTGTTAGAGGAACGCACTGGAGAAGGGGAGAGCACACCTTTGTCTTTGCGGAAGTGGCGCCCCGTGTGGCCTTGCGAGTCATGTGACGGGCAAAGTTCAGGTGATCGGAGTTAACAGCCTGTCTTCTTTCAGCTGTGTAATTATGTCGTACAAGTAAGTGAAGAACGCCTTAATTAGGGGCGCAGCTGAGGACTGGAGAGAGGGGTGATGTGAAGCCTGTTCTAAATAACCTTATTTTTAGAAAGAAGGGAAGGGAGGGAAAAGAGGGAGAGGAACATCAATGTGTGGTTGCCTCTCACACGCCCCCTACTCGGGTCCTGGCCCTCAGCCCAGGCCTGTGCCCTGACTGGGGGTCGAACTGGCGACCTTTTGGTTCGCAGGCCGGCGCTCAGTCCATTGAGCCGCACCAGCCAGGGCTTGATGGGAAGCCTGTTCTGGGCTCCCGCCCAGGCTCTGAGCTGGTAGATGCAGGGTCCAGGGCAAGTCCAGCGTGGCTCCCAGGTTTCTGCTCCGGTGACAGGTTCACAAAGTCCTTTTGCTTGTAAGCAGGCGGTAGCGATTGAATGACTGCTTTGAGGAGGAAACGTTCTCCTCGGTCCACAGACCCCAGAACGTGTAGGAGACTTGTGCGCGCATGTGAGCTGCGTCCCTGGGCGGAGACTCCGGGGCTGCCTCAGGTTATGAAGAGGACCCCGGGCCCCAGAGGGGCCGCTCCGTGTTGTGAGAGGGCGGACTCCTGGTGCTCCGGGAGGTTTGCCGATGCTGCCGTTCGCAGGGCTCTCACTGTAAACGCAGTAACATGGCCCCAACTGCCAGGTCCAGCCCGGACACACGCAGCTGTCTTCTGACTTGGACCCTATCAGCCAGCTATTAAAATGCTTCCCCCGCCGCCCCAGCTTCCAGAGGTCAAACAGGCGTTGACGTGTTCCGGCGCATAGAAGCCAGGTGTTTGGGACTTCCATCGCCATGAGCTGTTTCCATCACGCCACTGTGCATGGGACAAAGCCATGGACGGTGTCGCACTGTTAGGCTTGACCTCCCAGCCCCGTGGAGGTGAGAGACGGGCAGGTGTCGGTGCCCGCAACGCGTGTGCTTCCTCTGCTGAGTAGGATGCGTGGCTAGTGAGTCGTGACCCAGTGCCTCGCTGTGAGCCCTGGGGCGAGCACACGCGGGGCGGCCAGCAGCGAGTCATGGATGTTCGGGGTTCTGGAGCCTAAGCGGGACTCGCTCCTGTCGCCTGGGGGTCCCGGACCACAGATTGCAGCAGCCCCTGCGAGAGTTCGTGTGTTTGGGCAGAGGCGGCTGCCCTGTGGGGCGGCTGGTGGAGGGAGGATGTTGGAAACGGGTTCATCCCGGGAGGGTTCTCTTTTCCTGCTGAGAAGAGTCGTGGCCTACGTTGAGCGCCGAGTATCGCGAGTGGCCAAGACACGAGAAACGGCGGGATGCCGTGACGGAGTGAGTGGACTTCCGAAGCGAAGCACCACCGTCGAGACTGCGGTCCGGGGTGGCTGTGGCTCCGTGCGGGCGGAAGTTTGAAGTCTCCGTGGGCGCACCAGGTCACGGCGAAGTTCGGGTGGCAGCTGGCTTTCTGTTTGGAGAAAAAGCGTGCCTTGTATGCAAGTTTTCTACGTTTGAATCAATTTATGTCGGTTTTTCATTTTTTACTTAAACATTTTTTAATCCTCACCTGAGGATGTGCTTTTTTATTGATTTTTAGGTGTAGAGAGGGGAGGGAGGGAGAAGCATCAATCACTTGCGCCCCAACCGGGGCCCCCGCCACCTGGTGCGTGCCCTGACCAGGAGTGGAACTGGCAGCCTTTCGGTGCACAGGACGGTGCTCAAGCCACTGAGCCGTGCCGGTTGGGGCCGGGCAAAGCCTTGCTCTGGGGAAGTTCAGCCCTCCACTGCAGGAAGCCTGAAGAAGGGCTGGTTATTTGTCACTTCCGCGGAGTTTACGGAAGTACCGCTCTAGGGAGAAGGTGCACACTGCGAGCGCACGCGTGTGATCCAGCACACATTTCTGCGGACTCTCTGCGTGTGAGACATCTACAGAAGCGCGTCACACTCGGCTCACACTCGGCACCTCTCCTCACGTCTCTGTCAGGAACGTGAGTGAAGATCAGGAGCCATGGCGGGAGACAGCGCGTTGTAGAATCGGAATTTTAAAATATTTTGATGTGCTGTGATGAAGTGCTGAAGTCAGTAAGGTAAAATTTATCAGGAGTGAGCGTGCGACGGCAGACCTAAGTCAAAACGGAAAGCAGCTGAGAACGTGGGAGAGTCCTTCGAGGTTCCTCCTGACACTTGCCCGTCGGCGTGTCGTGGGCTGCGGGCCGGTCCCGCCTGGCGGGCGGCTGCCCACCTCGCGTCTCCGCGTCCCGTCTTGGTAATGGCGGTGTTTTAGGCTTTTCCAACCTGGTTGTGTTTGTCCTGGTGACCTGTGATCAGCGGGCTCTGATGCTGCCGCCTTTGTTGTTTCGGGGTGCTGCGAACTGTGCCCCGGAAGGCAGTGAAGGTGACGGAGAAGCACTTGCTCTGCGTGCTGTGACTGCCCCGCTGACTGCCGGCCCCCATCCCCTGGGTGTCGCGCGCTCCTCGGGGCCCCCTACTCGGACACACGACAGTATGGAAATTAGGCTGCTCAGCAGCCCTGCGAGGGCCCAAGTGTCCAAGTGCACGGGAGAGTCTCATGTCTGTCACTTGCAAAGCTAGAGATGATCAGGCTTAGGGAGGAAGGCAGGTCAAAAGCCAGGGCAGGCCGAAAGCGAGGCCTCTTGCGCTGGTCGGCCAAGCTGTGGATGCAGAGGAGAAGTTCTTGAAGGAAGTTAAAAGTGCCCCTCCGGCGAGCACACAGACGACAGGGGAGTGAGACAGGCGTATTGCCGATACGGTTTTGATGGTCAGACCAGCCTCACTATTCCCTTGAGCCAAAGCCTAACCCAGAGCAAGGCTCTCGGCTTCCTTCAGCTCCCTGAAGTTGAGAGAGGCGGGCAGGCTGCAGAAGGAAAGGTGGGAGCTGGCAGCGGTGGCTTTGCGAGGTGTGAGGGAAGAAGCCATCTCCATAACCCAAAGCGCAGGGCGAAGCGGCAAGTGCCGATGCAGAAGCCGCGGCACGTTCCCCAGAAGAGCTAGCCGTGACACGGTCCTTGGCGGTGGCCGCGCTGAGCAGCAGGCTTTCCTGCGGGCGAGCAGCCTTCTGTTGGAGGAAGGCGCCGTCCGGGGCTTCCGTGCTGGGGAGGGGAGGTCAGCGCGGGCTTCCGAGGACAGGCTGCTGCCTCGCTGGGCCCTGACGCCGCTGCTGACTTTGACTTCGGTGACGCCAGTGCTCCTTTACCCCCCGGGAGTCCGAGGGCCCATGTGTGCGCTGCCTGTGCGCTGCCCCCCACCCACTCGGGTGCAAGACCTGCCCCAGCAAAAATGTTAGGGCTTGCTGGGGGCTCAGGGGCCGGTTCGCAGCACGGGAGTACTTGTGGAGCGGGGGTGTGCGTTAAAGGACGTGATGCTGGTCTCGCTCCGCAGGCTGCGGTGTGGTGTGGACGCGACTGTGTGCTTGGAAGCCAGAAGCACCCCAGTGACTTGCCTTGTTGCAATGCTGGTGTTTTGCGGTGGTCTGGAACTGAACCGCAACGGCCAAGGTCTGCCCGTGCAAGGACTTGGAGTCCGTGGCTGCCGTGGGAAGGGCTGGCAGAGTTGAAGGTTAAGCTTTACAGTGAGCGCATCCCGGGAGCTCACCTGGACCCACGTGGTCTGGGCAGTGCGAGCCTCTGCCGCTGGTCTCTGGTCGAAGCAGGCGCTTTCCGGGGCCTCTCTCTAGGAAGTCCCGGGAATCCTCGGTGGAAGCCGTCCCCGGTCCTGCTGCCGAAGTTGGTGAATTCTTTCTTCTCCCTACGCATCTGCCTGCAGCTGTGCTTCTGCCCACAGCTGCCCCCAGAGAACAGGGTCCCCTTTCATCTTCCCAGCGAGTGCCCAGATGAGTTTCCGCCACCCCCGAGTGGTGACAGGGTGGGGTCTTTGGGAAATGGAGTTGTGGCACCTTCTCTGGGACGCACAGGAGATGTGGCGGGTGGTGGCTGGGAGGCAGAGTTGACAGTCAGTCCGACAGGACAGCCAGGCCAGGGTCTCAACTAGAGAGAGGGTTTTAAGTTGTTAGCACAGACAGTGGGTAGAACGGCGAGGAAGGACGGGGCGGGGCCCCCAGCTGCTGTGAGTGCGACCGAGGGCTTGCCCAGTCTGGACTGCTGACCGCGTCCGTCAGGTGCTTTTAGGAGAGCGCTGCTGCATCGTCTTGGAGGCCTTCGCAGAGTGGACGTTTCTGGGGCTGCTGTGTGTCGTGCAGAGCAGAGCAGCGCAGCGCAGGCTCCGACACTCAGGTCTGATCCTCGCCCTGTGTGGAGGCGACCCGGTGACGCACGCTGTAGATCCGCACCTTCGTCTGTTCAGCAGAGGTTATTCTAACTCTCCCGTAAGTGTGGTGTGGTCTTAGTGGCTGGCTAGTCGTACAGACAGTGAAAATCCTCTTAGGGAAGGGTCACCTGATGCTCGGCAAGCACAGTCCCTGAGAGTGCGGTTTTCCACCCGTGGGAAGGCGTCATTCCCCCGGTGAAGTTTGATCGGGTCGTCTAAGCACTGGAGAGCAGTTCAAGAGGCTTCTTATGGTTGTTAATATTGGCTTTTCAGAATTGAGTGGTTTTACCTCTTTTCTGTTTACATGCTCACGCAGTCAGCTGCTCGATGCTGGCGGGGGGGGGGCAGACCCCGTGCGGGGGTGGGGCACACAATGTGGCCCCCCCGTCTGGGAGCAGCTCCATGGCCTTGGGTTAGAGTGTTTGGGGCTAGAAAGTTATTTTGCAACATAAAGGAGCTTTCGTTGGCCCAGATGATTTTCATAATCCTGTTTGCAGCCTTCACGTAGTTTTGGTTTTCCAGAAAGTCACTTCTGACCTGCGCTCTTTGAGAATACAGGCCCCAGCCGGAGTGCGGAGGGTGCCGCGGCCTCCCTCGCGGGGAGGGGAGCCCGCGTGCAGCGGCTGCGTGTTGGGGCGCTAGAGACACCCACAAACGAGTTGTTAGGACGTCAAGGGGAAGAAGTGGTGGGTGTGGGCCTGCCTTGGCAGACGGCGTCCTACTGACCGTTTCTTTTTTAGGGACTCACCGACCTGCGTGATTCCAGCCGGATGTCTTACAGCCTGTCAGTACGCCATGCGGAGTCGTACTCAGCTTTGGGGAGGGTTTTTCCGTCGTGCTGGCGTCGGAAAGCCCGGGCTGTGCTTGCGGTTTCAGCGGTGCTCTCTGTGTAACCGGGGGAGGCCGGAGCGGCGTCACGGTTTCGAGAGTGCGGATGAGCCAGTGTTTGCACCCTGATCTCTCCCTTGTCTGCTGTGACCTTGGGGCATTTCCAGGTTTCTTTAAAGTTCCGTTTCCTTGCATGTAACGTGGGAATAGTATTCGTAACCAGTTAAGGAGCTGGTGCCCGTGAGGTGTTCGGAGAAGGCCGCACCAGCGTGAGGCGCCAGCGTGCCCAGGGTTGAGGTCGGCGTTCGGGCTTAGCGGTGGTGATGGGAAGCAGGCCAAGCTGGGCTGCTCGTCGAGATGGGCGCGCTGCAGGCGGGCGAGGGGGATGCGTGAAATAGTTCGCCTCGGTGACGCGCAGATTCGGAGTGGGTGGCCGTGGGAGCTCTGGTTGGCCTGTTAGGAAGGGAAAGGGGCTCGGGCAGCTCAGGCCTCTACTTGGACCCGCCCCCCTGCCTGCGCTCGCCCCTGCCCGAGGGCCGAGAGCCGAGCCGGCAGACAGCGTCGGGGTGGACGACGCGTCTCGTCCTACAATGGGCCAAGTTGAGTTTCTCTCTGTCCAGTTGGCACAAGGTATTCTAAGCATCTTGATTGTATGTTTTGGGAAATACCCAGTTTTCTGCCTTATTTGACCTGGTTCAGATGTTTGTGCTTGAATTTGATTAATTCCGTAGTTAAAATATGTAGATTTGTATTCTTAAAAATGACAGAATAAATCGTGGGATGAACAGGCTCGAAGGCAGCCTCTCCCGGCTGCCGCTGAAGCGGCCGGCATGCAGCGGCCCGCGGCTGACCGGGTGGAGTGCGCTTGCTTGGACTCTCCTCAAGACACGAGGAAAGGCACCCGACGCAGCGTGTCCGTTCGTTCACTCACGTTCCTCGTCCAGCGTCCGGTCCGGGCTCACCGACTGGATGGGGGGGTTTGATGGCAGGCGTGTGGAGGGGGGCAGCGGTCGAGGGGAGCCACATCTGGGGGTCTGGGACCTTTGGCCTTCCGCTCAGCAGGAAGAGGAAAGCCAGGTGCAAGAGACTGGCGAGATTTCAGTGAGTGACGTTTTCAGGTTTATACTTCCAACAGAAAAGAGGCAAAAAAAAATGTCAGAGGGCCTCTGAGCAGCAAGTGTTACCTGCCGACCGCAACCAACAAGAGCTTTTCGGTCTGTTTTATTTTTTTCACCTTAGTGGTATGTAGTGTTGCCTAAATGATCTGCCTGGCAGGTCCTGAGGCTGCAGAGCTAAAAGAGGCTAAAACAGGTGCAGGAGGAGCCGGATCGGCCGTGTCCCTGTCCCTAGACGCTTGTTGTGCGGGTGCAGGAGGAGCCGGATCGGCTGTGTCCCTGTCCCTAGACGCTTGTTGTGCGGGTGCAGGAGGAGCCGGATCGGCCGTGTCCCTGTCCCTAGACGCTTGTTGTGCGGGTGCAGGAGGAGCCGGATCGGCCGTGTCCCTGTCCCTAGACGCTTGTTGTGCGGGTGCAGGAGGAGCCGGATCGGCCGTGTCCCTGTCCCTAGACGCTTGTTGTGCGGGTGCAGGAGGAGCCGGATCGGCCGGCTTTACCACCTGCTGTGGTGCGTGCGTGTCAAACGGGAAGCGGCACCACCGTGGTCTTTGGGAGCGGGGCCGCATCTGCCCTGTTCCCTGCTGCGTGTCCCTGTCCCAGGACAACGCACGGCACGGGTCAGCGCCTCCGTCCCGTCACTGGGCACGTCACCAGGTGTGTCGCCGCAGGAATGCTGCGGAACGCAGGGGAGGGGCTTCTCACCTGGAGGGAGGGGCACAGCTCTCAGGCTCGGCAGCCAGGGGCGGCAGATCCGGGGGTGGGACGGCCAGTTGGGGGGGAGGTGGCACGGCGGCTGAAGTGGTCCCATAAACCGGCGGCAGTTTGCCTTTGCTGGAGCGTAGCGTCCGCGGGAGGCAGTGCCGAGAGAAGCTGGGCTGGCGAGTGGGACCCCGCTCGGCCAGTAAGGGCCAAGTCCCGGAAGCCAAGCTTCCTAACGCCCAGGCTAGTGCTCTTCGTGCAGCACGGCGCTCGTGGTAGCGCAGCAGTGCCCTCGGGTCTCGGGGTCCCTGCCGCCTGCTGGCGGCTGGACTGTGAACGTTCTCCAGGCCCTCGGTGAGCGTCTTATCTTTTGGGGGGAGCGAGGGTATGGAATAAATGTTTGCTTTCTCAGGAGTGAAAAAACAGCTTAAAACTCTTCAAGGGCAAGCAAGGTCTGTGAGTGTTTTCTGGTCCCTAGGAGAACGCCAGGCATGCCCAGCGGGTTCCAGGGTGTGAGCAGTGGCCGGGAAGCCTTGGCTTCCGTGCCCGCACCGTGGCAGGCGTTGCGCTGTGCTCCGGAGAGCAGGTGCTGAGCGGCGACATGTGCTCCTCCCCAGCAGGTCTTTGCGGAGAGACGGTCTCAGCACGACCAGCTGGGCGGGTCCCGGGGTCCATGCGCCCAGGGCAGTGGGACGGGCAGTCCCGTCCTTAGTTCTTTTTGTGCCTGGTGCTTACTTCCCCGGGCTCTTCAGCAGCTTGTTTGGAAGTTCCCCGTGAACGCAGTCACGGGGACGCATCTGCCCTTCCGGTGTTGCTCCCCGGAGACAGGTTCCCGGAGGTCCCCGTTCCCTCCGGCAGAGCCGGCCTCCCTGTGCGCCTTTTTGCCTGCCGTTCCCAGACGCCCCTGTGCTCTCACTCTCTGGCTTTTCTCCAGAGTTGGGTTTGGTGTTTCTGTTGCCTGGGCTTCGTCTTTCTTGGTGGCTTGTTTCCGTAGCACAGGTCTTCCGGAGGCTCACCGCTGTGAAAAGAGGGCACGGCGCCTTTGCACACGGTGGAGGCAGCCTCCCCGCCCGCCGCCGGGGGGCCGCTCCTGCCGGGCCTCGCCCCTCTCCTGGTGCCCAGCCGCCACCCCAGAACCTCGCTCGCTCGTCTCTTCTCCGGGGCACTCAGGTGTGCTGTGCCCCGTGTCCTCCCCACGTTTCGCTAGTGCTCACGTTGCGGTGGAAACTCCGCCCGGCGGCTTTCTGAGGCTGCTTGCAGGCATGGGGTCTGAGCCCCGCAGGTCTGGAGACGCGGTGGGCAGCGGGCTGGGTGTGGGGTTCCAGGCTGACATCAAAGGTTTGCTCCGTCGCCACCTTGTTTCCATGGTTCTGTTTTGAATTCAGAGGTTCTAATTTTTTATTCTCTGTATCTCGCGTTTTTTCCTTCCCATCTTCAGAGACCTGTAGAAGTTTTCGAACGTGTCCGAAACTTGGAGTGCCGTGCCGGTGGGCGAGCTGGTTCTCCGGCACCTTCGCGCTGCCGGCCTGTGCTGCACCATCTGGGAGCACTTTCGGACTTACCGTGCCGAAGGTTCTCACCCTTTTGTTTTCTTGCTCCATCGTCTTGGAAGTCCTGTTAGCCAGAACGTGGCTCTCCTGGACAGCTCCCGTAATTTCCTCATACTTTTCCTCCAATACAATTCTCTTCCTTCCTTCTTTTTTTAATGCAGTTTTCAGGAGATGCCTTCAATTTGACTTAAACTTCTTTAGTTTTTAATTTCTGTTTTCAGGGTCATTAGCTTCCAAGAGCTCTTTTGTTGTTCTTTCAAAAGAGCCTCCTGTTCTGCTTATTGACGCACTGTCTTCGTACCTCTAGGCTATTGATAGTTTGAATAATTTCCATTTCAACTTCCTTTCTCCCCCCCCTTCCTCCTTCCCTCCCTCCTGCTCCGTCTTGGGTGGGGCCTTTTGACTTCATATCATGATGTTCTGGGTGGGCCGTTTGTTGGGCGGTCCCCAGCGTTGGGATCTTCAGGCTTTTCTTCTCGGGTGATCAGATTCCCTGAGAACATTCTTCCAGGTTCTTCTCTACAGACTGCTGCCACCGAATTCCGGGAATTGAGTGTGGGGGTGGGATGGTGGGGCTGAGCTGGCAGAAGGGAGCTGGAGGGCTCTCTGTGCAGTGTGTGCGCAGCGATTAAATCCACCTCTGTTCCGTGCAGCCGGGCGGGGCGCCTGCAGTCCAGGGAATGACCCTCGGTCTCCCGTCCACGTGAGGGGGAGTCCCATGGGGGGATGGCGTTGCGTTCCAGCTGCGCCTCACGCCGCTGCCACCCCCATGGCTGTCTGTGCTGGTGCCGCCCGGGAGCCCCCTAGGGCCCTGTCGTGTCTCTGCAGCCGGGTCTCGGTTGTGTCCAGGCTGGCCTAGGCCGCAGCTTTCTTGGCCCGGGGGTCACTGACGACGCTTCCGGTCTTTTCATCGTTCCTGTTTCCTCCGGGTTTTCCCCGCTTGTCTTCCCCTTGTTTCGGTCTTGGTTTCCTGTGTTAGAACTGAGCTTTTCTCACACCTTCCAAGATTTTATTCCTTTTTCCCTTGAGCTGACCCTGCGCTGTTCACAGTTTGTTGGAAGTGCCCCTGGGGTACAGCACTAGCCGGGAGGGTGAGATGGGTGGGCGTGTTCTGCTGCCGGGCTGACCGGTGACTGTCGTGCGCCCTGGGGGCGCCCAGCTGCTTCACGTGCGTTTCCTGGCACGTTTCCCGGCTCGGACGCGGGTTTGGAGGCCGGCCACAGCGCTCGCGGTCGGGGGTGACTCGGCTGCGGTCGGGGGTGACTCGGCTGCGAGGGGCGAGCCCCCAGCCTGTGAAAGCTGCGGGGGAGGGTGGCCTCTCGCGTGCGTGAGTCTTTCCGTCAGGCTGTCCGCAGCCGCGCTGGGCAGGGGCAGGAGAAACTAGCCGGGCCGCCCATCTGTGTTTGGCTTCTGCGCCGAGTTGTTGTGGCCTTGTGAACTGTGAGTGTGAGTCTCTTGCTACGCTTGGCTCTTTGTGTTTCGTTCTGTTAGATTTTTCTCTCACCTGCTCTGGGGTTACTTTGACACACAGTAGAAACAAACAAAGTACTGATTTTGCAGAACAGGCGAGGGAAGAAATGTAAGTTTGGTGCCGTTTTGCGTGTAGATGCGTCTCATGCGTTTTTTCCGAGACAGGCAGCACCAGGATAAGGGTGACAACGCCACCACCGCCAACTGTGGCGACGCTGTAAGCAGTGCCGGGAGCACCGATGGAGCCGCACGGTAGCCCCAGGCCAGGGCTGCTTTTCTCCCTGTTTCGCGTTTGCGTAACCAAGGTCTGGGTGGGTTCGAGGTTGCTAAGGTGCTGCGTGGCTTCAGCGTGTGTGCCCTGTGCTGATGGCGTGTTCTCGTGGTCTTGGGATGCAGTGTCGGCTTCGCTAACGAACTCCCTGCTGACCCCAGGCCCGGCTTTCTCCTCGGACAGAGGGTGCTGTTCCGGGCCCCCCCTCCCCGGACGCGGGGGAGATGCTCCGAGGCAGGTGTCCCGTGCTCAGCGCGCACAGCCACCAGCAGGGGCTGTCCCGCGGTGTCCGTCCCAGTTTAAGGAGAGGAGACCTGAGCTCCAGAGAGAGGGAGTTGTCTGTAGTTTGCTAACTCGTAACTTTGAAGCTTGCTTTGTGCTCACAGTTGGGAAGTGGGGGAGTGGAGGTTCTGTCCCGGTGCGTCTGATTTCTAGACTGCTTTCCGGTAGGTCAGCGGTAAGTGGAGGACAGGTAGGTGATGGAAGATTCATACATCTCTCTGGGGGTGTTGGCATCGCTAAACAGTTTGTTTTACTGGTATGCTGTTATGGCAAAAGCCTTATGAACGTGGACTTCATGGACGCAGAATTCATGATAATTCATACTTATGTTGGACTTGACTTGGGCAGTGCCTTGTCTTAGATGTCTGAGGGCCAGGCCCTTGGACTGTTAGATTGTTACTTCATTTCCTTCTGAGGGTCCGTTTGCTTTCCTCCTGTGTTCTCCTCCCTCCCCCAAACCCACCTCTGTCTCTGCAGAGGTCGGGTGTTAGGGGAAGGAAATTACGTCGTGCTGTTTCCATTTCCTAGCAAGGCCTGGAAGCGTGGCTGCTGCTTTCCCAGTTCCCCCTGCTCTTCGCCGGCTGCGGGGGGGCCTGCGCTGCGCGTGTGCTGTGCCCGGTGGGACTGTGTTACAGGCAGGGAGGCGTGCCCGCCCCGCTGGTGCGGCCAGTCTGCGGAGTGTGTTTCTGTCCACGGCGGCGCGTTTCGTGTGCTTCGGGTGAGTCTGTTTCTGCGAGTCTTTGAGGACGGAGATCTTATTTCATCCCTGTATCGTCCCTGCTAAGCCACAGGTAGTTCCGTTAAGTGTTAAACAAAGGACTGTCCGATGCTCACCACAAACGCATTCTCTTCTCTTACTTTTCTCAGCTCCACTTAGTGGACCCAAACCAGAGGGAGGCCCGCCGGTGTAACTTAGAACAGCAGCAGCTCTGGCGGCTTGGACCAGGGCAGTGACGCTGGAGGGGGCACCGCTGGGTCCTGCGTGCGTTTGGAGGTTGAGCCAACGGGACATGCGGACAGATGGGATGAGGGGTGTGGGGAGAAGGGGAGGAGAAGGGGTGTCTCGAAGGCCAGCCCGGGCAGCGAGAGGGACGGAGGAGGCAGTGGGTGGGTGTGCCTTAGGGGAAGCCCAGTGGCCACTTCTCCAGGTGGGAGAAGTCCGGCAGGGCCCCAAGGCAGTGGGAGGGAGGAGTCTGGAGATGGGGAGGGGAGTCAGAGCTGGGAGTGGAGAGGAAGACCGAGGGCCGCTGGGGGCGCTGTGCAGGCGACGAACCTGCCTCCCCGAGTCTCCATGTGCCGAGCCGTCGGTCGCCCTGTCACTAAGTGGTCGGGGAGCAGAGTGAGCAGCGTGGGCGCAGGCAGGTGGGCGGAAAGCGGGAGGTGCTTGCCTGGGGGGAAGGAGGGGAGAGCACGTTTCCCGCAGGAGGGCGCGGTCAGCTCTGCCCGCCAGGGCTGGAAGCTTAGGGTGCGCACCCTGGCCCTTTGGTTTGGCGACGTGGGAGCGCCTCGGTGGCATCTGAGCAGTGCTGGGAGTGCCGGGAGAAGGCCCCCCGCCAAGGGTTGCACGGCGGGGGGTGAGGTTGCAAGGAAGCAGGGAGACAGAGACGGCCCTGGGCCACGTGGCCCCGCGTCTGGGGGCTCGGGTCTCCCAAGGTGCTGACCGCCCGACCGAGTGGGTAAGGTAAGAGACGGCATTGTTCTAGGGTTCGCCTCCTTCATTACAGTGCAGACACCGACGAATGTAGGAGTTCACTGGTCCAGGGTGCAAAACGCACCGTAGCTCTTTCACGTAACGTGGGTGACGTTTCGGCGGTTTGGTCGCTGGGGTTCTGGTCTCTGAAAAAGAAGCGGTAAGTGTCTTTATTGTTCCCAGAAGGGAACTTCTAAAATTGAGTGGTTCTGCGTAGCATGCTTTGGACAGAAGTGTTTCTGGTTTCACAACCCAGCTCGGTGATGCGCCCTGGTGTGGGCAGCGGTGGGGGGGCCCGTGGGGGAGAGAGGGGTGTGTGAGTGGGTACGTAGGGCAGGGGCTCCAAGATACTCACTCATCGAGATAAGGAATCGTTTACTGCAGTATTTTTTAAAATAAAAGAACGCCAGAAACCCACAGTAACCATGACACGGAAAGTGAAGGCAGGGGGGGCCGGTGCCGCTCACCCCCCCGCCCCACGGCCTGTGGGTTTTCTTCTTAAGGTGAGCGCATCGCGTCTTCAGCGTTTAAGTGTCCGCACCTGAAGTCACACACTTCCCTGCAGGGACTCTTACCTGCACCCGACGACTTTGCCGTTCCATTCTCACCGTCCTTCGCTGTAAGCCTTTTCTGAATGTCTTTGGACATGTTGCCTGACCCGTGTGTTACTTAGAAAGGGTTGTTTGCTTGGAAAATATCGGGGCCTTTGCTAGAGGTCGGGTCTTTAAAATGGTTACTTTCTGTGTTCATTTATTATTTCGAGCAGAAAACATACGTGGTACAGAACTCACGTGAGCGCACAGCGAATGAAGCCCTCCCTGACGCCGTTTGCTTCCCGCCGCGTCGCTGCGCCCGGGGGCTGTGAGCGCCTCCTGGAGGCTCCCTGCGTTCACACAAGGCACGCCTCCGCTCTGTGCGATCTCTGCACCTGTTTTATCACTTACGGTGCGCATCTTGAAGAAAGTCCTTGCATTTTAAGACGGGGTTGCCTTCGTTTTTAAATCTTCTATGTTGCTTTTTCGTGAATGAGTGTTTCCCGGTGTCACGGAAAACTTTCCATCAAATGCATTTCTCATGCGCGGTTTCAGTCATGTGGCCGCTCCCTCTGGTCCCGCAGGCCTCGCGCGCTCACGCCCTTCCATTGGACTGGCAGGCGGTGCCCGGTTTCCCAGAGCTGCAAGTCAGCCTGCGCGTCGGCTGAGCCTCCGACTGCCTGCACGCCTCGCGGGTGCACCGCGGGGTTCTCAGACCCACAGCAGCTGGGACTGGGGGTGCCCGGACTGCCGGCCTGTCTCCCCCCGGGCCCTGCGCTCCTTGGGGCTGGGACTCGGCCTCAGGGGTTTGGGGATGTGCGTGGAGGTGGAGGTGCGGGTAGCCACACCGGGGCCTGCATTGTGAGCCGGGTGCCTGCAGAGGCCCTCCGTCTATGTATGAGGTTTAGTTCTCGTAACCACGGCAGAGGCAGATGCTGTTATTTTAAAGCTTTTATTTATTTTTTCAGAGAAGAAGGGAGGGAGAGAAACGTCAGTGTGTGGTTGCCTCTCGCACGCTCCCTACTGGGGACCTGGCCTGTAACCCAGGCATGTACCCTGACTGGGAATGGAACCAATGACTTTTTGGTTCATAGGCCGGCGCTCATTCCCCTGAGCTATACCAGCCAGGGTGCAAATGCTATTTTTAACTTTATTTAACTGATGAGAAAACCAGGTTAAGGTGTGAGGTTAAAAAAAAACTGCCCGTGCCCTGGCCAGCGTGGCTTGGTGGACTGAGCACAGGCCTGCGAACCGAAAGGTTTTCGGCTTGATTCCTAGTTGGGGCACATGGCTGGGTTGTGGGCTGGGGCTCCGGTTAGGGGTGTGCGACAGGTGGCCGATCCATGGATCTTTCTCATACTGATGTGTCTCTCCCTCTTTTTTCTCTCTCCCTTCTCCTCTCTCTAAGGGTAAATAAATAAAGTGTTTTTTTAGAAGAAGCGCCCACGGCAGGCAAGGCGGGAGTCAGGGCACAGTGGGAACGAAGCGATGGGCGGCCCGGGTGCTCAGGGCGGCGGCAGAGGAGGAGGCCGCAGCCCCCGTGCCCGGGAGCCGCAGGCAGCTCTGAGTTGGTCGGAGCCTGACTGGGCCCCAAGTCCCTGCGTTGTCTGAGCCTCGCGTCCTCCTGCCTGAGAGTGCGGTGTGCAGTGGGCTGCGTTTGGAAAGCCCTTGGGAGGCCCCGGGTGCCGTGTCCGGCTGGTGGGAGGCCAGGGCTGGCTGCTGGCTCTCTCCTCCCTCTGCCTGCACGTCGGGCCCGTTCTGAACAATTCAGGGCTTTTTTCCTGAGCTACACAAATAGATATAATCACAATTATATCATATTTGCAGGTGTGTTGTGTAGAATATGAAATTCATTCTTTTAAAATTGGCTTTAACCTTTTTAAATTTTTTATTCTGATAAAAAGCACATCACGCAGAATTTACAGCCTTAAGTGTGTTCCACGTTGAAGGTGGTAAAGGGCAGTCGGGGCGGTCGCTGCCCTCACACCCAGAGCGGCGTCTCTCGCAAGCCTGAAGCTCCTCCGCACCCACTGCACGGCCGCCCCCGCCCCGCGGCCCCGCCCCCGCCCCGCGGCCCCCGCCGGGCGAGCTGGGCTCCTTCCAGCCCCTCACGCAGCATTTTTGCTTTGACGCCGCCTCGTTCACCTAGCGTGACGTCCTCGAGCCTCACCCGTGCCGTAGCACACCTCACAGACCCCTTCCTTTCGAAGGTGGGCCGCGTCGTGTATCCGCCCCTCCACCGGGCGGGGGGGGGGGGGGCCCGGCTCGCCTGCTCCTGTCCACTGTCGAGAACCATGTTGCTGGGAACGCGGACGTGCACGGAGCTCCTCAAGACCCTGCTCGCTGTTCTGCTGGCCTCTCCCCAGACGCGGCGTTGCTGGGTCACGTAATTCTCTTGTGGGTTTTGGGGACCTGCAGGCTGTTTTCCACTGTTTTGTGTTCCTGCCGGCCACGCACAAGGTCACGGTTGGTGCGCATCCTTGCCAGCACTTGTTATGTTCTGTTTTGTTTTGAAATAGCGATCCCCAAAGCAGCTGTGAGGTTGGTTTCAACGTGGTGAAAAATTTGGGGTGGAATTGGGACGGTATGTGAATCTCTTGCTAAGTTGGAATGGTATCTGTCAGTACCAGTGCTACAAAACCACAGCATCAGGGAGGGGGCTTGACAAGGAAAACCGGCCACCACGTGGCTGTGTTTGCAAAGGGAAGCTGTCCGTGTCTCCCACCCAGAGCGTGACTGGAGCGAGGAGCGGACCCACGCGGGTGCTGCTGCTGTTTCTCGAGGACGAGATGGAGGGTGGGACTGCAGAGGCAGCCTGCTGTTTGGAGGCACAACGCGGGAGAGTTCGGAGTGCCCTGGGTTGGAGTTCCCCTCTGCGCGGCCAGGAAGTGTGGGCGTAGGGGGCCCTCACGTTCACCACCAGGGGGCCTCCTCACACCGGCAGCAGCCTTCCTGCTGCGGCTGGCAGGCCCCGCTGGATCACCTGGGGCTCTCCTGCTGCCGCCTTGGGGGCCGCGCTGTGCATCCACGGTGGCCCCAGCAGGGCTGAACTGCATTCGCAGGGCTGGAGGGAAACGAGCGCTGGTGAGATGCTGAGGTGAGGGGGGGTGTGGATGCACGTTCAATAAAACAAAGTTCCAAAGTTGAGTTGAGCAGTGTCAGCATTAAAATAACTAACTGCTCGATTGTCTTTTGATGTTTGTTATTTTGACTCATACAAAGAGGAAACCCCTGTATTTTGTAACATGTGCAGTCAGGCTGAGACTTCTGTGGGGTTCCTTGGCCTGTCCTGTGTTTTCAGGCCTCTGCTAGCGTATTTGAAAAGTAAAGTGGTGTCGTCTTATACATTTCGTGGGCTTGCTTTCTCATTGTAAGCTGGATGAAAAGTAACCTCCTGACAGTTTCTAAACTTGGACTTCAGCTCCCATCCCCCTTGTGGCGAAGCTGTGGGAAACGGCCTTTAGGGTCAGCGGAAGGGCCCCATGCAGTGGTTTTCGTCCGTCCTGTCTCGGCGGCACACGGAGACCGGTTGCTCAGACTCTGCGGAGCACCAGGAAATACACTTTCTGTTGATCCGACAAAAAAAAAAAAAAATAGGTATAATTCTGATTCACGCTGCACTGCATCCATTCAGCCTGGCTTGTGTCCCTTTGGGGGGTGGTGCGGAGACCCCTGGCTTCCGGGTGCGACGGGCTTGGTGACGTCTCCCTGGCCGGGTGGCCCCGCTTACATGTGTCTCAGAGACGCGCCAGCCCTGCTGCTGCTCGGAGGGGGCGGAGGTGAGGCGTCATCGGTGTTCAGCGTGCAGAGCGCCACCTGGGCTAGGAGGGGCAGCTTTTCCTTTATCTTGGGAGAGGCCTGCGCTCCCAGAGAGCCCCCCAGTGGCTTGGGGTGCCTGCACAGTCGCAGCCGATGGTTCAGGTGCGGCCCCCAGCCCTCCTCAGGCTCCGAGTGCCAGCGGCGGTAGGCCTTGACGTCCCGGCTGTCCCCGGGAGTGGCGGAAGGGGCAGCGGCCATGTACTCAGATGGCTCTGTCTGCTGTTTCCTCCGCGCTTCTTCCAGCTCTCCTGCCTGTGTTTTCCCGGAGCCCCTGTTCTTCCCAGTGTTGCCCAGGTCAGAGTTTGCCCCGGTGAAGGATGCGTTCTCACTGGGGCATGTGCAAGGTCGCTGGAGCCTGGCCGCGTTGGCAGCCTGCACGTGCAGCCTGGAGACAAAGCCTCGTCAAGAGCGGCCTGTTGGGGTGAAGCAGACAGGCCCCTCATTCTCCGCAGCTCGGGAGCCCGTCCGGTGTTGGTCGTGTCGGTTAGGGGAAGCACTCGAAGTTTGTTAGTGTGCGGCTTTGGCTACCAGCACGGCGGCCCGTGTATTTGGAGGCTGGTCTCGGATGGCGGGGACTCCAGGGCTCCAGGGGCCTCGTCACTGAGGATCAGGGTCCTCCTGCCGAGGGGGCTGTGTGGCGACCTTGACCACCTCTGTTTGAAGGGAGGCCTGAGCTCAGAACTGTTGCTGGTGCAGTATTTTCGCTCCTGCTCCTTCAGTCTGGGTTTGTTGTGCTTGGACCCTAAGGAAGCAGGCTCTGCACTTGGACCCCTGCGCCCCTCAGAGCGGATTTTAGGAGTTGGCGACCCCAGCCTCTCGCTGTGTGGTGCTCTCGGTACTTTTATTGTATGTCACGCGCTCGCCGGGAAGGTGTCGGTCTGGGAACACTTGGCCTCATAGATATTCGAGTTCCCACGGACAAGTCTTTCACAGACTTGTTTTTAATGTTGGTGAGGGTTTTTTATTTTTTCTCAAAATGATTCTTATTTCATCAAGATCAACATTTTAGCTGTAAGGGCAGAATGTGGCTGGAAGCGCCGAAGGCATGCCTTTGAGACGGAAGAGTCCCGGTGGTGCGGGCAGACTGGGCGTTCCGGGTCCGGCGGGCCTGCAGCCCTGTGCTGGCCCCGGTGCTGGAGCCGGGGTTCTGTAAACAGGTCCGTCCGCTGGAGGACCGGACGGGAGGGTGACATTAGCATATTAACGAGGGGCTGGCTGCCGGCCTCTGTCTCTCCTCCTGCCCCGCACCCCCGCCCTCCTCCCCCGCCCTCCTCCCCCGCCCTCCTCCCCGCAGTGAATCTAGGAACACGGAGCCGCGGGTCACATTTCCACCAGCCGGCTCCATTCTGTTCACCGGCCTGATCTGGCCAGGACGGTCTGTGTTTCAGATTGCGGAAGCCGGAGGAGATTCGGTAACTGAGAGGCATTCTTCAAGCTGCTGCAGGCACAGAGGAGCGCCTCCCAAATCCGCCTCAGGCTCCCCGCAAGGAGTGTGGGGGGGGGGGCAGCTCGGTGGCGCGTGGATGGACGGAGGCAGCCCCCGTGGGGGCGAGGCCCGGGACGCGGTGTGCGGACTCCCGGCTGGGTCCCTGTAGCACCGTGTTGATGTTGCTGGACCAGGCGGGCCGCGCGGCCTGGAGACCGGCAGCCGTCTGCATGGAGAGGAGCGGCTGTAGCCCGTTCCCAGTGTGCTGGGCTGAAGGTATAAATGCCCTGGGAGTCGGTGGGGCTCGTGTCGGTTCACAGTCACACTCTGCACTGGAACGGCGGGGAAGGGCTTTTCAGAGCGTGTTTCCGATTAAATTTGAGGGAAAGTGACCGTTGGCGTGGTACGGATTTGCAGCTCTTGCGCAGAAGCCATCGGATAGCTTTTCAAACAGTAAAATGATCTTCATGGAAATGCATTTTAAGTGCATAAGGTATCTTTTTCATATGCTTTGGCCTGTGTCTCTTGAAGTTTTATATTTTATTTTGTGTTTTAAGCAAGATGTCCATATCTCTTCTGTGATGCAGAAGTTTTCAAAGAATAAAGAACTAATTTTAACTTAAATAGCATTGTAGGAAAAAAGAGTAACATAGGTTTTCTTATTTCAAAAATTGGCTTCCTTTACTCCCTGCGAAGACCGTCCGTTCATCTGACATGCAGCTGCTGGCTGCTGTGAGGCGGGCGCAGCTGAGGGCCAGCCGTGGTCCGAAAACACCGCGGTGCACCGCGGCGCCGTCAGGGTCCGCGTCTGCAAGAGTGTGCGTAGGGGGTGCAGCACTCGCGTGACACTGTTTAAGCGAATATTTGGGGAGCATGTTTAGAAGTTAAAAATGTCATAAAATTCATGCAGGTATACGAGCAAAACCTTTAGCTGCTTTGCCTAAAGTGGTAGTGAATATTTAACCTGCAAGGTGAGTCCTCAGTGAAGAATTTCGTGGAAGTATTATTGTTTTCAAAATATGCTATTTAAGTCAGCGTTGTGCTCCTCCACTCAGGAAATGTTTTTTTTTTTAGTTTTATTATCATTCAAGTACAGTTGTCTACCCGCCCCCCACCCCTCCCCTCACCCCCACCCCCCCGCCCAGGCCCCACCCCTTGGTGTTGTCCCTGCGTCCTTTAAACACGTTCCTGAAAAGCCTGCCCCCTTTCCCCTGTTATCCCCTCCCTTCTCCCCTCTGGTTACTGTCCATTTGTTCCCAATTTCAATGTTTCTGATCATATTTTCCTCGCTTGTCTGTGTTTAAAGGAGGGTGCTGTGTGGGCGGGGCGCCAGGTGGCGGAGGCAGCACTCCCAGGGGCCGAGGCTCGGCGCCGACCCGCCGCGGCACCGGCACCGTTAGCTGCGCTGTCGTTGACCGTGTGGTCCTTTAACGTATTCTTTCCTGGGCGCTTAAGCGTTTCTAGAACATGGTGTAGAACTGTGTTAGTGTGATGCTGTCTGAGCAAAGAGCCTGTCCCTGTGTGGAATAAGCAGATGCTCAGAGTGAAGACTTTGCCAGGCTAATTCAAACTCTTGAATTTTGCAGAGCCTGGGTCTGGGAGCCTCAGGACTGTCTGTGTGTGTGACCGGGCCTGGCCAGCAGTGAGTGCTCGGTGCCGAGTGCTGTGCGTGCGGGACATCTTGGTCTCTCCCTGGGCTTGCGGGGACGCAGGTGTGTTGAGCCGCTGCCATGGCGCGCTGGTGTCTGTCAGCACCGACCCTTCCCTGGAGGGCCCAGCCCGCGGCTGGCTCCTCAAGTCCAGGCTCGGTCCGAGCCCTGCGAGTCTAGCAGCCATGGCACGTGGGGTGATCGGCTGCTTGGTTCCGTACAAACTTGAAAGTGACTTTAGAAAGAGGAACTTTGGAAGAGAGATTGTAGCGTTTGAGTGTGTGTCTCAAAGCAACTGATCGAAGCCACTCATTTTTTCATTATATTTGTTAATGTAATGAAAAAATTGTATTAATTTTTTACGTTATATTTGTTAAAGAGTGGATGAGTGGAGGCATTGGTACCATATTAAATTTTTAAAAGATTTTACTTGTTTAGCCCCGACTGGGTGGGTCAGCGGGTTGAGCATCGTCCTGCAAACTGAAGGGCGACGGGTTGGATTCCCAGTCGGGGCGCCTGGTTGGGGGTGTGCAGGAGGCAACCAGTAGATGTTTCTCTCCCTCTTTTTCTCCCTACCCCCACTCTAAAAACGAATACATAAATAAAATCTTTAAAGAAAAAAGAAAGGTTTGGCCCTCACGCAGCCCCTGGCAGGTCAGCCCTGAGCCCTGTGGCGTCTCCAGCTGCTCGGGCTGCTTCCTTCGCCGGGGCCATGGGGTCCCCCGGACAGCCTCCACTACACTGTGACTCTGGGAGGAGCCTCGGGGACACACCAGACCAGTTTGATCGCTGAAGGGACAGAGAGTAAGGGCGGCCATGCCGGCGGCGCCTGTGTGACCTGCCCCCAGTACATGTCCTGAGCCCTCAGGCTCAGGGGCGCCTCCCGGTTGGCAGCGCTCTGCGGGTGTTCCCCCACCCCACTGTCGTGACTGAGAGCAAGGAGCACGACTTCCACGGGAGAGGACACCTGGGGACTCACCCCGGGCCCCTCCTGGGTGCTGCCCTGAACCCCCCGTTCCTTGGCCGATTTTCATCTGTTCCCATCCCTGTCATAGACCAGAACCGCCAGAGTGAAGGCCTCCCTGAGTCCTGTGTGTCCTCCTGGGGGGTCCGCGCACCTTCAGGACGCTGTGGGGGCCTCCAGAGCTGCTGGTCTTTGTGGGAAAAAGAGAAAGATTTTATTTATCTTTAGAGAGAGGAGAAGGGCGGGAGGAGGAGGGGTAACACAGATGTGCAAGGAAAAGGTCCCCTCCCACGTGCTCCGTCTGCGGACGTGGCCTGCAACCCGGTGGCCCTGACTGGGAGTCAAACCCAGGACCTTTCAGCTTGCCGGACGACGCCCGGCCCACTGAGCCACCGCGGCCAGGGCTGAGTATCGTTTTGACAGAGGTTGGGGTTGAGCAAGAGGGGCAAAGCTCACAGGTGCGGAAGACGGGGAAGGGAAGGCTGGCCGCAGGCCGGGGGTTGGCCCCCACTGTAGGGCTGAGCTGGCTGTCTCCGAGGGGTGGTCGTGTGTTTGGGTCGCTGAGGACGAGGTTCTAACGGGACTAGCGCGACCTGGGCGCTTGCCCTTCGTCCCTCCGGGGCTGAGCACGCAGCTCCCCGGTGAGCTTGCGCAGGCCTCCGGGTGCCCTTCCCTTCTCTCTACGCTCCTGCGCCAGCACAGGGAGGCTGGGGCCCTTAGCTTTTGTCCTGGTTAATTTTTTCAGTGTGACAAAGGCAAGGGTGTTGGGTATAGGGACAGGCTGAATTATTTTCCAGAGGAGAGGTTACTGCTCTCTGAAAAGGCTCAGATCCGAAGGAAATGCTAATCTCTGTTTGCAGTTAGACATTCTAAACCTCACCTTTGATTTTATCAGTCACGTTAACCTCAAAACCCAGCAGTGTCCCAGTTCAGGAGGATGTGTAAAGTGCTTATTAGAACAGCTAAAAATAGTGGAGCAGACCTATATTCATGGGCCCGGAACGGAGACCCTGCGGGGTCCCTGGTAGTGAAAGTCGTCGTGCGCCGATGGGGGGCCAAGGGTCCACCCTCGATCCCGTCCGTGCGCAGAAGATTGGGTTCTCACATGTTGACAGGACTTTGTTACAGCGTGTTCAACGCGTGGCAGTTCCCTGGGCTTACAGGCCGTGTCCGTTCCGGGGGTTGGAGGAAATGCAGGGAGCACTGGTGTGTTGGGCCGCCGGGACGGAAGCCCCGTGCGACGATCGCGGGTCGTATCGTATCATGTGTCCTATCACGTCAGTATCCGCGTTCGTCGTTCAGCTTGTGAAGCACTGGGAGGGATCCCGGAGGTGCTGGGGAAAAGGCAGGCAGGCGGAAGCGCGCAGCAGAGAGGGGGCGGCTTCCGCGTGCAGGGCGGTGGAGGCGTGGAGGCCGTGAGGAGGCAGGCCAGGGGAGGTGGGAGGAGGGGCTTTGGGGGGGGAGCGCCAGAGAGGCTGTCGTTTCGGGGGGGCCCTGCAGCAGGAGCTGTCGGGGGCAGCGGCCTCATGCGGACTGGGGCTCGGCTTCCGCCCGCCCTTTGCCCCCTCCCGGGGAGTTACAGGGGAGACCTTCCGTAAGGGCCGCGTTCAGGGTGGTGTCCGCCGGCCCCCTGACACTTACTTGGCTTTTCCAAGTCCGTAGGTGATTTTGAGGCCCTGCAAATTTTATTTGGATTTTAACTGGACACTTTTTACACATGCTTTTGTGTAAGATTCTGTGTGTATGTGCGCATTTTCTTACGTTCACACTGGCCAGAAAGTGCTGTGTAGGGAGGTGTGCCGTCCACCTCAGTCGAAACCCCGAGGGCCGGGCCGGGACCCGGTCTGCCTCGCTCACCTCGTGTGTTCTAAGGAGGTAAAGTGCTGCTCCAGGCCGCGTGTGAATGTTTTCACTGTAGCAGCCCTGCTGTTTTGCGAAGTGGGTGGGCTCACCGAGAAGAATCCCGGACAACCGTACCTTCTCATTTTAACGCCCACGTGAGTTGGCGGGGGGTGGGGGTGTGCTGGTGGCACACTTTCAGTTTTGGAAAGCCCATGGTTTTTAAATAGGGCAAGGTCCAGGAGGAAGTGCAAGGTGAAGGGGCACGTGTGCCGGACGTGGCTTTTGCTTTCCGCAACACGTGTCAGACACGCTCGCCGTGCAAGTCCGCGTGGTGGTCCCAGCGGCGCGGGAGCGCGGCCGCGTCGGGTGGGACGCGCTCCTGATGCATCTGTGGGACGGGTGGTCAGCAGGCCTGCGCTCAGGGGACGCTGCTGCTCCGCGCACCCCTGCCCGCGGCCGGGAGAAGTCCGGTCGCCCTTCTGCAGCCTCTGCCGTCGTCTGCTGGATGCTCCCTGTGCCCCCCGAGTCTTGCTGAGCGCTCTGCATTCACCGTCGCGGCTCACGGGGTCGCTCCTGCTGCTCCCACATGCCGGCCAGGAGCCTGCAGGGGCCTCGGAGCCCTGTTGCGTGAGTAGGAGCCAGGCCCAGCTCCCCGCGCGGTTAGCGACGCGGCCACCCCTCTCACCGAGGTCTTGCTCAGGTGCTGCCGCCTGTCAGGCCTTCCGAGACTCGCCTCTGCCGTAGGGTTTCCAGCCTGGCTCCTCTGTAGTCTCAGGGATCAGACTGCACTCATTCTTGTAAACACTGATTTTGTGACTTCCACGAAGTTTTAGCTGTTCTGTGACCCTGGGGTGTCTTGCCCATAGAAAGTAACTAAATGGCTCAAGGCAGATATAATTTAGTTTTGATGTTCTGAGGGAGGCACCTAACCAGTGAAAGCCTTCAAAGTCCTAACAGTCGAAATGCTGCTGTAATAACTTACATTCCCATTGTGCATCTTCTGCACGTATCGTTTTAAAAACCTCACTGCGGGAAATTGCTGGGAAAACATGGTGTGCGAGTACTAGGAGGGCGAATCCTGGCCCTCACCCCTGGGGCTGAGTGGAGTGAGCATGCCTCCGCTCTCCCTGGCTGCGGGGGGCTGTGAGCGGCCTGAAGCCCAGCCCTGGCGGCAGGCTGGCCCAGGTAAAACAGCGGCCCTCCTGCCTGGGGGCTCCAGCTGTGCGGCCACCTCTGTGATCAGCACCCCGGTCGTCAGGTCACCCTCACCCATGGGGCTTCTGGACACACCACCTCTGCTTTCAAAACATGACCCAGAACGGAGAGACAAACAGAACAAGTCACAAGCAGCTAAGGTGACACAGCAAGCAGAAGGAGGCCGAGAGAACGAGACAAAGCCTTCACACCTCAGTGTAAGGTCTCCAGGGAGCTAGAAGGTGAAGGGCCAACGGAATTCTGTAAAAGTGGATTCCAGACTTGGTCCTGCCCTGTAGCTCAGTGTAGAGCATCTGCCAGAAATGCCAAGGTTGCTGGTTCAATTCCTGGTCAGGGCACAAACAAGAATCAGTGAGCGCATCAGTAAGCAAAACAACAAACTTAGATTTCTCTCCCCTTCCTTTCTCTCTAAAATCAATTTTTAAAAAAGTACATTCAAGACAGAAACTGAAAGTAGCTGAACAGGAATAAAGTCAGTTTGGGGAGCATTGGCAGGTGATGGCGGAGAATCTCTCGGAACATGCGAAGGAAAGATGGGTGGAGGAGGAGAGAAAGGCATGGGGCTGGTGAATGCGGGAGCCACGAGAGCAGGGGAAGGCCTGGGCCCGTCGTGAGGACGCCTCCTGGAAGCGGAGGGTGGGGCCTCTGGGTGGAGAGTTTGCTGCCGCCGGGCCGCCTGCCCCTCCTGCCAGCGCCGGGGTGGTGTGCCCTTGGCTCTTAGACCACGAGGTGCAGCTGGAACGCAGGGCGTCTTCACAGGTCTTACTACCAGGAAATGTCCCGAAATAATCACGTGTGAGTGTGTGAGTGTGAGTCTCCGAAGCAGGCTGCAAGCTCTTCGGGGTAGGACTTCATACGCATGTACAATTTTCCATTCATACCCACACATCGGTTGCAGTGCCCAGCCTCGAGTGGGCTCCGTGGACGTCTTCAGGATTAATGAATGTGGGGGGCACGGCGCTGGCCTGCAGAGGACAGGCGTGGACACATTTCCAGAAGACGACTCCACCTCTGCTCCAGAGCACAAAGACTGGGGGTATCCGTGAGATGATAGTTTTCCTTGTTCAAAGGTCTCAAAGAGCCGAAATCCAAATGTCAGTCATGTGTCCCCCAGCCTGAGAACAGATGGGGGTGGACAGAGGTCCGCTGTGTTTCCACAGTGAACTTCCTGACGCCAAGGCCCCCGGCTTCCCCTGCCCCCACCCCCTCCCCCCTGACTCCAGGCGTGAAGCTTTATTCTGGCCGGAGCTGCGGCTTTTCGGCCCCGGTGTTCCCCAAGCTGAATCGGTCCTCTCGCTTCCTGCCCTCCCAGCCCAGCAAACCGCGTGTCCCCTCTGGTGCCTGGTCTCAGCCAGTGGGGCCCTTTCCACCTGGTGGCCCCGAGCCGGAGGAATGGCTGCCGACCTCCCTCCTTCCCGTTCCTGGCAGTTTTCTGGTTATTTCTGGAGGCAGGGTTAGCACAGACTCTGTTACTCCCCATTTTCTCGCTGGTGTATCGGGGTCAGTGTTCACTTCTTGGGGTTTGCATCGGGCTCAGATTAAATGAGATGGCGAGGAAGACCAGCCTGCCTGGTCCCTGACCACCGTCGGCACCGGTCAGCGGTTTTCGTTTGTGCTCTGAGTGTGCTCTCGTGGTGCTCGACTCGGCTCTGTCTTTTCAAATAGAGGTCAGATGTACGCTGCCTCTGATGAAACAGGATTGTAGTCACGCATCCTGTGGGTGTCGGTGGAGGCCCCTGGCCTGGTTTCCCATCAGCCTCTTTGCCATGTGGCCCCTGTGCTGGGTGGCAGGGCCCTCAGGGAGACCCTCTGTCCCCTCAGGTGGCCTGGTCTCAGCTCCCAGGGCCAGGCATTCCTTCTGCATCCTGTCCCTTCCACACTCGCTGGAACCTGTGCTCATCAGCCCCCGCCCTGTGCCCCACCAGTCCCTTCACTGCAGCCAAGGTCCCAGGGATACCGGTGTCTCCTAGTGGCTGAGTGCAGAGGTGCTTCTGGTGTCCAGGGGTGGGCTCCACGCCTTTTTCTCCTGGAGGCAGCAGGTTCTTGGCTTTGTTCCTAGCCGCCACTCTTGGTGGCCCCCACCTGTTGCCGTGGCATCGGGACTTCCTCTGCTGGTCTTCCTGGTCTCTTCCCGACAGGGGCAGGGGGGCGCCGCCCAAGCTGAAGCCGCAAGTGGCCTGCTGCCTGCCGGAAGGAGCCTTCCTGGGCCGCTTCTTCTTACAGGAGGCTTGGGGACAGGACCTTGGGTGTGAGCTGAGCAGCATGTAAGTGCTGAAGAAATCATTTATGTAGGTTTTCCACACTGATTTTGAACATCCGCTTTTAAATTCTGTGGTGCTTTACATCTTTCAGTAGTCAACTCAGTTATAAAATAATACTTAGGAAAACTGTCGTAACTTTGCTTCTTTCATCTGGGAGGTTGCAGGTAGTCCCGCGTGTTCGGGAAAGTGTGTTATGATCCCTCAGTTTAGCAGTGCTCAGGAGTCGGGCACAGACTTCCTGCCTGGCTCCAGGGAGGCAGTTCGTAGTGTTGAGTTTTCCAGGAAAACTGGGCATCACGTCACGTGACACAGAGTCACCTGGCCGGCCTCCCGCCCCGCTGTCCAAGCACCCGGTCAATCCAGCCCCGTCGTGGACTCTCGCCCGCCATGTCAGCTGCTGTGTTCGCGTGACGCCGGGATGGGGAGGGCGCAGGCTTCCTCGCACCTTCTCCCTGCGTTCCTGACAGCCGGCCCGTCGGTCCCAGGGACGCTGCCGCCTTTGGCCTCCCCATGGGAGTTCGGGGGCTGGTGGCGCTCGTCTGCTGCCTGCTCTTGTCCAGCGCTGTCCTGGAGGCCCTTCCCCTTCGGAGAGGTCACCTCTGGGCTGTTGCTCGTCTGTGAGCCCCGGTCGCCCCTCGTCATCCGTTCCAGCTTCTTGTTGCTTTATTTTTGACTGGGTCGCAGGTCAGTGATGTGGCTTCGTTGTAGTATTTCAAGTACAACGCCATGTTTTTCAAGTCTAAAACAGAAGGATCTAGCAGTGCTGGAAATCCCAACGTAGAAAGTTACTGTAACATCCTGTTAAGAAATAGAAAGAGCGGTTCTCCCTCGGATCCCAAGGGAGGATTTCCTTAGCATTTGCTTTAGGCCCCCCTCCCCAGGGGGCAGGACGTCACAGTGCCGTCCAGCGCACGGCCGGAGGCGGCCGGCGCAGCCGCTCCTGGGGGCGGTGTTCTTGGGTGGCCTCTCCTTGTTATCTGTTTACTAGTGATGTTAGTGCATCTCTGTGCGTCTGTGTTTGAATGTGCATGAGTAGGTTACGATACACTGAACATCTGTAACTCTTGATTGAACATGTATTTCTTATTGGCACTTCATGAATTTGGTCTTACAAAGAATAAATATGTTCAAGTGGGGCAAGAACGTAAGTAAGGCTCTAACTCTGTACATTTGTGTGCTTTGTATTTGGCCATTCCTGATAACAGCAGGGTTTTTTTTAAGTCTCCAAAAATTGTTTACCAGTTACTTTTAAGGCCTCTATCAATTAGATCTCAGAAATTAATTTAAAGCTGGTACTAAAGACATGTTGGGTATTATCAGAAACGTTAAAATTTTTACAGTGATCGTTCAAATAAACGCAGCTGTACATAATGTGTCACGTTACCTGAGATTTAAAATACAGTATTTTCATAAAGACAGTAGTTGAGCTGGGACGCGGGTGCGTGGCTCCGACACGCAGAGCTTGCCGTCTCCGCGGTTCAGTTGAACAGTCCGAGTCCCTCAGCAGGACGGTCGCACGTCGGTCACCACACAGGGCGCCGGCTACACGCGGCTGCATCGGCCACGGGTGTGAGCCGTGACCGGCGACGGGCACGGCACTTCGCGCAGAGTCCGCCCTCGGGTCGTGCGGACGGCAGCGTGTGCAGCTGCGCTGTCGCCTTGTTGGCCAGTGACAGGCCCACTGGCATGTCACAGGAGCGGGCGCCCAGAGCGGGGGTCGGGGGACACAGAGGAGATGTGGACTGGAAACGGAAGCGCTAGCCCTGGGGTGAAATGGGCCGTGGTTGGGCGGTCTGAACGGGGTGCTTGCGCGACCGGACCGCGGCGAGGCCCGGGTTTGCCTGGAGATGGGGCATAAAGCAGCAAACACAGTCTCGCTCCTTCAGCCAGCAGGCCGCCTCCGAAAGCCTGCAGACAGACCTCGGTTAGGCTGCTGCTGCTGCTGCTGCTGCTGAGACCGTGCAGACGCGGAGACCCAGGCGCCGGGCGAGAAGTCGCAGAAAGCAGCCAGTGTGCAGGGAGGCCGAGACTTGACGGAAGCTGCGCACAACTGCAGGACTCGGAGTGGGAGCGGCGGAGCAGGCAGAAGCCGCTGGCTGCAGGTCGGACGGCTCGGGCTGCTGACCCGGACGCTCTGTGCGCGGCCGCAGGAGCTTAGTGAAGGAGGCTTTGTCGATGTAGACGAAAGAGAACAGTTGTCACAAAAAGGTGGTGTCTCTGAGGAAGTGACGGACGGGGCCAACGAGTTCGCAGTAGCGGATCTCTCAGGTATTTCACAACCTTAAAAGCACAAAGGGTAAAGTGTGGGAAGCCGACCCAGACCACGAGGGGGCCTGACAGTTTGCCAAGGCTTTGGGGCGGTGCTCACCACGTCCCCCTGGCTGCGCAGGGAGGCAGGGAGACGGCAAGCACTGTTCAAGTTCCTCCGCGCCGGTCACTCAAGGTCCCGCGCTGCTGGGCAGTGGGAGAGCCGCCCGGACCTGCTTCATCGGGGACAGGTAACAGGCCATCCCAGCACTCGGTGGCTGGAACCAACAAGATTAAGTGTTGTTAGGGTGTGTGATTGGGACCGTTCCTCTCTCTCCCGGTGGTGGGGGCCAGAGGGTCCGCTGTCAAGCTGGCTGTCCCGGGCGCAGAAGTGGCTGCTGGCTGTTGGTGGAGGCTGCCAGAGCGCAGCGCCCGGTCAGCTTGGGCTTCAGTTCAGCGTGGGGCAGAGTTCCACGGGCGAGCCCCCCCAGAGCACCGCGGGGCCGGGGGGCCTCTCCCTCCCTTTCTCCTCGGATCACCTTCAGCATCCAGCTTAGGACGGGAAAGCCTGACCGAGCGAGGCCCCTGCCTCCGGAAAGGGGGTGTGTCCACTCCCACTCCCGGCGGAGGTGGAGCCTGGGGCCACCCACCAGGTGCTGTGGGAAGTGTGAGCTGCTATCCCTGCCTTGTCGGGACATCGTAGTAGCCAGCAAGTAGCCAGCGGTGCGGTGATGGCGCCTTAGCTGCTCCGTCTGGCGAGATCAATACGGGAAGTCTGGGTGTTCGAGTGGGAGTTTTCAGTGAGAAAACAAACCCAGGTCTCGTGGAAAGAACAAATTAGGGAGAGGAAAGCTTCTACGGCAGTGTGCTTTGTTTAAGGATTTACTTTAACGAGGATTAGGACCAAGTTACTTTTAAAAAGTCTTCAATCAAACTCGATTGTCTGAACGTTAAAAGGAGCTGTGTGTGTTGACGTTCTTGGAGTCTTTGCTCTGTCTGCAAGCACCTCTAGTTTTGTTAAAGGGCCCGCACGCCCTCGTGGCAGGCACGCCCTCGTGGCAGGCGCTCCCTGCGCACAGCGAACAGGGACCCGGGAGCCCTGGGGCAGGATGTCCATGTGGTCCTGGTGCCTCGCCCTTGGTCGTGTGTGCCGTTTTAGGGGGATTTCATCCGACCAGGGGTCTGTCCCCGCCTTGTCTCCTCACACCCTGACTTGGGACTGCCTTGCTTCTGCCAAGAGACGAAAAGTCTGGCACCAAGAAGCCTTGAAACGCATCCTCTGCTTGCTAAAAGGAGTCCTGAGGCTCTGGACGGCCCAGCAGCCATCACGGCCGCGGCGCGGAGCTCCGTGTCCGGGCCCCTCGCACACGTGGTGACTGGGGTGTGGGGGCCGGCCCCGCCCAGCACGCCCAGCAGACTGGGGGAGCTGGCACCGTGGCCACCCAGGACAGGCCTCCCCCGTGGTGACATGACCGGGATTCTGTGTTAGAAGTTTTGTGCTTGACTTTTGCATGTCTTTGTTTTTAAATGTTGTTTTCCTAGAAACTCCTTTGCATTGTGCTTTATAGAAGTATGTATTAGGCTGGGACAGGTTGGAAATGAAACAAACCGGCCCTTCCCTGCAGACGTTCGAGGAGCGGGAGGTCTGAGCGGGGAGAGACCAGTTGTCTCAGCCCTTCAAGTCTTCCAGCTTCCTTTTCCCGACACGTGGTTGAAAAAGACACTGCTGTGCAGAAGCAGCGGATCTCTGTCCGGTTCATGTGGGAAAGTTATGAAGGACACAGCCGGCCACAGGTTGTGCGTAGGAGCGGCAAAACCCTGGGAGAGCTGCCCCTGTGGGTGGGAGGGGCGGGGCCCTTCCCGTGGGGGCGGAGCCAGCCTCCCCAGCAACACCACGCTGGCCACGGGCCAGAACCGGATACTGGGCTGCAGAAGCGTTGGAACAGTCAGCGCAGCAGTGGCCAGCTCCGGGCCCATGGGCCCACTGGCCCACGTGGAGACCACCCTCCAGCGGGCTGCACTGAGGCGACGCGAAGGGCGGAGGTGGCTGGTGTTGACAGAGTCACCCCCAGAACTAGCCAGAAGGGTCAAGGAAGGCTCGACGGTGGAAGCGCGGCCAGTTTGGGGATGCGGAGAGCAGACAGCCTTTTGACAGGCAGATGAGAGCACTGAACTGCGATCACACCTGTTGGGAAAGCGGCCCCCTCTGCGTGCCCGGGACAGCGGTTCATCTTCAGCAGACCTCGTGCGCTGATTTGCCTTGGCGCGGCCGCGGCCTGCTTCTGAGGGTGCAGGGGATTCGCCATTGGTCTGGGGCCCCAGAGGCACGTCCGGACAGTGTCGCGTTTTGGTCTCCCTTCTCCGTGGCCATGCTCAGTGTCTGGCGTGAAGAACTTCACAGCCAGCGAGTGTGTGGGCTCCGGCCGTTCTGGAGATGCGGGCTTCTCCCAGCAGGTGGTGAGACCACACTTGGTTTCACCCTCCGTGGGCTGACTGGGGGAGGGTATGGGGGGCGGTTTGGGGAGCGGAAGAGCGAGCCTGCGGAAGCCGTCCCGGGTGTGCTTGGTTCTGCTGGGCGGCCCCGCAGCCATGCTCAGTGTTGAGTAGTTCTAATGGTCCACCTTTGACCCGCGCTCATGGGGCCTGTGAAGAGTGGCAGCTGGGCTCTTCCTTCCCAGCCCTGTGTGACCTCCTTGTCTGCCTGTGGCCTCCGCCCAGACTCCCGGACATGCCACTACGGGTGGTGGCAGTGGCGGTGCTTAACCATGACTTCCTCCCAGGTTAGGGTGGGGGTGTGGGGGGGTGGGCTTTCCACCGTATTTAATTTCAGTATCGATAGAACGGAATTTATTCCTGTTTCTACTTTGCTAAGAATTTTTTCTTTATCGTGAGTGGTTGGTAAACTTTATCAGATTCTTTTTCTACATGTATTGAGATAACTGTGGTTCTTCTCCTTTCTAAAAATAGGGTGGATTACATTGATTGCTTTTTCAATTTTTTAAAAAAAGTCCTCACTTAAGGATATGTTTACTGATTTTAGAGAGAGCAAAAAGGAGAGAGAGAAACATGAATTGGTTGCCTCCTGTGCGTGGGGCGGGGTGGGGAAGAGAAGGGAAGAGAGAGGGAGGGAGAGATGGAGAAACATCAGTGCGAGAGAGAAGCGTTGACAGGTCGCCTCCTGTGCGTGCCCTGACCTGGGACTGAGCCCGCAACCTTTTGGTGAACTGGGTGATGCTCCAGCTGAGCCACCTGGCCGGGGCTACACTGATGGCTTTTTAAAAAAATTGGAACTTTTTTAAAAGCAGTTTCAGGTCCACAAAAAGATGTGGAGGAGGTACAGAGGTTTCCCACGCACCCAGTGCTCCCATCCATCCCCACGCACAGCCTCCCTCTGTCCCCCACCAGAGCGGGACCTTGGTTAGAACTGATGGACCTACACGGACACGGCATAGCCACCCAGAGTCCGTAGTTCACGTTAGGTTCACCCACTCAGCGAATTTGCACAGCTGTGTGGTGCAGTGACATGCAGCCATCACTACAGTGCCATACAGAGCATTTTTCACTGCCCTAAAAATCCCCCCGCCCCACCTGTCCACCCCTTCCCGCCCCTGCTACCAACCTCTGCGTCCACTGAAATGGTCCCTGTCTCTCCGGTTCTGCCTTTTCTGGAACGTCATGCGGCTGCTCTCGCACGGTGTGTGGCCTTTTCAGGTTGGCTTTTACGTGGCAGCATGCAGCTCAGGTTCCTGCGTGTCTTCTCGTGGCTGGGCAGCTCCTTCCTTGTCAGCGCTGAGTAACGGCCCACCGTCTGGCGGGACCGCGGTCTGTCTGCCTGTCACCTACGGAAGGGCGTCTTGGCCGCTTCCGCGCGTTGGTGGTTCCAAACACAGCTGCTGTGAATGTTGATTGCAACCTTGATTGCTTTTCGAATGTTTAACCACTTCTGCATTTTCTGAATAAACTTCTTGATCATGATATATTTTTCTTTTTAAATGTTGCTAATCAAATTTGCTAGTGTTTTGCGTAGCCTTTTGTACTTTCATGTATAAGAAAGAGTGATTGGCACCCTCCCTCCCCTGTCCTCGCCGGGTTTGTGCCGTTTTGCTGGCCTCATAAGTCAACTTGGGAAGCGTTCCCCATTCTCTGGAGGAGTTTCTGTGAGGTTACTTCTTCCTTAAAGTGTTGAAAGTATTCAAATATTTCTTGTGGGAAGAGTTTTAATTCTAAATTATTTTTAGTAGAATGGGTCTGTTTAGAGTTTATGTTTCTTGTTTCAGTTTTGGTAAAATGCACTTTGCCAGGAATTGTGTGTGCATCTGAATTTTCAAATTTATGGGCATGAAGCTCATGATCTCTTACTGCTGCTTTAATATCTTATTATTACCTCTTAGTAATTATTGATATCTTCTTACCTGTTCTCTTTCGCCCTTGATGTTGCTAGTTCTGCCCCTTTTCACTTGCTTGGTCAGCCCTGCCAGAGGTCTGCCATGTAATGTCAGTTGCATTACTCTTTTCAAAGAAATAACTTCATTTTGTTCAGCTTCTAAATCGTACTATTAGATATTAATTAAGATAATTGCTTTCCAGTCTCCATTCCTGAAATATGCATTTAATAGTATATATTTTAATCTAAGAACAATTCTATGCACATCATTTATTTAAAGATTTTATTTATTTATTTTTAAACATTTTATTTATTTTATCTTTAGAGGGGAAGGGGAAAGGGAGAGAGGGAGAGAAACATCAATGTTGCTTCTCCTGCATCCCTTGCCGGGAACTGGTCTGCAACCCAGGCATGTGTCCTGATTGGGAATCGAACCGAAGACCTTTTGGTCCGCAGGTTGGTGCACAATCCGCTGATGCCAGCCAGGGCGGCACCCAGTTTTGATACTTCTTTTCATTGTATCATTCAGTTTAGAGTACTTTGAGCTCCTTTTTGGGTATTGGGTTACTTGGGATATGTTGCTTAATTCCCAGACACTTGGGGGTTTTCTGGTTATCTTTGTTGTTTTCCAGCTTAATTCCAGACGCAGAACATACTCAGTAATTTTAGTCTTTGATTTGTATTGAATCTTTCTCTTTCACCCAGCATGTGGTCAATTTTGGTAACTGTTTCACGTGCTTATTGAGTAAAGATTTCCCTTGCAAAGGTGACTTGCTACCGGGTGTAGCAAGTGTCGATTGGACCAAGGCTGTCGCTGTGCGGTTCGGACCCTCCCTGAGGTGCCAGAGGTTGTGTGTGCGAGGTCTGCTGGGCGCCGCCTCCGCTGCTCCCTGCCCGCTTCCCCTGCTGGGCAGCCTCGGGGCGGGGCTCGGGGCGGGGCTCGGGGCGGGGCTCGGGGCGGGGCCGCACGTCCGCCCAGCCTTCTCACTGTTGTCCTGCGCCCTGCGTGCGTGCGCTCACAGTTCGGCCTCGTGCTCCTGGAACCCCGGAACCTCGGAATCTCGGAACCTCGGAATCTCGGAACCTCGGAATCTCGGAACCTCGGAACCCCGGAACCCCAGTTGGTTTCTCTCTCAGCTGAGAGAGATCTTCAGGCCCTTGAAGACATAGAATTGGCAAATGCCCTTTGGGATAAGGCGGCCACCTCTGTCACCTGTTGTCACGAGGGCCTCACGCCGGCTGAGACTCCAGAGGGAATCTTTCCACCTGGCTCGGTGGGGGCTCCCCAGGGGAGTTTCTGTTTTGCGCAAGCGTTTCCCTCACCCTCACATGGAAGTCCTGTCTCGCGTTAAAGAAATTCCGTTGTTTCTGTTCGTGGGTTTGGTTTTGTTCTGTCGCTATGTTTCTGACCCCCTGCGGGGCGGCTGACTGAGCGGGAGGACTGTGTTCGTCTTTGGTTTTTGGTCCCGGAAGCCTGGTGGGTGTGATGACCGCTCCCCGGACTGTCACTGTGGGGAGGAGGAGCTTGGGTCTCACGGACACGTTCTGGAAAGTAGGTGACAAAATTAACGTTTGGTTTTCCTGGGAGACGTTCCCGCAGATTTAAAGGCTGTGTTTAAAAGGGGGGTAAGCCACATGGTTTATAGAAAATGCAGCGGGTTTTTAAAATACTTATTTACTTTTTAGGGAGGAGAAGAGAGGAAGGGAGGGAGAGAAACATCAGTGTGCGGCTGCCTCTCGCGCGCCCCCTACTGGGGACCTGGCCCGAAACCCAGGCAGGTGCCCTGATGGTGGAACCAGCGACCTTTGGTTGGTAATCCACACCGGCCAGGGTGGTGGAGTGGATTCTTGACAGCCGAAATAGGGCTCCTGGCCTTTTTTAGTAGTTTGTGCGATAAATATTGTGCTACCGTGATTCCGGTTCCGCCCCACGTGCAGGAGTGGGGATACCGTGATGACTATTTTGTCGGGTCAGCTCCCCGTTCTCTGGCACAGAGAGAGAACAGGAAACAGTGCTGTTGATAATTAATGTAATAATTAAAGGGTCACATTTCAGTCAGCAGATTTCAAATACCGGACAGTGAAAATTATTTTTTCTTCTTACAGAATATGACAGGTACCTAGCATCTAGCAAGATAATGGCAGCTGCTTACCTGGACCCAAACTTGAATCACACACCAAATTCCAGTACCAAGACGCACCTGGGGACCGGTGCGGAGCGTTCCCCGGGAGCCATGGAGCGAGTGCTGAAAGTCTTTCACTACTTTGAAAGCAACAGCGAGCCGACCACGTGGGCCAGTATCATCAGGCACGGAGACGCCACCGACGTCAGGGTGAGTGCAGCTTCCGGGGGCACAGCCGGCGGGTGCAGGTGGGTGTTGGCGGGGCTTCGGGGAAGAAGTGGAGCGATAATTCCTGTTCCCATATCGCAGAGATGGTAGCTTTTTCTTTATAACACTCATTTCACTGAAATGCGTGACTGGCCAGAGTTTAGATGATTGTAAAATTTCTTCAGGGAGTAATAACTGAATCACACATTATTTATATAACACCATTGACTTATTTTTCTCTCCTGCTTTTTATTTTTTTAATTTATTTTTTATTTTGTTTTTCTGCTTTTCTGTTTTTACGTAAGTATGTATTTATATTTATTGTAGTTTCTCCAGTCCCCTGGTTTTCTTTCCAGTTGTTCAAAGGATACAAAGAAACAAGGCAATTTAAACAGCCTCTGATAGTTGTGAAATAAGAAAGTTGTTTTCTGGAAAGTGTGATTTTGCAGGTATTTTCATAACTCCAAATAGGGTGGTTTCTTAAAAGCTGTTGAATGTCCTGTGCACCTCAGACCCTCGGCGAGGTTCTGGAGGTCAGGGAGGTCCCTGCTTGCACAGCGGACGTCTGCGGCGAGAGGGGGCCGTGGCCTTCGCTGCCGGGCAGTGCAGAAGGTGCTTTCTGAGGGTCCTGGTGGCCCAGGAGTGCGAGGAGCCCCAGGTGTGGGAATTGGCCGGGAAAGGAGGGTTTCCTGTGGGGGTGAGTGAGAGCTGGACACCCCAGACAGAGGCTCCTGACACTGAGGAGGGGGCGGTAACCCTGGAGCTTTGGAAGGCAGAGTTCAGTGTGCAAAATTCCGGGAGGTGTTTACTGTGATCAGTGTTAAAGGAACCCTTCCTCCTGCCTGCCCCCCACTTAGTCCACGCTCGTCTTTAAGGGGACAAGTGTCTGTCTCCATACGAACCACTGTCACCCTCCTTTTGCCCACCCATCTGTCACACTGTCAGCTGTTGGTGCTGCCTGAGCCACTAGAGGGAGGTGAGCATCATTATCCAAACCTGTGGGAGGAAAGGACAGAGTGCACTCACTCCCCGTAGTTTGCTGGAGGGGAGCACGCCTGGTTGGAGCGGTATTAATTATTGCTGCCAAGCTGGGCGTGAGTATAGAACCGCAGCGGAAAGTGACTTTCCGAACTGTTCACAGTCCCCTTTCTGACTGGAGCAGGAACACATCTGGGGCCCTGTGCGTTTGTGGAAGTAGTGAATGTCGTGAGCAGAGCTGCCCTGTGCCCAGAACGACCTCCCGGCAGTTTCCGTGTCCGGCCCCGACAGTTCCCATGTCTGCGTCTGTTCTTGGTCCCTCTCTGGTGCTGGCTGTTAGGTGGCACCTCTGGTGCTGCGTGTGTTACTGGGTACGCTGTTCTCTCTGAGAGAGGGCTGATTGTTCTGGATCCGGAGGATTTGGTGCCACAAATAATATAGAAGTCCTAGGAAGTTCAACTTTTAAATTTAATTCAGCTCCTGCCCTGCCCTGGCAGCTTGGTTGGTTGGAGTGTCGTCCTATCACCAGAAGGTTGCGGGGTTCGATTCCCAGAGCACACGCTTAGGTTGTGGGTTTGAGTTTTGGTCGGGGTGCGTGTGGGAGGCAACTGATGGATGTTTCTTTCTCATCAGTGTCTGTCTGTCTGTCTCTCCCCTTCCCCTCGTCTCTCTCTAAAATCAATAAACATCCTCCTGTGAGGATTAAAAAACAAGGTGTGTTGCTGTGTTACCGCTTTCAGTTTTTCGCGGGGAGTCCAGGTTGCCACCTCGTTCAGTATGAGATGCCACGGTTTGGTGACACTTTGTTGCTCAGACCCGTTCTTGAAGTCCTGCTGGGATCTTCAGGCCGTATGATCAAGTGAGATGGCTCAAGTCCTGTCCATTTTGTAAAACTCCAACACCCGGAGCCTGCTTTTCCCCAGCGAGCACCGCAGTTGTGGCTGAGCCTCCCTGATCTGCCCCAGCATGTGCCCCAGCGTGTGCCCCATGAGCTCAGGGGACTCGGAGGGGTAGGGCAGCCAGGGGAGGTGGGGTTGCTCCTGGGGTGCCGATGGCCATACGAGTCCGAGGAGTGGTTTGTGCCCTGCACTTGCTCTGTGTCCGAGTGTGGAAGGGCAGACCTGTGCATGGGGACAGACGACTGACACGCAGGCGGGAACGGCAGCTTTGACCAGGAGGAAGGCGGCCACAGCGGCGGGCGCCGTGGAGCAGAGGGCCGTGCTCGAGCAAGGGCACTGGCACTGGGACGCACTTGGCAGCGCGTGGGCAGAGCCGTGGCGTCGGACAGAGGCCCCTTTGTGGACGTTTGAAAGAGGCGCCAGCTCCTGTCTTGTGCAGCTCAGGGATCTGTGTGTTGGTGGGAGAAGCTGCGGGAGTTGCCTTTGAGAAGGTTACTTGAAAAGATGTCCCTTTGTCTGGGCAGATCCCCCACCCTGGAGCTCGGACTGGATTTCAGCCCCCTCCCCGCTCCCTTGGCTGGGCGCCCTCTGGTAGGGCACAGCCTGCACCGTCATTCGCGGTGGCCCTGTCACAAGTTCCTGGCCTTGAATACAAAGCTAGAAGGACGTTTTATGCTCAGCTCAGTTCTTCCCACCCTTCCTGCCCCTGTGAGAATTCTTCGTAAAGCTCCCTGCCTCTTCCAGCCCGGCCCTTTGTTCGTGCTCTGTCCTCTGTCCTTCCCTCCCACCCTCTCCTGCATTTGACACAAAGCTCGTCCTGGGACTGAGCAGTCTGCCCGGGAGGTAGGCCACGTGTGGGCTCCAGGAGCACCATGCGGGATACCCAGGGTCCCCGCCAGTTTCTGTGTGTGGCATGGGTGTCTGTCCTTCCTGAGGGGCAGGCCAGGAGCACCCCCAGTTGTATTGTCGATACACAATTTTGTGGTAAAGAAACACCCATGTGCTAACGTGTGTCTTCATGTTAAGTTGTGTGCTAGATTCAGTTAACTGAATTTTTGTAAACCAGTGATGATTTTCTTTAATAGACATTTTTATGTGAGTATCAGCATCATCTAAAAACCCCTATTGATGGCCTGAAGGACTGAGGAGATTTTTGGGACTGTGGTTAACACAGCCTCACACAAGGGCAGCAGGTGGCTTTGTCACGTGCCTGAGCAAGCTGTCCTGTGGGCCTCTTCACACACGCACAGGCTCGCGAGCACCCCGCCCCTGCCCTGAGGGTGGGGCCAGGCCTCCTGTTCCCCTCCCTGCAGCCCCAGCAGAGGCTTGGCTTCCTTTGGGAAGCCCCCCCAGTGGCTCCTTTCAAAGGTTATCTCCCCTCCTCTGTGGAGCCGTGGGCTGCAGAACCATTTGCCAAGCTTGGGGGCTGGCTTAGACTGCTGCCCGCCAGCCTTTGGAGCGCAGACGGTGGTCGGGCCCAGCTTCAGGTAACTTTTCCTACAGCGTCGAGTTCCTCAGGCACCTGGTCTTAATGGTATGTTCCTAAATCCATGTTTTTGAACAGTGGTCGTAGCTACAGCCCGGTCTCCAAGAGGAGGCTGTCCTTGTTTGGAGGGCGTAACCCCTCCTTGGGCCTGGCTCTCAGCACAGGGGCCCCCAAGGGTGGCCGGTGTGCTTCGGCAGGCCTGGGCGCGTGCGCAGGGCGGGCCACAGACCCGCTTTGCGTCTCTCTCCAGGCCTTGCCTGTCAGGGCAGAACAGGAGGGAGCCTCTGCTCGCGTGGACGTCTCCTTGTTCACGGCGGCACTGTCTGAGGAAAAGGGTTCCCGGTGGGATGAAGTGGTTTGTTCCCTTGAGACTCCTCTACCCAAGGTCCCCGGGCAGTAACGCAGGAAGCGGCCGCGGGGTCACACGCGAGCGTGCAGTGTTCTGTCTCTAACGGCCGTCTCTGGGGGGGTGTTTCCAGGGCATCATTCAGAAGATAGTGGACAGTCACAAGGTGAAGCACGTGGCCTGCTACGGATGCCGGCTCAGCCACCTGCGGTCAGAGGAGGTCCACTGGCTGCACTTGGACATGGGCGTCTCCAGCGTGCGGGAGAAGTATGAGCTCGCGCACCCGCCGGAGGAGTGGAAGTAAGATCTCTCGCCTGCTTCCTGTCACTCGCACGTGCTCGGTTTTCTGTGCTCGGTCACCCGCAGCGGGCGAGCGCCTTGCTGACCTTCCACGCTGGCTGCCCTCCTGACTGCTGTGTGAAGGTGGCTGGGGACCCCACCTGGGGCCTGCCCTCCGCTTCTGCGGCGTCTGCCTTTGGGGCACTGCTTGTTGCCTCCGCCGGGATGGCCCATTGCTGGCCACGCCTCCCTGGCCTCTGCTGCTTGTTGCGACTCTGCTCTGACAGCTCCGGCCTGCCTGTCCGTCTGTCCCAGTGCATCCCTCTCTGCGGCAGGCCTGACGCCCGTGAGGAGGCCAGGCCACTGGCCCCGTTCCTGGGCAGCGTCGCTGGCTTTGTGGTGCTGGGCTGGGTACCCGATGCTCACAGAGGACCTCGCGGCAGGAAGGGTCTCCTGGGGACTCGAGCTGTCGTGATGCAGCCTGGGACTCCAGGGGCATCAGAGGACTCCCTGCCTCGTCCTTGTCCTCGTCCTCGTCCTCGTCCTGGTTCTCTCCCGGGGGTTCTCGTCGCTGGGAAGTGACCCGACCCGCTTGTCGGAAATCGCACGTCTAGAGTCGTCACGGCGGGGAAGCACGACTGGTGCACTCGGGGTTCTCGTGCTGGGGGTGACGCCGCGGGGGTGGAGGGGTGGGACTGGGGGAGAGTGTCAGGTGTCGGCAGCCCGTTCCCCCAGAGCGGCCGGGCCCAGCAGGTGCTCTCAGAGAGAAAGGCACGTTTTAGGGTCATAAAGCTCCAGTTAGAGTTTACCGAAGAAACCGACTTGTGTTTTCAGACACAGCTGATCGCACAGCAGGAACTGCGTGAACAGAATATTTTGTGACAACACACTTTGGTTGGTTTACATCAATGGCTAGTGAAGGTTTTACCTCCAGCTGTTTAGTCAGTTAATCAAATAAGTGTTTAAAAACTAAGACTATCTGAAAGTTAGTTACTAAGACCTGGGGGTGTTCCTGTGTAACACGCTTCTGGTGTCCTCTTTGTTTGTATAGACACGTCCCAGGCACACTTACAGTGATGACGTTCTCGTGCTCCGTGAATTGTTGGGTGGGTGAGCGTTGTTTTTGTGCTTCGAAGCCAGTGTATCTGACCTCAGTTCCGGTCAGGTTCAGCAGGCACTGCTTGACTCCAAGGAGCCTGAGTCCTCAGGAGGAGCTGCCCGCTGGGTGAGCTAGGATGTCACGTTGGCCGGCTCTGCACGGTCACGGGCGAAGAGGCTGCTGCTGGCAGGGACCCTGAGGAAGGTGGGGGTGATGTCCCCACCGAGTGGCCGGGAAGAGCCAGGGGCTGTGCGGCTCCATGCTGTTTACATCTGTGAGTTTGTAATTCGTAAAATGCGCATGTCACTTAGTTCTCCCCAAATTTTCCGAGGTGAAGACTGTTTTGCACGTGAAAACAAGTGCGCGTCGATCTAAGCGTGCTCGCAGGTGGGGTGTGGCACCGCTCTGACTGGCAGCCCGCCGTCTGACTGCTGGCCCCCGGCTTTGAAGCCCGCGTGCCCGCCCTGGCAGCGGTGAGGCCGCCTGCCTTAGAACGCTGAGAACGTCGCCAGGTGTGGCGGGCTGGCGAGGGCGGCGCGGGGTGTGGCGGGAGGTCGTGAAAGACACTGAGGGCAGAGACAGGGCTGGTTCCCATGTGGGTTTCAGGAGTGGGAAGCCTCATGCGGGTGGTTGTGCGTGTTTGAAAGGAGAGGGCGTGTAAAGTGTCCCTGATGAAGAGGGGACTCTTAGCCAGTAGCCAGGCAGCAGTTGTGGAAGTCATCGGACGAGGGGACAGCAGATGAGACGCAGCTGGAAACCGGGAACCTGGATCCGAGAAAAGGAGCTCGAAGCACAGCGCGCAGAGGTGAACAGATGGGAAATGGGGGAGCAAGTTTACGTGGCAGAAGGATGAGGAGGTCAGTCCTTTTCTGATCGGAGCTCCAGAAGAAGAGAGTGAAGAGGAGGAGGAAGAGGACATAAACCAGAGATCACGGCCGAGAGTTTTCTAGAATCTGTGAGTCCACAGGAGCCCTCAAGAACAGGATCAACGTAGAATCCCAGACAGGGTTGGGGGGGCTAAGTGCACGCTGGCGGATGGTGGTAACGTGGTGTTGTGCAGAAGAGAAGGAGGTGGTGTTGGAAGGAACCAGAGGAAGAGTCGGGCTTCTCCGCGGCGGTAGTCGGTGCTGAGGACACAGCCAGTGAGGCCTTTGGAGTGGTGAGGAAGAGGGCCTGGTAGCCCGGTCTGCCGCCCAGCCGTGCACCCCCCTCCCTGCCCCAAGCGGGGACCCTGGTGGTCCCCTCAGGCAGGCCGCCGATGGCGGGTCCTCCTTTAGACACCCTTCAGGGAAAGGGGTTGGTTTCTGACGCGGGTCGCACGCAGGAAGGAATGCCAGCCCCAAAGCTGCTTGGGTCTAAATGGTCATTGTCTGGAAAAACAAAAATAGGGGTAGGCACTGATTTTTTTTCTAATAAAAATGTAGAAAAATGCCGGATGCGTGGCAGAGCAGAGGAGGTCAGGTTAAAGCTGTCGGGACGACGTTAGGCAGAAACGCACGCTCCCTGGCGGCACGCGGTCAGCTTGTCAGCCGGCGACCGGGAACGGCGTTGGCGCGCTCTGCTCTTTGTAAGGGCTTCTGGGGCTGTGGCGCCCAGACCTCTTCCTGCGGCTTGCAGGAGGGGCTGGGCCTGGCCCTGGGCCCAGTGCCCCGCACGTGTGTGTGTCTCAGAGTTAGTTCTGCCCAGTGGCTCTGCGTTTGCCGTTCGTGAACGTCCGCACCGAGGTGTGGGCTTTTCTCGGGGCCATCGTGTGCGGGTCTCCCTCTCTGAAGTAGGCGGACAGAAGGATTTCGCTGCCCAGCAGCCCAGGAGGCCAGGTGGGCTGCCGTTGCTCTATTAGCAGCCGACGGGAGAAGTTTTAAGTCAGGGAAGCATTATGAGGGATGTAAAAGGTAACCTCACAATAATAAAACGCTCATTTCACCAAGAATTTAGTGAGTATGGAGATAGATACAGCCTTAAACTTGTGAATTCCCAAAGACATTCCTAAAAGTGTATAAAGCAACAATATTAATAAAGCAGTGAAACTTACCTCCTAATAATAAAAGCAGAGGGAACACAAACGATAGTGAGCAGTTTTTAAATTATGTATTTATTCTTCCTGACGTAGAAATACAGAATTTGGCATGTAACAGTGTATTAACCAGTTTAAAAACACATTCCCAAATAACTCCTGGTTCAGAGTCAACACCCAGCTTGCTGGGGGTCCCCGGTGGAGTCCCCTTGGCCCCCCTGTGCACTGGTGTGCAGGAGCGAGCTCAGTCCCTTCCTGCTTTCTCAGTGCTGTCTTCATGCAGCCTCCTGGGCACCGGGCTGCCTGGCTGTGCTGACCATCCCCTCTCTGCCGCTGCGTAGCCTTCATGTGTAGGGGCTGCTCTGGGAACCTCTTTTCCTCTCCTTCTGTGCCCGTGGCATTACATTCGCAGTCTAATCAGATGGGAGCAGGAAACCATGACCAAGTCCCAGCAGTGACCCAGGCAGAGGTACCGGAGGACGTGGACTGGGGCAGTCTTAACAAGAGGGGCGGGGAGCAGTCGTGCAGGGATAGATTTTGAAGGTAGAGCTCATGGAATTTGCTAGTATATCTTTTAAAATACAAAGAACCAATGCGGTGTGTAAGTCAGTACTGCCTGTCAGCTCCTAGGAGCCCGGGCCCAAGTCTCTGATGGGCCCTTGCGCTCATCCCCGCTCTCCGCCCCCTGTTGTCTGCTGCTGGCTCCCCGATGGCCCACCAGCACCCCCGCGTCCCATGTCTCCTTCGGCCTCTGTGGGGGCTTTTCACTTGCGCCGCTAGCCTCGCTGGCCCACTCCCTGGCAAGCCAAGCGCATTGCTCCTTGGAGCCTTGGCACTTCGGCCACTTCCAGCGTGGCTTGGCTTCCCTTCATTTGGGGCGAGTGCGCCCCTGTCACCTCTGCCCTGTGGCAGTCCCGGACCTTTCTGCCCGCTGACAGCTTCTTTCTCCCTCAGGGCCTTGTCTGAGTCACTGCGTCACTGTTCCTGCCTGGTATGCAGCAGGCACCCCGCGAAAATTTTTCAATGAAAATGGAATCGGCAACAATGAAATTGGAAGACAAACCAAGAGACAGAATCCCAGCATGGTGTGGTGGCTTGTATTCAGCAGGGAACCACCCGGGACCCCGTGGGGACACTTGTTTCCGAGGTGGCAGGTGTGGGCCAGCACGGACGTCAGCTTCCATTTGCGTGATGATGGCCCTATGAAGGAGGGGCTCCCCGCTGGTCATGTTACTCACGAGAAAGCTGTGGTTCAGAGAGGCTCGGCGATCCCTGGGGCCCTGCGGCTGCCATGGTGGCCAGGTGGAAGCTGGGTCCCGTCACCCGGCTGTCTCTTCTCCCCTACTGGGAGAGCTGTGTCCCTAGCAGAAGCGGAACCGGCAGCTGTCGTTTTCTCTGCCTGCCGACAGTTCCTTAGTCGCAGTGGCGTGTGCAGACCGCGAGCTCTGGCGTCACCTCTGAGAAGTAAGGGCTCAGCGTTCAAATGACAGTGCTGGGCTCGTACGTAGAGTGACTGATGGCAGGTCCAGAGCTCCGCCGTGCCGCCTGCAGTGGGGTCTCCTGCAGTTAAGTAAGCCTGAGGCGGGGACTTCCTCTCTCAGCCTTCCTTTCATCAGACACCTCAGCGAGCTGGCCTGCAGCACATGGACTTGGTGGGAGCTGGCTGCGGCCGGGCCGCCCGCCCGAGCCACCAGGACGCGTCGGTGGGGCAGGAAGGGCTGGTCTGACGGACAGCTCTTCTGTTAGAGGAGGAGCAGCCAAGTTAGATGCCACCTCAAAAACACACAGACGTCCGCGTGGCCTGGATCGAGTGTCGGAAAGAGGGAGTTTGGTGGGGAATACAGTTGAGTGACACCTGCTGGCCTGGAGTGGGAAGGCTTTCTCAGCGTCCTCAAAGTGTTCTCTGTGAAGGGAGACAGCGGCAAATGTGACTTTTCAGAGCCTAAGACATTGTTTATCAAAGGACACATTTTTCAAAGTACAAGAACAAGTAAGGTCTTAACATTCAAATGAAAGTGCCTGGACTCAAGGAATGGTTGGTGCCAGTTTCCAGTCCTGCGAGGTGTGAACGAAGACCTCCTTAAGCCATCTGCACGGAGCTGCAGCTGGGAGAAGGCATTTGCGACACCGGTGACTGACGAGAGGCGGTGTCGGAGCGGAAGTGCCGGTGGATGTGGACTTTGCAGGCAGCGGCAGGCACGCGCAAGAGACGTGAAGGCACTTCATGAAAGGGCGGAGGTGGGGCCAGCACCCACAGCAAGACCCTGTCGCTTCATTGGTGCGTTAGCGGTTGAAGTAGGGGCGTGCAGGTGAGCGGTCAGGGAGACGCCAGTCGGGACCACAGAGAGATTCCGGCTCGCATTACCGGGTTGGCAGGAGGTGAGTCCTCTGGCAGGATCGGTACGGTAGCTGGAGAGGTGGTGGGCCCAACGACGTCTGGTCCATGCTGCTGGGGAGAAGATAAAAAGTGGTCAAAGCCATTGGGGAAAACAGCTTAGCATCCCTTTGAAAACCAAGGGATTGGATGCCCTGCGGTCCTACAGCCTCGCTCCACGCTCCATCCCTGAGAGACTTGCATTTTTATGGCGCCGGAGGTGCAGAATGTTCACGGACGAAGCAGTGAGCTCTGGGGACGTGCAACAACGCGGATGCACCTTGGCCACGTAACACCGAGGGGCAAACACAAACCCCAGGACTGCGCGCCTCCGCATTGGACACTTTAAAATGGGTTGTGTTTTGTTATGTGAATTTTACCTCCATCTTAAAAAAAAGTAAGCTCCAGGAGATGACATATAGCGTGGTGCTTTTATAAAGGGAAAAAGCAAAATGAACCTGGAACGGTTGTGGGGGGTGCATCGGTTGGGCAGGACGACGTGGCACATGGAACCGGGGGGGGGGGGGGGGGGGGGCAGAGGGAAGCAGGGCAGCCCAGCACTGCTGCCGCCGCCCCACCTGCGAGGCCCCTGCTTCCTTCCCAGTGGGTCTGAAGGGGGCCCGCCTGTCACGGAGCTCCTGGGAGACGGGTAGGTAGGTGGTGTTTGGTCGGGCCTGCCTGAGTCAGCCAGAGGAAATTTAACTGCAGTGCAGTGATCCTCACCTACCGCGAGAGTCGCGTTCCAGAGACCCCGCAATAGGTGGAAATCCACGAAGTAGCGGCGGTGTATTTCCTTCATTATTTATATATATTTTAAGGCTGTGTAAACCCTTCCCACAATCCTATAAACCTTTCCCACACTCTCATAAACACTTCATATGCTCTCAAACACTTTCTGCCCTCTTAAACCTACGTAATTTCAACAACATACGAAATTCTGTGCGGGTCCCTCGCTGTGTTGCGGCACATGACCGTGCCTTACCGAGCTGATAATGCAGCAGCAGGTGGTGTGCAGGTTTGAGAGATCTCCATCAAACAGATTTAGCCCTAAAAGTTTTGTACTTTGGTAATTCTAGTTAAGTGGATTTGGATAATTATTTCGGTGACTTGGAATCACCTACCTGGAGTGGCCAGTTTGGCTTCTTGAGCGAGTTGATCAGCTGCAGAAGGACAGCAGGCGCTCTGCGGAAGTGACTGGTCCTTTCCGGCGGTGCCCCGGGGCGTGGGGGGCCAGATCCCAGAGAAGCCTCCCTTGGCGTTTGAGAGGGCCTCCGGGCTCCTGCAGAGCAACTGAAAAAGACAGTCCTTTCATTGTCTTCAAGATGTGGGTCACTTCTCCCTCTCCGCATGCCTCCGCTCGCTGCTGTTCAACAGCTCCTTGCTCTGCAAGGGAGGATTTTTTCCTCAGATCTTTACAGGAGAAGAATCTTTTAGGTAGAGGAAAGGTGTCCTTTTTCAAAGATGACAAAAGAGAAATGATAGTTTGGGAAGTTCTAGATTGTATTTTGATACAGCTTTTTATGTTACCTTGAAATGACATTCCACATGCGTATGCCTTGATTCGAAAGGCTAGCATGCTGCTGTAACGTTGAATTCAACAAGAGATCTCAGAAAGATTTACAGCCGTGAGGCAGCAGATAGTGGAGCACCCTGGCAGGTTTGGGAGTGGCATCTCTACAGAGCAGGTCCGGCTCTGAGCTTGCTGACCCCTGAACGTGGGCTGGATGCTTCTGCACCAGACGCGGACGGTGCAAAGATGAGTGAGTTTCTAGTCGTCTGTGGCTGGACAGCCGATAGTTATTAACCAAGCTTATTAACCCAGTTTCATTATTCATCAGGGAAGTGCCAATTAAAGTCACTGTGTGTTATTGCAATAAATCAGCATCAGCGTGACTAAAACGAAAAGGTTAGGAATAGTGTACACGCAGAGGCGAGGATGCAGGGGCACGAGAAGCCTGTCCGTGCTGCTGCTGGGAGTGTGAGCTGGTGCAACTCACTGGCTGATGCTCAGGTGTGTGCTTGCCGGCACCCAGTGAGTCAGCATCCTGGGGGCGCCCCCCAGAGATGTGGGTGTGTCCACCAGGAGGCATGCATCGGAGTCTTCCTCATGGGTAGACAGAAAGCGGGTGGAGAGTGTTCTGGGAGATTTGTTGTTTCGGCCATGCTTGAAGCTTGGCTTCCTGAGCAGATAACTTGCTTTTTTGTGCTCAGAGGAAGAGGGAGAGACTGTTCACAGTAGCAATCTTCCTGAGAGTCCAAAAGTGGCCGCCCGCAGCGCGCGGCTGCCCTCCTTCCCAGCTCTGAGCAGACCACAGCTGCTCGCTGGGCGAAGCTCGCAGTACCTGGCGGGTGATGGGCCGGCGCTGCGGCCCCGTGCAGGCGGTGCCCGCCGGCGGGGCGGGGGGCGGGCGGGCTCTGCCCGGGCAGAGCGGCGCGAGGGCGGGGGCTTCCTTGCAGTCGTGCTGAGAACTGAAGCATTGACAGACTGATTGATTATTTCCACCTTATTTTTAGATAACATTTCGGAGAATTGGCAATGCCACATTCACCATCATGTTGTGATTGTAGACGATGAACTGAGAAGTTGACTGATTTCTGATTGTTCTATTTTGTGAATTATTTTTTAGATACGAATTGAGAATTCGTTATTTGCCGAAAGGATTTCTCAACCAGTTTACTGAAGACAAGCCGACTTTGAATTTCTTCTATCAGCAGGTATAGGAGGGTGATTTAATGTACTTTTTTCTTTGTTTCTTTGAATCCCGTTTGTTACAGAGCTTCACTTGAGAATTCGGTTGGACGTAACATTTGGGAGAATGTCAATTTGTCACTGTGTGGCCTGGTGAGACTGGTGGGGGGCTGAGAACTTCTGGCGTGCTGAAGGTGTCTGTGCTGGGGTGGCTCTTCACGAGACACTGCGTGTGACGGGGGTCCCCTGTTACACGCCCGTTGTTCATGCTGTAATTCAGTGCAGTTAACCCGGCTGCCCATCAACAGACTTGTCCCATGTAGAATTCATGGTCAGAGCCAGCTGCACCCATACAATTTCAATAGCAACTTGCATAAAAAAGCCAAAATGGACCTTTTTACAGTAAGAATAGCTTGCTTTTTGCCCCCTAAGATATTAGTTAAGCGGTAACTGTATGCGACATGAATGAACCAACACAGTTTCCCACGCAATCAGTGTTACTCATTAGCACGTGTGAGCAGTCCCCCCCCCCCCAAGGCCGTCGGGTGAAGCCAGAGACGGCCGCATGCACCTGCTGCCGCTGGATGCGCTTGGTGATTCCCAAGTGAATGGGAACGCTGACTGAAGGTCAGGTGTGGGTCTGAGTGCGGATGAGCGGGTCGGCACCGTCTGGTCCTCGGTCTGGCAGAAAGGTCCGTCCGCCGCTGGGGTGGTGATGTGATGGCCTTGGCAGGGGGTGGGCCTCGAGGGACCCCCCGAGGGTTGTCATCCGAGGAGTCCCCCACTTGGTAGACGAGGAAGAGAGTGCGTGTAAGTCTGAGCCAGCGTGGTTTGGGATGAGGCGGGTGGGGGAGAGAGGGACCGCAGGATGTAAAGGGGACGCTAGGTTTCCCCTGCAGCTTACTGGGAGCCAGTGCAGAGAAGCTCTTTAGGGAATGCCTTGGTCAGAATTTCTTTTTAAGTACGACCGCCCCATGTGATGACAGCACTGGGGATAGACTGGGTCCTGGAAGGGCTGCCAGCCAGTTAGGCGGCCACCTGGGCGTGAGACGAGGAAGATGGGAGGTCAGACTGTGAGGCAGCAGATTTGGAGTGATTCCGGCTGGACGGAGGTGAGCCACGATGGAGCGTGAAGATGAGGATGCGCAGGGCTGGCGGTGTCACCAGGCGCCTGGTGTCAGGAAAGGGGGAGGCGCGCTTCCTGCCTGCGTGGGATGCTGTCCAGGGATACTGTCCAGGCCGGGAGCAGGGCTCGGCGCGGGTCCCGCCCCCGAGGCCGGCTCCCTGGCCTGTGAGGAGGAAGTCCCACGGCAGGGAGGGACAGGGGGGTGGCGCGGGGCGCTGCCCGGGGGGAGAGTGTGTCCGTGTCCCCCAGAACGTGGACGGTATGTTCTCTGCCTGATTTTTATGGGTGCTCTTGAGCGGTTGGCTCTCATTCCCTGTCTTTGCAGGTGATCTGTCTTCTCTCTCTTTCCGCATGTCTGTTCCTGCTTCATCCGTCGGCGCAGCTTGTACCCCTGGGTCCACGTCCTGCTCCTCAATTTCAGAAACGTCTTAGGCTCTGTTGATTCGGATACTGAATTCTTTTCTTCATTGTTTGTTGCTCCTGGGTGTCAGGGCAGATCCACACTTGAGCTTCTCAGTCTGTGTTCACTTCTTGCTCCTGGTTCAGTCTGTGTTCACTTCTTGCTCCTGGTTTCCACTCCTTGTCTGTCTGGGATCTGTGACTCAGGCAACTCTGCCCGGCCGCCAGCCCCCCTCGCCGTGACCAAGTTGATGTGTAGTACATTTGTTGTGTTTTTATTACATTTGTTATTTTTTTTATTTTCTAAAGTTTTATTTCCCCCGCACCACATACTTTTAAAAATCGTCCAGGCCATCTTTTATGGCCCTTATTACTCCCGGTTTTCTGCCTTTTATTTCTCTGTCATTTTGCTAAGAGTTAATGTCTCCTTTCTGAGTCTGAGTCTGAGTCACAGCATCTGAAGCCCGTGGGCTCCGACTCGTGTCCAGTAGCGCATTCCATGTGTGTCTCTTATGGTCTGTGATGTTGTTGCGTGTCACCTGTGGGAATCTTGAGGGTCTAGACTGTGGGATAGTGAGCGTCCCTGAGTGTCATCTGTCACTCTTTCTGTTTCAGAAGAGTCGGTATTTCTGTTGCTTTGACTCTTGTATCAGGTAGAAATAAAAGAATTATGTTTAGATTTCTCTACCACCGTTCCCGGAGAGAGAGAGACCTTGTGATAGCCTATCTCAACGTTACCATTTACTCTGAAACCCCACCCCTGTGCTTTGAGGTGGCGTCACGAGGAAAAGCAGGGGTCCGTGGATGTGCTGAGCACTGGGTGACCGGCTGGTGGGATGTTGTTCCGGACGCGCAGTCTCGTTTGAAGCTGTCCCGAGTGGGAGGCAGTGTAAATGGTTCACGCGGTGCTTTTGACCCAGTTTAGAATGTTCTGAAAGATAGTGGTCAGCACACTCTAAAAATAAACAGGACTCTTGTTATAACCCTGTTCACTGCGGAGCAGAGCCTGTGAAAGTAAGCTCGGAAGCTGAAACTCATGGCTCAGTAAAAAGCTCCACTTTGCTCCGAAATTGAACCGTTCCTTACTTCGCCACGTAGCATTTTATTCTTCCTTACCTCTCTGAACTTGCATTTGTGAAAAATGTGAGTATTTGACTGACAGCCTTTTGCAAACAGTGGTGGCCTTTGTTTGAAGGGCTGTGTCAATGTTTGGTCAAGAAGTTGTCATAGTAACTGATCTTGTACACAGACCTCTTGACGCTTGGAATTGTTAGCTCTTAGGATGCTTGGGTCTCGCATGAAGTTGTTGTCGTTTTGTCCTACAGATATTTTAAGATCTAAATGGGTGTGTTCACTCATTGGCTCACCACGTTAAATGCAACACCGTAGCTGAACTCTGTGGTGCAGGCTGTAAACCTGCCTGCAGAGACACGCGGGGTGCCAGGCAGACTGACTTCTTGTTGCCTTGTCTCACTTGTGACTCTCGGGTCTGGTTGATAAGTCGGTTAGCTGGCGGTGTATTCAGGTGAGAGCAAAATAAAACAAACTCTCATGTGGCAGCCAGAGTACCTGAGGTGACATATGGGACAAGTTATGGAGTGCCTGAGGATCAGCACTTTTTACTAGATGTGAGCGGTTCCCCCGTATTTGATTTTGTTGCAGACTAAGGTCAAACTCATCGGCACAACACCTGCCCTCAGCAGCAAGTCCAAGTGCATCCTGTGTGTTTAAGTAGGAAAGTGGCATCGACACTGGAACAGGTCACTGTATTTTGCTGTGTATAATGTGAATATTTTTGTCCAAGTTTTTGAGGGAAGATAAGGATGTGCATTATACATGGGTAGTACCAATTCTGTGTCTATAAATGTTTTTGATTCTTTAGTTTATGCTTACACAGTAAGAGTGTAGCTCTAGAATGCGGTAATGATACCCGTATGCAAAATAATGCCCTTAGAATATGATAATTGGTTTTATTTCTAAATATAAATAAAAAGTGAATTAACTTAAAACAAAAGGCTTTTTTTCCTGAAAGCTTGGGCCAAACACATGGGTGTGCATCGTACATGGTAGTGTGTTATACATGGCAAAATACAGTAATGTAAAACGACAGAGCAGCTTCCCGAGGTCTTCTCTTGAAAGACTCCTGCCAGTTTGCCGGACCTGCAGCTAATCCGAGGTAGTGACTGCAGCCTCGAGCGAGCGCACGGCACGGTGACAGTGGTGACAGGACCCGGGGCACGCCCGTGCAGCCGTCTCAGGCCTGGGGCCCCAGGGTGGTGACTCGGCTGCACTCTGTGTCCATCTTCCTTCTGCAGGAGCGGGTGCCCACGCTGACGGCATTCCTGGGGGCCTGCGCCGAGCCCCGAGGTGCAGGGGTGGGCACCGGCCCGTGACCCTGGGTGCGCGCACCCTCTGACCTTTCCGGGTGAAGTGGGCGTGGTTGGGATCGCAGACGATGGGCGAGCAGGCAGCCCAGAGCCTGGCCCTGGGAGGTACCCCTGCAGGCACAGTCTGCTACGCGGCTGCCAGCCGCTTCTCTGCAGGCTTCTGCTCCGGAACAGGGGAAGGGGTGGTGCCCGGCTCCCGGCCGTGGTGGGACGGTGTGTGTCATGACGCATGTCTGCCTGAACGGTGCCGAGTGGGCGTGCTTGGAGCAATTAATTATACATACACGCAGTCACACTTTAACGCTCAGTGAGTCGCATGTACGTCACAGACGAAAGCAGCACCTTCTGCTGGGAGTCAGTCGGAGGGAAAGGCAGTCATGACGCGTTTTATGGAAGCAACAGACACTGGATCCACGGGACCCTGCGTCCTGGGTCACACCAGGGGTGCTTGGGCCCGGAGGACTCGGCCTCAGGGCCTCGGCCCAGGGAGGTGCTGGACCACAGGACGTGGCGGGGGCAGGGAGGGCCCGTCACGAGACCCTGTTGCACCCTGGGCCGGCGCACTTCACAGAGCACGTGGGCCACCTCCGACCGCAGATGGGCTTCAGGCCGTGTCCGTGCAGCGTGGAGGGTCAGGAGCAGCAGGTGTTGCTGTGGGAAACAGTGCTTAGGTCCTGACTGGTGTGACTCAGTGGTTCAAAGTTTTTCCACACAGTGATGGGTCCCCAGTTCGATTCCCAGCCGGGCGCATGCCTGGGTTGTGGGTTCGGCCCCCACTGAAGCATGTGTGAGATGCAGTGGATCAATGTTTTTCTCTCACATGGGTATTTCTCTCCCTCTCTTTTTTCCTCCTTTCCCCTTTCTAAAAAATAAATGAAATGTTCATTAAAAAAAGAACAACAACTCTCAGAATGTTTTCTTTTAAAGATTTTATTTGTTTATTTTTAGAGAGAGGGGAAGGGAGAAAGAGAGGGTGAAAAACATCAATGTGTGGTTGCCTCTCATGCGCCCACAACCAGGGGCCTGGCCCGCAACCCAGGCATGTGCCCTGACTGGCAGTGGGACCAGCGACCCTTTGGTTCTCAGGCCGGCGCTCAGTCCACTGAGGCACACCAGCCAGGGCTCAGTACCTTTAAGTCATATTTGTGAAAGTGGAACTTCTCCTTAGAATCGTTAAATTGTAATTTCCCCTTTTTCATTTTTTCAACTAATAGGAATTTGGTTTTAATGAATGAAATGAAGCAAGTGATTACATTTTCCCACCTGTAAATAGTGTTTAAAAGTTACATAGTTAATCTCTAAGACAACTTTGTGGTGGTGCATTTTCCTCAACATGTAATTGCTGCTGTGCTGTGGATTCTGCAGGGCTGTCGCAGGCTTCAGTCAGAACAGCTGGCATCTCGCTAACGCACGTGTGTTTACACGGGTCTTCATTTCTCTCTTGTGGCTCTATTTTTTGCTCAACGGTAAACCTACCAATGACGTGAGGACTTAGTTCTTAAGTTCGAATTTGCTTCTTGCTGTGTAGGAGCAAGAGACAAATAAGTGTAAACAAAATGATTTTAGCATTAAAGCTGCGAACTTAACTTGGTGGATTGAGTAATTCGGCTCCCTTGAATCGGCTGCACCTGCCCACTCTACCGTAAGGAGTAGAAACCACTCACGCTTGTGTGTCGCACGTGGAGAATAACATTCACACGGAGTGGCACCAGAGCCCCCGCTCAGTCGTCGTCCGTTCATTTGTTCATCTGCTCCCCTGTTCGGCCGGTAAACGTTCATTGACACCACGGTCAGGGTGCTGATGCAGGGACTGGAGCAGGTTTCGAGAGGAGGTGGTGCTCAGGTCAGCGACAGCAGGTGGCTGTGCCCTGCCGGGCGGGTGCTCCCGGCGCCCACCGCCGGCGGAGGACAGATGGGGTGAGCAGACCTGCGTGTCGGGGTGCACGCTCACTCTGGGTCTGTTGGAGTGGTCGTTCCCTCTGGGAGACTTTGTTTCCTTTGTCGGAAACAGGTGTGGCAGGTTGGCTGGAGCAAGACTGAGTCGGGCGTGAGCACGCTGCCTGGGCACGCGTGGCTGAGCTTCCCAGCAGCCTCAGCGGACCATCTGAGTTGACCCTAGGGGCTGAACGCGGCTCTCGTTCTGCGGCTCCTCCGGCGGCCCGACAGTCGCCCCGGAGAGCAGGGGGAGCTTGGCCCCCCTGTGGTGTTTGCCAGGCAGTGAGAGCAGCAGGGCAGGGTGGGTCGCGGGGTGGGTGGGGGTCTCTGCGAGGGCGGATCTACAGGAGGGGCAGCCAGCAGAAGGGCAGGCTGACTCACAGGGGCGTCGAAACCTCTCGAACTGGTGGGCAAAGAGGTGATGCTTTAGGGTTTCCGTGGCTAGGTCAACGCGCTTTTTTCTGTAAAGGGCCCGAGAGTAAGTATCGTCAGGCCGAGGACCCGGAGGTGGAGCAGGGCGTTCTTAAACGCTACGCAGTCAGAGCCTGAGCGCCGAGCCGAGGGTCCGCGGCTTGGCTTGGTGCAGTTCGAAATCCAGCAGTCGAGTGCCGTGCTTTGTGGGGCAGGTCTGCTGGCGGGAAGGCTGCCCCCTTACCACTCACCTGTACGCCGGCTCCGCTACTTCACCCGGGAAGGTGGCCTCGCGCCGGGAGGTGGTCTGGTGCCGCACGCCCATCGGCTGTGTCAGCTGAGCGTAGCCGGCGCTGGGGAGCATCTGTGCGGTTCTGTTGGATTCTTCGCTTTATTACTTTGCAGATCAGTCGCAGTGGGTGTGGGGGGGGGGCACCTCGGTTGTGGAGTTAGATGGCTTTTGGAATATGTAAATTTTCCTGGTCTTGCACTAGGTCCAAAAATGCTGTTGGAGCTGAAGGTCGAGTTAAGAAGACGGTCTCCTGGGGATTTGGGTAGGAGTGGGGGTTCTCCTCTGGCCGCATGGAGGGGAGCAGTAGAGGGCAGACGACCCGTGTGTCCCTTACAGCAGCGGTCCCCAACCTTTTCGGCACCAAGGACCGGTTTCCTGGAAGACAGTTGGGGGTGGGGGGACACACAGGAGGCAGGAAGGAGCTCAGGTGAGCTTTGTTCGCTCGCTCACCCCTCGCCCCGGGGCTGGGCCCCGGCTCGCGGCGCTCACGGGCTGTGCGGGCTCCTGGGAGGAGGGCCCGTGCATTTCTCTCACTGGTCTTTGGTGCAACTTATCTCCGCATCCCGCGTCGAGCATCGAGAGGGACACAGGATGTGTAAAGTGCGTGAAGGAGACCTTTGGTGAACGAATACATCTGAAGAGTGTTCTGTGAAGGTAGCCTTGTGTTGTGTCCCCCTTTCATCGTAGGTGAAGAGCGATTACATGTCAGAGGTAGCTGACCAGGTGGACCAGGACATTGCTCTGAAGCTGGGCTGTCTTGAGATACGGTAAGGCGGTGGCCGCACGCTGAGGCCTTTGCTCGTGAGTGGTTTTCACTGTGCGTGCAAACTAACTGGGTATCGTCATTTCCTCACGAAGACTGTCAGTGAAATAATGAATGAAATGCGATTGCCCGTTTGAGAAGATGCCGAGTGAGGTTGGCCATTCTGTGACGCGTGTGGTACAGTCACGCCTGTGGCACGACCTCTACACGGGGTACGCTGCACCCCGGCCACAGCAGCCCTCCGGCCTCCCCACGGCTGTTCAGCTAGCAGGTGCCGTCCCCGGACGGAAGGGGAAGCGCAGGAGGGGTGAACGTAGCTGGTCTCGCACAGCCGCCGGCCGCGTCCCATCTCCAGAGCACCAGGCCTGCCCCTCCCAGAGGCGGGGGGGCCGGTCTGTAGACACGGTGGCCTGGGTTAGCCGGCTGCCCCCTCAGGGTGTGGACGTGCTCAGGCTGCCTCGGGCAGGGCGCCCGTGGCCGCGCCGCGGCGGTTCAGCGCACCCTCCTGCCCACAGCGCTTTATTGTTGCGGGACGCAGACGTTCTTTACATGCGCATGAAACTCGTCTCTTTTCTGGTTTCAGGCGGTCGTACTGGGAGATGCGGGGCAACGCTCTGGAAAAGAAGTCGAACTACGAAGTGTTGGAGTAAGTATTACACATCGGGAAATGAGCCTTCTGAAAGCAGATATTCACAACAGAGTCATTCTTCAAACTGTGGTTTTTCACTAGCTTGTCTTTACTTGAAAGTATCATAAGATAACATACCAGGAGTGAATGCAGACGTGCCGGAGGGTGTTGGGGGTGGTACTGGGCGTTTGAGGCGGCGGTTCACTCTGAGTTCGGGAAGAGGAGTGCGGGCCCCAGAGGGGGCGTTGGGCAGGCCCCGAGCTGACCAGGAAGAGAGAACGGCTTCTGTGCAGGCACAGAAGCGTGGACAGTGGGGTGACGGCTGGAACACCACCCCTGTGTTTCCAGTAGAGCGCCTTGCTCCTCAGGGTGTGGTTTGGTTACTGTCAGGTCTCCCTAGAAGTCGGCGGGCCAGCTTTAGACGGTGGGAGAAACATTTTCGGAAGTTTGCATGTGTGAGTGTGTGCATTTTTTTAAAGCCATCTAAAGCGGTCACCAGTCTTCCCGTGCGTTTTTAGCCTTGGTAGCACCAAGGGGCCTTTCCCAAAGGCAAGGGGAGGCGCGAGGCAGGGGGCTCCTCCAGCCCCTTCCGTTCATCCTCCCGTCCCGAGGGCCCTGCTGTGGGGGAACAGCTGGGGTGCGCAGAGAGAGACTCCATTGACATTCTTTGTGAGTCAGAGGCCATGGGCAGAAAAGAAGGCGCCAGCCACAGGTCAGATCGGATGTTTTCTCACCAAGCTTAAAACGTGCGCAGCTGCCAGTGTTGGATTGAACCGAGTAAGCCGTCGGCACAGGGTCCAGGTGCTGGTTCCGGACGTGACGCCGTCTGCCGGCTGCCAGTGCTTCCTCTGGGTGCCTCTGAGGCACACAGAGGGAGGGGGCCGGCAGGTGGGGACAGATGACGGTAGCTTCACTAAGGTTTCTCATTTCCGTACAGAAAAGTCGTAGGCGGCCAGTGTGCCTTGTTGCCAGGTGCCGGGCCCCTTTGATCTTGCCCTTCCTTGTCTCTCCTGGACCGCGTCGCGGCCCGGGCTGGCTGCTGGGCCTCTCGCATCCCATTCGTGGTTCAGCCCGGCACGAAGGGGTGTGCAGCGCTGTCCCTTTGAAGGGAGGGCATTGGCCAAAACACAGTCGCGGGCCGCCCCGGCCACCACAGCTGCGCACCACCGCGCCTGTCTAAAGGACAGCTGTGCCCAGGGCGAAGCAGACCACGCCGTTCAGAAGCAGCGCCAGCCTCTGTGGCAGCTAGAGAGTGTCACGTTTGCCACTTTCGAAGAAGCGTAATCAGTCATTTTGGAGTTGAAGTACCTAAGTGGTATTTTTAAATTAAAGATACTCAGTTCTGAGAGTTTTGGGGTGAGGATAAGATAGGAATACCCTATGAATACCTACATAACGTACTAGCTATCAGTGTATTTAAACTCAGTGTCGGTTGCTTTTTTGCCTTGGGCTTTAAAGCTTTGAGGAATGAGAGCTGGCAAACAAATGTGTCTTTGACACAAGAACTCACTCAGGCCCTGACCGCTGTGGCTCTGTTGGTTGGGCGTTGTCCTGCAAAGTGGAAGGTGGCCGCTTTGATTCCTGGTCAGGGCACGTGTCTGGGTTGGGGGTTCAGTCCCTGGTGGGGGCATGTGTGACAGGCAGTCGGTGTTTCTCTCACACATCAATGTTTCTCTCCTCCTTTTCTCTCCGTTTATTTCTTATTTTATTTTTTTAGAAATAAGTAAAATCTTAAAAAACAAACCTCACCCATGAGAAGCTGAATTACTTTTTAATACATAAGTAAAGCCCACTCCTTCCTCTGGCCCCCCAGAGCCCACTGTGGCCACGAGCACACATGCAGGACAGGCTCCAGGCTGGCACCCAAGCCCGGGAGTTCTCAGTGGCACCTGTGGGGTGGTGCCCGGGCCCTCCTGCAGCGGGTGGAGGGCGCGCCCCCCCCCCACTCACCCTGAGCGACCTGTGTGGCAGGTGTGGTGAGAAGGGGGAGCATGCACGGCGGTGGGTGGGGGTGTGGGGCAGCTGGGAGGGTGTGTGGGGGGAGGGGAGGGCGGCTGCCTCCGCTGACAGGGTGTGGATGCTTCGTCTGAGGGCCGGCAGGCGGTGTTCAACACTTAACTGAGAATGTTCCAGTGTACAGTTGACCAGCAACATGATGTAAGTCCCTGAAGGGAACGGCTCTCCATCTCAACAAGTCCTCTCCTTGGGCTTGGAAGCATCTGGCAGTTCACACTCGGGAGCCGCTAGTCGTCTCGGTTACCGTCTCCCTGGAGATGAGAGGCCATGCTGGGGGTTCCCGCCGGCATGTGCTGTGGTGCCTGGTGAGGGGCAGGGAGTGTGCCCGGGCTCCCTGTCTTCGAAGCCTCAAATCCCGACAGTCGGGGTCTGAGGGACTGGGTGCTGGAGCCCCAGGGCAGCCCCCACGGTGTGAGTGCCCTTGGAACTGGAGAGCGCCGACAGCCCAGAGTTTGGGTTCGGGACTTGGCGGCAGGCAGCGTTCTCAGGGCTTTGTGGGAGCTCATTCGTTGTGAAGTGAGTGCCCGTGCACCCAGGACCTGCCCTTTGACGGGTGGCAGCGCAGGGATGGCCGGGAGCTGCATCTGGTTTGTCAGTGCCCTTGGGTGTCTCAGGCGCGGCCACGCCGCTCTGAGGCGAGTGCGTGGCGTGGTCCGGCCGAGGTGAGGCGGGCAGCCCGCAGCCTGCAGTAGGCCAGCTTCTCCGTTAAATCTACGGAAACATGTAAGGGGCGTGTTGAGGTTTTCCAGCGGTTGTGTGTGCTTCAGCCTCATTTTCATTTTCTTACCTGCCAAGTGTCCCATTTAAAAGAGCTTGAACACACAGACAACTGCTACAAATTCCTTGTTACTGAAAAGTCGTTGGAAAAAACTAAACTGTGGACTCACTGAGCGTTAGTTGGCCCCAGCTTTTCTCCGGTGGAGTTGTCTGCACCTGGGAGGTCAGAGTGACACCCAGTGGTCGGCTCTAGTGCCACAAAGAAATAGGCGCTCTCATCGTTCTTGAAACCGTATCTCCCTCTTGGTCCACCTTTAATTTTCCTATTTGTGGCAGAAACGAGCACAACAAATTCTTTCCACTGGACTCTAAGAAACACAGATGTAACCGGTTTGACTGATGCACGGGCGGTGTCACAGTGGGGGGAGGCGTCCCCTGCCCTGGTCTTCCCCTTATCCACCGGTCTCCCTGAAGCCCCCTGGCGGGGTGAATCCCCCCGGGTCTGAAGCAGACCTCTTGGTGTCCCCAGCCTTCCCATTCCCAGGGCACGACGTCCACATCTCTGCGGTCACCTTCCCCTCCCCCACGTGTCCATCATGTAGCCCTGCGGCTCTCTGTCCCTCCCAAACAGCTCTGCCTCTCCCCCTTCTCATCCCTCTCCCCGGGCCCCCGCCAGAGCCTCCCACCCTCCCCACTCTGTCACGGTGCGTTCAGGCAGTGGCGTGGAGCAGAGTCGGATCACACCTCCCTCTGCTCCCGACAGTCGGTAGGCAGGCCTGCAGACCCGGCTCACCAGGCAGGAGGGGCCCCTTGGCGTTGGTCCCAGGGCCTGACTGTTGTTGTCTCACCCTCAGCACCTCGGCGTGCAGTGGGACAGGCAGCCTCTCCACCTGCGAGCGGAGAGAGCCTGAGGTTTCGGGGTGCGAGGTGACAGCCAGGTCTGCCCGATGGCATGGCCTCGGTTCCAGTCCCCCACTCTCTGAATGAGAAGTGCTTCTCACCGAGGACTGGTTGCCTGAAGGAGAGAGGAAGGACGTGCTCAGGAAAGTGTCTTGAAGACTCCGGGGCGTTTGTTTCTCTTCCCTGCCCCGCTTCGCCCCTTCCCACGGCGTCCAGCACCAGAACTGCTGGGACGCGAAGCTGTGCTTCCAGGAGGCCGGCGGAGCGGGCAGAGCCTGGGGCACGCCGCCCTGTTCACGTCTTGGGGTCGCTGCAGGCGCTGCGTGTCAGGGTGGGGGGGGCAGGAGGGGAAAGGGGCAAGCACATGGTTAGGAAATCAGCGGAAAGCCAGGGGCTTCATGAATTAACTGGTAGGCAAAACCAGAAAAGAGTATGTCATCGAAGCCAGGAGAGCATTTTCTAAAGATGTGAATGTGATGATAGGAACAAACAGCAGAGTGAGAGCAGAGACCAGTTGGGGAGTCCTCTGGTTGCGGTCCTGACCGGTCCGATGATAGGCAGGGGATTGGGATGTCTGCCTGGGGGCCCGCCATGTTTCTCTGGGGTGCCGGCTCGCTGAGAGTTACAGACGAAGGGGCGCTTACTGTGCCCCTGTTTTGGTGGTTTGTTGTTTCTGTGCGGGACTCTGAGCAGGCACCTGTCTCTCCCTCTCTCCCTGACCCTTTGCGCATCCCCAGTGTCCCCACGCTCCTGGCTGTCCAGGCTTGGTTCGTTGCCAGCTCAGGACTGCCATCTAGGGGCCGGAACCTGGGTCTGTGGTACCCAAAGGGAGGCGGAGGGCGGGCGCTGCTGAGCCTTTCCCTGGCCGATTGCTTGGCCAGAGCGCTTTGAGGCTCTGGGTAGGAGTGACTGCTTTTGTAGCTTCATTTGAAGAAAGCCCCTGGGGTTTACAGCATTTTTGACCTTAGGTGACTCCCTTAATGTCTTCTCTCGTCTCTTGTGTGAGGAAGCTGAGGTAGTGGGTCTTGGCAAGGGGAACGTGTCTCCTACTCAGAAAGTTGATTTTGGAAAAGGGCCAACCTTTAGATTTAATTCAGGGTTTGTTTTTTAAAGCCCTATAGCACGTCCCACATGACGCCCTAATTGGGTCCATCAGCTGAGATGGCACCGCCCACTGCAAACCCATGTTGTGAGGCCAGCCTTCAGGGGGCGTTGGGGGGTGGGTCTCTCTAAGGTGCGGGTCTCTCTAAGGTGCGGTCTGCAGGGAGGTGGCGTCCCACGTGGGCCCCGCCGTGTGCTGAAAGGCCAGAGGGCCCCTCCTGCACCCGGCGGCGGTGCCGTTTTCCGCACACCCCTAGAACACTGTTAGCCGCCTTGCTCTGTGACTTTGCTGGCAAAGTGGAACTTTTTCATGCTTCCTTCCTGAACCGCATGTGCAAGGATAAATGATTCAAATTACCTTTGTGTTCTTGCAACAGTGTCATTGTATCATCGACTTGGTGCAGTTATTGTTACACTTCTTTGGTTATTGTTACACTTCTTTTTATATTTCAGGAAAGACGTTGGCTTGAAGCGGTTCTTCCCCAGGAGTTTACTGGACTCCGTCAAGGTAACGAGAGCTCACCTGGACACGGTCAGAGGGCGGCGCCCTGTCGAAGCCTCCCCGGTGGTGTGTGGTTCCCTCCCCTCTGTGTAAGAGCTGAGCTGCGGAGAGGCGACAGTGCGCTAGTTAGTTAGCGACAAGGAGAGACAAGTAGAGCCTTACGGGTACAGCTGCCCGACCGTTACTGTTAACAGTGTGAGGAGACAGACAGTCACAGGTTAATAGTGGCCAGCGCGCCCTGGTGGACAGACAGTGAAATGCAGGTAAGGTGTGTAGTGAGGGGACAGTGGTCCCCGAGCCCGGGCTGGGGCTGTGAAGGCGCCCACCCCTGCGGGGCTCTGCACGCTGCCTCTGCAGCCCTTCTGTCAGCCTGGACTTAGGTAGCAGACCCCAAGGGGTCCCGTTTCAGTTTGTCTGAGTGTCAGTCACAGCGGAAATCTAGTTTCAGAACTGGAAACGTTAAGAGCTTAGCAGTTACTAGTTTTGGGAAGTATCTCTACAGTTCCCAAGAAGCGGATGAAAGTGCTTCTCAGAGGACCACAAGGCATGTGTAGTTTCCTTCTTAGGGGAAGTGGCCATTGTCCTCTTGTCTGCGATCAGCAGGTGACCAGTGGTCAGGCACAGGAGTTTCTGGCTGAGCAGTCACTCAGCACGCCATTCCTGGTGGCTGCTGTCCACCAGCGTATGCGTGGGGCACCGGGGGAGGGAAACTGGGTGTCTGTGTGGGCAGCACAGGCCGGAGAGCGGGATGAGAAGAAGCCCCCGTCTCCTGGAAGCGTCCGTTACGGCAGCCTAGGTGGGGGCGGCCGGAGTGTCCGTCGGTGGTGAACATGTAAAGATGTGCCCACGCACCACGCTGCATTCCCTGACCATAACAAAGAAGCAGCGCTTGCTATTGGTGACAGCGAGGGCGGACCCGGAGGGCGCCGTGCTGAGTGGAGTAAGTCAGAGACAAGTGCTGTGCAGTTTCACTTGTACGTGGAAATCTAGAACAAAACAGACCCAGGCGCATAGGTTGTGGTTGCCAGAGTTGGGGGTTTGGCGGCAGGCAGAACGGGTGAGGGGGAGTCAAGAGATACGAACTTCCAGGTGCCAGGTGAGCACTGCAGGGGGGGTCGGTGCTGCGTTGCGCATTCGAAAGGTGCCAAGAGAGTAGGTGTTAAAAGTTCGTGTCACCAGGGAACAGTTTCAGCACTGTGGGGTGTGGGCTGTTGGCCGGAGGTCGAGGGGGTCGTTTTGCAGCGTGCGCGGCGTGGAATCACTGTGCCGTGGGCCTGAATCTGACGGAATGCCGGGTCAGCCGTGTGTCAGTTTGAAAACGCGCTTTGCATGTACTGTTCGCATATCTGTTCAGCATCTGGTGAGTGGGTGGGTGTGGTCATTCCTCAGCTTAGTGTTTTTTTGTCGGAAGTTTTCTTTAGCATCACATCATCACGTTTTCATCCGAGGAGCCCTAGGGGTGCACTGTGCTAGCAGCATCTGATACGCACTCACTCAGTTGTTACGAAATACCTTTTGTGTTCGAGATGGCTGAGTAGCCGTGGTCTCGGATGACCTGACCTGACTCTCGGTGGTTTTCTGTGTGTGCGCTGCTGTAAGGTTGAGTGGCACGTGTAGGCAGATGCCTTGGTTTCCCCGCCGCCCTGGGCCGTGGAGCCTGTGCATGCGTGGCACCCACCCCAGCCGTGCCCTTCCGCAGCCCTGGCACACGCACATGGTTCGCTCATGTTTCTTCACGGAACTCCACGGCACGGGCTTGAATGTCCGTCAGTGAGTCCCACACAGCGGTGCCGGGGCTGCGCAGAGCAGTGGGTAGGCGGATGCGCCACCGTATAGGCGGCCCGGCCAGGCATTGCTGGAAACGGCTCTGCAGAGCCCCCTTGTTGCCGAATCTTCGTGTAGTTCTGTGGTCGCAGCCGCTCCAGCGTAACGTCCTGGCCTGTGCATTGCCGGGTCGAGAGTCGCGGCTTCCTAAGGTTTCTGACCCGTGTCCAAGCTGCCCTTCCCAAGCCTGCACAGGGCGCCCCTCGCAGCAGTGGGCGTGCCCTGACCCCTGCCCTGTGTGGGCCAGGCCCCTGTCACGGGCCAGGGCCTGCTCTTAATGCCTCACTCTCCACACGTCCTGATGGGCCAGCTGCTGCCTCGCAGGCGTCTGCGCACGACGTGACGCTCACGACCTCTGAACTGCACGCTTACCACGATTAGGATGGTACATGCTACGTTCTGTGTACGTCATGAGTAACATTTAAAAGAAGGCCCACAGGCGTGGTGGGCGTGATGTGTGACAGCGCGACCCTGCGCGGCGTCCAGTGGGCGGGGGGAGCCCTGCCGAAGTTAGCTGGTGTTACTGTGGTCCATGCTGCCACTTGACTCTGAGAAGACTTTTGCCATTTTTTCGTGCAGGCCAAGACACTAAGGAAACTGATCCAGCAGACTTTCAGACAGTTTGCCAACCTTAACAGAGAAGAAAGCATCCTGAAATTCTTCGAGGTCCTCTCCCCGGTGTACAGATTCGATAAGGAGTGCTTCAAGTGCGCCCTTGGCGTGAGTGCGAGGCCCGGGCGGGTGGGCAGTGCTGGGTTTCTTCCCGTGTGTGTCAGTTTCTGGTAGGGGTCGAATTTGTCACGTTTTTAACAACATGAGGGTGTGGGGAAAATGCAAAAAGTGTGTCAGCATGAGAATAAAACCATCTTTTTAAATGGCATGCCTGTGTCCGTAACGAGAAGGCCAAGCAGTGTTGGTGCACTCTTTGGGAAGGGCTAGTTTATCCTGCTCGGATAACCTTCCCGAAGAGACCCCTGGCCTCCGACGGCTGGGATGAGCGCCGCGCCTCTGTCTGGGCTCAGCACGTGCAGGGCTGATTAGGGCTGAACAGTGTGTGCTGTTTGGCCGGGGGGAGTAACGGCTAGCTAACCCAGCCCCCACTGGTCCTTTAATGCGTCCTGGGCTCTTTATCTAAAGTCGTTCTTCTTCATTTCGGTACCTCTGTCTTCACCTGTTTCACCTTCAAAAGTCAAGCTGGGTTATTTCGGTGGAGCTGGCGATCGGCCCCGAGGAAGGCATCAGCTACCTCACAGACAAGGGCTGCAGCGTAAGTCTGCTGTGGGGAGTCCCGGGGCTGCTAAGCATGGCTCACCACCCCACCCCGCCCTTCGCGGTGGGCTGGCTGGGGACAGAGGGTCAGGCCAAGGCAATGGGGATTGGCAGGGTCCATGGCACTTGAACACTTGTAGTCTGAGCAGGGGACAAGCCAGGAGATGGGAAAGAGCCGGGGTGGTGGCTGGAAACCCCAGGGCAGCTGTCCCTGAGGCCGAGAAAGTGAGCCTGGGGCCTGCTGTGGCCGGGCCGGGGGCATGGAGGGCTGCCCAGGGTGTCGCTGCAGCATTCCTGCCTAAAAGCAGGCTGGAAGGTGTTTTGCTGGGGAGGAAAGCTGGGGGTGCATCCACCCGCTCAGTCCCAGCAGCGTGGCCTGTGCTGAGTGGGCTGCTCGGTGGCTGGGAGGGGCTGGTGCCACTGGAGAGTCTAAGAGCAAGAGGCCTTAACCAGGCTCCTTCTGAAGAAACGTGCGGAAATCCATTGCTTGCAAAGTGAGGGCTGTCATGAAATGCTAGGGGGCTGAAAGGTAGGTGGGCATTTTTGTCTTCCTGAGAAGAAGAGTTTGTTCTGCTTGGAAACCGAACACAGTCTCTCTTGGCCTGTCTATGTGGGAGGGTTCTGGGGCACCTGCGGCCTCCCAAGCTCCACTCTGGAACTTCAGGAGGCCTTAGGTGCTTGTTCAGGCACAGGGTGTCCTGGGAGGGGCCCTGGGAGGTGGCCCGGCCCCTCCCTGTGGGAAGGAGCGCTGAATACTCCTACCGTCAGGAATTTCACAAAGCACTCCCCCCTCCCCTCCCCCCTCCCGCTGGTAAGGAGCTGAGCAAGTCAGGGATCTCCCAGCCAGCTCCTAGGATGGAGTCCCCCCTTGGCCACCAGGAGCACACAGAGCAGGCCCAGCCCAGCCCTGAAGTGAGCGGACGTGCCCCTCAGAAGGAGAAACCCCCCTGGGTGCTACTCAGACAGTCTCGTGCCCCAGACACCCAGTCTCCGGGAGGGCGTCTTCAGGAGAACAGGTGGGGGTGGGACTGTGGGTATCGCACGAAATGAGTGAAGTCAGCCGTTTATCTGTGGTCCAGTTTGCGCCTTTTCTTTCCAAAGCCCACGCATTTGGCCGACTTCAACCAAGTGCAGACCATCCAGTACTCGAACAGCGAGGACAAGGACCGAAAAGGCGTGCTGCAGCTGAGGATAGCGGGCGCGCCCGAGGTACAGACCACCCAGACTGCCGGCCTTCCGCAGCGGGGGCTGGTGCGGGGGCAGGGGGCGCTTCGGGCCAGGCCGTTTTCTGGGTGAGGGTGGTTTACACGGGTCTCCAGCAGCCCGACTTTCCCTTCTGTAGGAAGTGTTACATTACAAATACTGACGGTCACATGCCCCCAAGAGTAGAACGGGAAACCTGAGAAACCAATCGAAAGCATTATTGTGAAGGCGTTTGAAGGTCATCGTGAATTACCAGGGAAAACAACTGCCTAAAAGTGTCCGAGGATAACAATACATACATCCTGCATGCCGTGTTTCCCAGGCCCTGGTCGTCGGGCCCCGGAGCCTGTGTCCTCCGCACGTGTGTGGTACACTGGAGGCAGGTGTGGCACAAGAAGCGAGCCCCTGGCCAGGGCTGCCCAAGACGACCCTCGCTCAGGGAGGATGGAGAGCGTGCGTGGGTGAAGGAGCCCGGCCCCCGCGGCCAGTACCACCGTGCTCGTGCGCAGGCGTGCTTAGGCGCCCCCCCCTCCGTGCTAACGCGCAGGCGTGGCTTAGGTGCTCCTCCGTGCTAGTGTGCAGGCGTGGCTTAGGCGCTCCTCCGCCTGGTGGCACGGAGGGGCGGGGCTCCACCCCTGCCAGACCCCTGTCTGCCCTGGGGTCTGCCCTGGGGTCTGCCCTGGGGTCGGGGCATTTCTGAGGCTCTGGGAAGCACACCTGATTCTTTCTTGGTGTTAAATGACACCATGAACTGTTGGAACTTACTGATTGTGCTGGATAAGCCTAGAAGATGGTTTGGTAGGAAGGGCCTCAGAAGATCCTCTTTTATATTGGAAAGAATCACTTCGGAACGTGCGATCCATGCTAAAAATAATGACGCTTCCCTAATTTTCATTCATGTTAGAAAAGTTATGATGGACGGTGGATAAAAATTCACTCCACATTCGTCTCGTTTCTGAAACAGCCCATACTCTGAGTGGCTGAGCATCTAAACTCTTCGTTTAGTTAGCCTGCACCAGAGGGGCCGGGCACTGTGAAGGAAAATGGGGTTTCCGCCTCCCTTGGTTCCTTCCAGAAAGTGAGTGTCAGTTTCAGTGGTTCTCCCGGTTTTGTCTGGGTTTTGCCTTCTGTCACATGTTCCAGGAATAGCGTCCTTAAATACCAAACTTCCTTTTCTGTTCAAAGCTTATGACAAATCTCGTTTCACTGCCACCCTCCTGTTTCCACGGGCATCTAGAGGTCTGATGTCATGTGCAGCTGTCCCTTTGATTGTTGGGAGAACAATGACGGCTCTTTCTTGGTCCGCTCCCCTTCTAGCCTCTGACAGTGACGGCCCCGTCCCTGACCATCGCCGAGAACATGGCTGACCTGATCGATGGCTATTGCCGGCTGGTGAACGGGGCTTCGCAGTCTTTCATCATCCGGCCCCAGAAAGGTGAGCTTGTGTGTGTGCGCACCTCGCCACTGCACGCTGACACCCTGTCCCCGCAGCCTGCAGTCCTTGTCTCTGATGACCGCAGAGCAGAGACCGGGTGGGTGACTCAGCCCCAGAGGCTGTGTCCTGTGTCCTGGACGGGGTCCGGTGCGCAGCCCCGAGCTGTGCGTAAGCGGGGCTCACAGGGAGCTGGCGTGTGTGCAGGTGTGCTGTCGGGGTGCGTTTCGGGGGGCTATTCCTGTTTTCCAGTGAACTTTGGGGACTATGTTCTTGTGTGTTTTTCTTTTTAAGTGTCGCTTCTAGCTCACAAAAATAAAGCTTTCTTCCAGTTTTTTTCTTTTTACTTTTTTAATCCTCACCCAAGGATGAGTTTATTGATTTTAGGGAGAAAGGAAGGGGAGAGAGCGATATGGGGGTGGGGCGGGCACGAGGGAGAGAGAGAGAGAGAGAAGATATCAATCAGTTGCTTCCTGTATGTGCCCTGATTGGGGGTCAAACCCACAGCCTAGGCACAGACGGAATCAAACCTGCAACTTTTTGGTGTGTGGGGTGATGCTCCACCCTACTGAGCCACCTGGCTGGGGCCCTGTTTTTTTCTCAACACATCTCAAAAGCTTAGAGCAGTCCAAAATAAAACCAGTGCTGAGTCACGAGGTAAAATCCATGGTTGGAGCGAGCAGCTCTACCCTTGGAGGAGGCTGTGCTGCGTCAGAATTGCGTGCGGGGCAGTGGCAAGGGGCACTGCAGAGGACGTAGACTTCTGAAGTGAGCACACGAAAGCATTCCCAGCAGCAGGACCTCGCAGTGAGTGGGGGAGGAAGCCTGGGCTTTGGAAATGTGTGGGCTGCGGGTTCCAGCCCGAGTTCTCTGTGCTGTCTACTGGGAACCTTCCCCTTTCGCTGCCCTGGTTCCCTTGTCAGTGGAACCTAAAGGCCCTGCCCATCTTCCATGGGGCTTAGGGGCACGGACGCCCTCACTAAGGTGAGGGCCCGGGATGCAGCCTGGCACGTGTCGGGTTCCCAGATCTACTGTGCTTGCTGCCACTGCTGCCCCCAGTGCCTTGTCATCTCGACACCCTTGGGAGCCTTGATGTGGGGCTCCTCACTGTGGCAGGAGAAGGATGCTGACTCCAGAGCCTAATGGGCAGGTTCACAGGGCCCCCCCCCAGAGCAGCCAGGGGACCCCAGGATTCCCCCTGCATTCACCTGCGTGGCAGTGGTGAGTCCAGAGGAGGGAATCTGGAAGGGCTGAGTGGCGTGCGTCCACGTGAGCTGAGTGGGTTTCATTGCAGAGAGGAGGTGGATGGCCAGGTGCCGAGCTCCCGCTGTGCCCAGCAGGACACCCAGCCTGCCCCTCGGCAGCCAGGGGCACTGTGTTGTCAGGCAGGGGAGGAATGAGCGAGTGCACATGCGTGTGAAGTTGAGGAATCATTGGAACTTTTTATTTTTTAAACATACTTTGTTTATTTTTAGAGAGAGTTGAAGGGAGGGGGAGAGAAACATCAACATGAGAGAAGCATCAATCAGTTGCTTCTCGCAGGCACCCTGACTGGGGATCGAACCTATAACCCAGGCATGTGCCCTGACCAGGAATCAAACCAGTGACCTTTCACTTTTTGGGACACGCCCAGCCCACTGAGCCCTGCTGGTCAGGGCTGGAACCTTTGTGTACAAGTTAGTGTTGGGGTGTGCTCTGGAAACGGCAGCTAATGCCGTAGCCACGGGCCAGTACGTGACTGTGTGGGTCCTAAGGCAGCCCCTCCGTCCGAGCCCTGGAGCCCAGTCGCGCACTCTCCGGAAGTGCAGCGTGTCTTCCCGGCAGTAGCTCTCCCTGCAGGAAACACGGCGAGGGGGCTGCCGGTGGACGGTCCAGGCCTCTGAGTTACAGCGTTTGCAGGTGTGCGCTCTTGAGCTTTCACTTTGTACTTTAAATGGGTGTGTGCCTTGCAAATACGTAAATGTTGGGGAGACTTTCTTCACGTAAAGATGGCATTTTGTGAAAAATGTTTAATGTGACATATTATCTACTTTTTTAGTAAATAATTTTTTAAAAGATTGTATTTATTTACTTTTAGAGACAGGGGAAGGGAGGAAGAAGGAGAGGGAGAGGAACATCAATGTGTGGCTGCCTCTTGCACACCCCCTACTGGGGACCTGGCCCACAACCCAGGCATGTGCTGTGACTGGTAATTGAACCAGCGACCCTTTGGTTTGCAGCCTGTGCTCAATCCACTGAGCCACACCAGCCAGGGCTTTAGTAAATAAATTTTTTAAATTTCATCCTCATTCACCAAGTGTTCTTTATTGAGTTGGAGCACAGCTGGAAATGTGACAGTCCAGACGGTGAGCATCTGTAGAGTCGGGGAGCAGTGGAGAATGGGCCTGCAGTCTGGAGGGTGGGGAACTGATGGCCCCAAGCTCAAGGGCAAATGCAGAGAGAGGATCTGTGGGCGGACAGCATGAGTGACAGTCGCCCCAGGGTGCTGCCCAGGAGCTGCCTGGGAAGGGATCAGAGAAACAGGTAGCAGATGGGTGCCTACCCGCCTGCACCCCCCACTCCCACCACGCGCACACACACACCATAAACATGGCAGACAGAGCACTGTTTTGGGCTGACAGGAGCAGAGCGGTGTTTTAGGGGTAAACTGAGGTGTTCATTTTATCCAACACACTGTTGAAAGGCAGTGCAATCGTAAGCAGAGGAATAGCTTGGTGAATTGGTTCTGGGGGGATTGTTCCGGTCGTGATGCGGCTTGGGGTGGCGTAGGGAACAAGGTCGGTTGGGACCTGCACCCAGTGCTCAGGACGAGAGAGATGGAGCCGGGGCCCAGGCTTCCTGCTGCACGGAGGAGGGGCAGAGTCTGCCCGGCCGGAGACAAGGCCCTGAGCTTCGCTGTCGATGGTGGGAGGCGGCCATGGGCAGAGAGCTGCTGGGCAAGGGCTCCTCCCAGCCTTCATGCTGCGGGCCCGCTGGTCCCTGGGCGCCGAGGGGCTTCAGTCCTTCGGCGAGGAAGGCTGTGTTCGACCGAGAGGCGGCCTCCTGGGGGGGCACCTGCCACCGTTGTGCTGCCTCCATGCTGTGTTTTGGTGGGGCGCACCCGTCACACTGCGCTCACCTACAGCCGCATCCACTGCTGGGGGTCCTGGAAGTAAAGCCCGTGCCTGGAGTGGGCGGTGTGCTGACTTCTTGGAAGGGCTGGTGCTGAGTGGCTGGAGCGGGACCCACCCTTCCCCCGATCCCCACACGGCATCTTCCACCAGGAACAGCAGGGGCCTCACCATTGTCTCTCCTTTCTTTCCCCAGAAGGCGAACGGGCTTTGCCATCCATACCGAAGTAAGTGCCGTGTTGTGCCTGTTGTCACTCACTCGTGCCAGAAGCTGCGGAAGCCACGGCTGTGTTTGTGGCCCTTGGCCTGAGCAGTCAGGTGCCACACACCTGGGAGGGAGCTAGAAAACACGCTTCCAGAAAGAAACCATGTCACAGGCTTGGGTTGGATCAGAAATTCGAAATGGACTTCCCCTTTCTTTTACGTTTGGTAGGAGACTGAGGAACAGGAGCGGGGAGGGCGCTGGGAGGCGGTTACTCTCACTTCTCCCCCGTCGCTGTGAGCAAGCGTGACCGTGAGCGCCCTCTGGCTGCTGTACGAGTGGGAAAGTTGGAAATCGTGAAAGTAATTTACGTTAATTGCTTTACTTGTTTGTGTCATCGACTTCACAGCCTGTGGGTTGATCTGTAAAATTTTAAAAGCGGTAGTAATGCCGAAAGCGCTCACCTAACGACATCTCTCCCAGCCAGCGTGCTGGGAGCTGGGGGCCGATGGCAGATCCAGCGTGTGGGTCAGCGGGCAGTTCCCCGCGGGCGAAGGGCTCGGGGGGGCTCGAGCGGAGTCCTGGGCAGCCGCGGCGGTGCCCTTCACCTGGGAGGCGCTGCAGTAAAGAGGGGAGACCCAGGCATCGTCTTCCCCACCCCCCCCCATCAGCAGGCCGGTCCCTCACCAGCTCCTGCAGCTGGCTCCCCGAACCAGTCAGATCCGTCCGCTGCTCCCCTTTCCCATGGTCCTTCCTGATATTTGGCTGCACTCGTCTTCTGTCTGGGCTGCGCCCGTGGACTCCTGTGTCCGGGTCCCCGAGACCGCCTCAGGTTTCACGGCTCTCTGAGAAGGGACTCGTGACGTGACCACACTCACGGCTGTGCTGCGCGGCTGGCGTGGGGAGAAGGCGTGGGGGTGCATCAGAGGAAGGTAGAGAGGCCCCGAGAGCCCCCGAGAGCCCCCCAGCCGACTCGGGCAGGACTGCCCGGCTCCTCTGGTGCAGAGTTGCGAGGGCCAGTGCAGGGCTGTCCACCCAGGAAGCCTGTTTGCACGGGGCACCGACACACGCACTCTCTCTGCCTGTCCTGGGTCAGACTCCTGGAGAAGGGAGGGCAGGAGCTCGGCCAGACTGCGTTGTCTGTGCAGACGGCTTGGATGCAGCGGTTGTCTCCTCCCCTTACCAGGTGGCGGTGCTGCGAGCCCTCCTCAAACCCAGGGCAGCCTCCAGGGGCAGCAGGCATGGGCCTGCTGGGCTACCTGTTCCCTGCCCCTCTGGCCCCTTGCTGCCCAGCCATGCCCTTGCCGTGCCCATTTTCGGTTCAGCAGGAGCCATACCCTCGCTAAAGCCACCGCACAACCGCTGCCCAGGGCCCAGTGCCAGCATCCTGATGCCTGCTGGAGGGCCCGCAGGGCCCTTCCCCAGCTGGCACCTGTGGCCTCGTGTTGCCACTGCCCGGGCTCTGTCCTCCGGCTGTGCTGGACTTTGGGTCCCTGGAGCCCACTGTCCTCAGCCACACCCACTCCCCTGGGGGTCTCGCCCCACAGCACTTCCTGTGGAAACCTCCTGTGACCGCCCCCACCCGTCCCGGGAGCGTCCCTGTGTGTGTTCCCGTGACACACTCCATCAGACCGCTTCTCACGCTTTACCGGGGACCTCTTCGCATGTCCGTGCCCCCGGCCTTGCAGAAGGCCAGGCTCGCTGGTGTTGCCGACCTGGGCGGCGGCTGGCGCGCAGCAGGTGCACAGTCGGTGTGTGGGCGAGTGGAGGGCTGGGGGCCGGCTCCCTCGTGGCTCTAGACAGTGTGCCTCACAGACTCCACGGTGCTTCCGATGGACCCTTACTAACATCCCTCGTCCAGCCAGGGACGCGCGCGAGGGGTATCGTCAGTTGTGGGAAGTCTTTCAGGGGTGACTCTGAGGGTTAAGACACACAGGAATCGTAAATAGAGGCGGGAGTGAAGAAGGTGAGAGGTGAGAAGCGGTCTCAGGCACTAGAAAACCTGGGTGAGTAAAGCGGATTTTACGCTGCAGAGCAGCAGCCCCTGTCCCTGCTGCTGTCCAGAGCCCGGGAGGCCCAGGCAGGTGTGAGACAGCCGACACCCCGCAGCAGACGGAGGCGGGTGGTGCGGGGCTCTGGGTGCGGGTGACGGAACGGGGAAGAGAGCAGCGAGGCCTGGGGGCCCGGCATCCCGTGGCTTCGCAGTGAGTGTGGTTCCCATTCAGAGGTGGCCACGGCACAAGAGAAACCCACGGTTGGGCAGGGACAGCTTTGGCTAGACTGCTGCGAAAAGGCAGCGTAGACGGTGAGTTCGGTTAAAGGCACCCTCCTCTATGACTTTATGCTCCAATCGCTGTAACAGTTTTACAGTTGCATGTGAGTTACGTGTACTTCGCAGAAATGATACACTGTCGTATGTTTGAGCACTTCCTAGTTCTATGTACTAGGAAGAATTTTACTTAGTACTTTGATAGTAAATGCTTGTGTGTCTGGGAAAAGTTTTTTATAAAAAGATCGACATAACCAATATCTAAAGACTGTAGAGTTCCTTTAATCTGTGTGTTCTCAAATTTTAAATTGAACTATTCTTTTATAAATGTTGATAAAACCCTTGGCCAAAATTTTATTTTTTGTGGATAAAACGTGAACACTAACGCTGCCGAGCCATTTCATGGATGAGCAGCCAGGTGCACCCAGCCGGCCTGTCGGCAGCGCGGTCTGGTGGGGGCGCCCTGAGTCTGAGTGGGCGCGTCCTGCAGCAGCGCCCCGGGGCGTGTCTCGGGGCGCGTTTCCCCTGTCAGGTGACTCTGGGGCAGTCCCTTTCCGCGCTCTGTTGCTCCGAGAGTCTGGTGTGACTGTGCCCGACCCGTGAGACGGCCCCGAAGTGTGGGAAGTCACTGTTACGAGCTGCTTTTCCGGAGACGTTCAGCGCTCCTTCACTTGTCTGTGGAATACGGTTTTTAAAAAGCTCCGCCCTGTGAAACTTGAGCCTCCACCGGAAACAGTGGTGGTCTGGCCCGAGCGCGGCGCTCACGTGGTGCTCTCTCTGTTGCAGGCTGGCCAACAGCGAGAAGCAGGGCATGCGGACACATGCGGTCTCCGTGTCAGGTAAGGGCGCGGGGAGGCCGCCCGCAGTGCGGCGGGAGGGTCCGCGGGGCAGCCGTCTGCCATCTCCTTACGACGGCTCTTTCCCGACAGTTTAGAGAAGGGAGGCGTCCTGAGTGCGCAGCCGCACCGTCCCAGCGGTCGCGGTCCGTGCGGCTCAGAGACTGTCGCTGAGACAGACGCACCCGCGCAGCTCCAGGCCACGCCCTCGGCTGCGCAGCGTTCCCGGCTGTCTTTCAGGCGCACTGTCCTGTCCGTGAGCCTTCGTGCGAGAGTGTTACTTTTGGAATTCCCATTATAATTTGTCTTTGCAATTCAGCAGAGTTTAATAGAATATACTTTCTACGTTCAGTGTTTTTTGACGTTCAGGTTATGTGGAACATTTTAAATGGTTTTTGTCTTTCACAATTAACGTAAAATGGTGTTTGAATATCGCTTTTTAAAAATATAGTTAAGATTCTGGCATAAGCGTTATCTTAACTACTTGTTGGCATGATGAGTGTGGTGTACTTTTCTTGGTATGTTTTCAAAATATGTGTGTTTTTCCATGAAAAATGTGGAAAATAGAGGAAGGAGGATAAAAAGGAAAGCATCTTCCATGGACTCAAGTTTGATGTCGTAAGATGCATGTAACATATACACACGTACACAGGTAGACACGTGTATCTGTGCACGCATGTGTGGCCCGTTCTTAGCTATGTGTTACATTTCTGAAGGGGGAGCTGGCTGCCTGTTAGCTCTGGCGTCTGACGGTCTGACTTGGAAGAAGCCGGATTCCTACGAGTTTGGTTCTGGAGTTAATTGTTCCTCAAGCTCAGGTCTGTGCTCTTGCCTGCGTGCTGACTGGGCTCTCTCTGTTTTCCAGCGTACAAACGGAGTTGCTCGCTCTTATTTTATTGTTCGCAAGTCCCCGCACCCCTCTCAGAAATATCTGTGCTCCTGTCGACACGCTTGGCGAAGATACTCTCGGGATCGGTTGTGTGTGTGTGACAGACGTGTGTTGAGGCCTCGGCTTCAGGAGCCTCTGGTCACAGCCTGACAGGGCGGAGCTGGTGCTGGTGGGCGGTGCCCCGGGTCAGGCGGGCTGCCGGGCTGCCAGTGCGTCCCTCTGCTGCCTCTGCGTGGATCTCCGTTCCTGATGCAGAGAGCGAGAGGAAGGTCTCCAGGTGGAGGGCGCAGCAGAAAGTCCGGGACCTGCGGAGCTGGCGGGGGCACCGAGGGTCTCTGGTCTCCCAGACCAGTCCCTGTGGGCCGGGCGGTTGCCGGCCAGGGGTGTGGAGGCACTCGGTGGGCCCAGCTGTTGGCAGGCCCTGGCTGGGATGTAAAGCACTGTCCTTGCATCCGGGAGATGAGGCATCCGTCTCGTGTCTCACTGCAGGGAAAGGTGTCCTTTGCTCTTCCTCCGTGAGGTAGGCACAGCCGATGCTGACCACCTGGGGCTTACCTTGGAGACTGAGGCAGGCTTCTCGATAAAAAGGAGTAAGGCGGGCGGCTTTATAAAGACAGGTAGCAGAGCAGTATGCTTCCTTTGGCACCTATTCCAAGGCCCAGACCAGGGTCTTTTAGCCTGTTTAGTGTTGCTTCAGGACACCGGTGCTTGCTGCAGAGCTCAGGGAGAACTTGGCACTGGGAGGCCGGCACGTGTGGCCTGGCGTGTCGGCATGGTCACAGGAGGGCTGCGGCGTGGGCCAGGACGCTGCTTGAAGGAACTTTAATAATAACCCTTTAAAACTTCATTACCAAGCTTTGAGAAGCCTAAGTGTCATCCTGTAAGTATGAAAACAAATACTGCTAACATTAAAAGGCCCCATTATTTATTTTATTTACAGAGACAAATTTTAAAGGAAGGCTTGAAACTTTTAAAACACAGATTCTGGATTTGGGACTCAGGCCCCTCCCCTGGTTCTCAGCACGCTGTGGCCGCAAGACAGCTGTGGGGTTTATTGGGGTCAGCCTGCGGGAGCTAAGGCAGAACCACAGTTCATGTTTTTACAGGCAGAAAATCGTGTGAATATGTGGATAGTGTTATGCTTTTGAATGTTTAATTTTTTAAGCTGTTTTTCTCGGGAAATTTCAAACATACTCAGAGGCAGAGAGGATAGAATTATAGAATGATCCTGCCAATGCTCCTTGCCCAGATGCAGCTACTAAAAACCGTGGCCAGTGTGTCTGTTCTCTGCCTGCACCCACTTACGGAGTCCCCAGCGTGTGTGTAAAGCATCCAAGGTGTATTTCCTCTATAGAGATTTCTAGAAGGTAGACTCTTTTGAAAGTGCCATGTTGCCAGGAGACTGGCGGTAACTGTTCACCAGCCGTGCAACCTGCCCAGACCCCGCAACCGCCGTGCGCTCGCTCAGGCGCTGGCCTGCTGGGGGTCGGGCCGGCAGCGCTGCTGGGGTCTGGCTGGTGGCTCTCCTGTTCTCCTGGCTCTGCCCACGAGGCCTCTTTTTCTTGTTTTCCTGATTGCACATCTTCTGTTGAAGAAACTGCGTCCCACCGATTTTGCCCCAGCTCTGGGTCTGGCGGATGGCATCCCTGTGATGTTGTGCGGGGTGCATGTCCCGCAGGCCCCGTACTCCTGCCTTTCCCCCACGCTGGAGTCAGGCTCACAAGAAGAGTGGGCGAGCCAGGCCCCGTGGCTGTTTCTACGAGACCGCACCCGAAGTGCCGATGGGCCTGGCCCCTGCTTGTCTCTCTGTGACCCTCAGCCAGGCCGCGGGTTTGGTCGTCTGTGCGTGTCCCCTGTGAGTGCACGCCCAGCGGTGCATGCAGCTGCTGGTCTCCGGCCTCAAGCTCCCCAGGCCTTGGCCTGGGCCCTGCCAGTCCCTTTGTGGGCTGTCCGGCTGCGGCCCTTCTAAAGAACACGTCCCTCTTCAGCTGCCCACCGGCCCGAGGGGCGGGCCCTCCTGGGAAGATGGCCTCATTCTCCCCATCCCTTGTGGGTCTCTGAAACAGTGGCTGCCCCCTCCCCAGGTGATGTCGTTCCGTGGGGTTTTCTCTTCCGAGCCTCCTTAGGAATTCATGGATTTTCAGCACTGTTGAGGGTGGGGGGGTTCCCAAGACCACCGCAGGTTGGACGATTTGCCAGAAGGACTGTTGACCGAGAACTCGGGGCTCAGACCGAGTTGACCGTCGGTGGCACTGAGCCATAACATCTGAGGACGGGGCGGGTCCCAGGGGCCTGGTCCAAGGGACTGTGCTTCCTGGTGTGAGTGACTGAGGTCAGAGGGCGAGGGCCGACCCACTCGGGCCCACCCCTCGCGCCCTGATGCTGCCGCACATGCCGTCCCTCCTCGTTTCTGCGGGCATGCTGACGAGGTCGCTGGGCCGCGCCATTGGGACGCTGACCTGCGCTGTCCCTGGGCCCACGTGCCACGTCCCCGTCATTCTCAATGGGTCCCCGTGGGTCTGTGGTTGAGTCTTCCTGCCCCCTGTGCCTCCCGCGTCACGCGTCCCACTGTGCTGTGCCGTGGCCATGGTGCCTGCCAGGTTTCGTTGTTTCCCGTCCATGGTTCTTGCTGCGCTCCGAGCCCCTGGAGGGCTGGGGCCTGTCTCGCTGGCCCCGTGGAGCTCACCGTGGAGACGGCTGACTGGCAGGTGAGCTCTGGGTGTGCGAATGAGGAGTGGAGGCAGAGCGAAACCCGAGGATGGTTCTGTGTCTTCACCGGCGGTGCGGGGAAGGGGCTCCCGGTGCTCCAGTGCGCCCTCACGACGCAGCCGTCGTGGTGCCGGTCCTCTGCGTTTTTTTCTTTATGGCTGGAAGTTAGATGGTCACGAGAGTCTGGGATTATTTGTTGGCTGTTATTTCGTTTTGTCTTGTTTCATTTTGCTCGTTTTGTTACTTGTACAGCTACCTGTACCTCCACTTGGCTGACCCTGCAGAGCTGTAAGACTGCTTAGGCCTTGCTGAAGTTTCTGTATCTAATGCTAGTCTTTGCTGAAAGAGGAAATTGCACTTTAAAATATCAGTGGTTTTTAAAACCCAAGTCAATCACAGAAAGAAATTAAGTATTGCAGTTTTGTGTTTTAATAGCTATGCCTTTAAATGTGATGTGTGCTTCTTTTGTATTGAAATAATGTTTCTGTTTTTCTCTTCCCCCGCCTCTTTGTAAAGGAGTCGGTCCCTGCCAGCATAAGGTTAAGAAAGCCAGACGCTTTCTCCCTCTGGTCTTCTGCTCCCACGAGCCTGCTGCGGGTACTGCACTCACGCTGGCGCAGGGGCTGACTAAGGCAGCGCCCGGGCCCTGGGTCCGACCCGATGCTTGTAGACACCCCCGGGAACGGGGCACCCACACGGGGCCCCCATGCTGCCCGCACCGGCGGTGCCCTGGGGGCGAGGGTCCATGTGGAGGTCTTTGGGCTGCCTGTTGGCAGAAGGCTCTTCGTTTGCCTGCTGGCTGACGTGTACTTGCATGGCAGGGAGAGAAGGGGCTTCCCGGTGCCATCCTCGGGGTCAGCGGTGCGGCCCAGGGCCGGCAGGCGCCCGCGTTCTCACCGTGGGTTTCCCGATGGAGCATGCAGCCGGATGAGAGGGAGTGGCCCGGGAGAGCCCAGGACTGCCGCGCAGGGGGCCGCAGAGCAGGGCAGCCAGGCCCCTTGGAGCGTTTTCAAGGAAAGCAGATTTGTGATAACGGACCTGGCATTTCTCCAAACCCCTCATAAACGTAAATGGAAACTTGACTTGTGAGCACAGCTTCAGGGTCTGGCTGCCTCACGGAAGAGCCCGCTGGGCTGGTCCCCACTCAGCATCCAGCGTTCACACCAGTGCCTGCATGTTCTCACTTTTACCTAAAACGGTCGGAAGGCCCTCCGAGGGGGTAGAAGCTATTGCAGCCCTCATCGTGAGAGGCAGTGCAGCTCACTGTGCGTGTGGTGGGGCCGACAAGCTTGCTGGCACGGCTGAGCGGCTGAGTGTTGTGTGCCGGCCACCGAGGAGACACTCTGCCTGCCCGTCTCTGTCTGATCTCCAGGGGCAGACCGGGGGGTAATTGTTTTGTTTTCCTTACGCTTTGATTTACTTGTCATTTTAATAGTGTTTTCCCTCTCTCCCCGCCTTCCCTCCCCCTCCCCCTTCCTCTCCTCCCCCTTTCTTTGCATGCCACCCGGATCTGCAGATGAAATTAGTGGGGACGGTAATACTCATTTTCACATTCCTGTTACTAATATGCGATAGTTACTGATTGATGTAAATGCCGTTCAGCCCTGGGTGGAAGGCAGAACGTGGTCCTGATGCCCCAGAACCGTGTGGGAGATGATGGCGTGGACACGCGGTCTCACAGAAGCTGTGTGGGGCTTTGACGTGGAAAGGGTGACTCGGTCTCCTCCTCACGTCCTCATGGTGCATGGGAGGTGTTACACAGTGGCAGCGAACTCTCCAGGTTTTGTTGTTCCAACCAGAGCTGCAGGAAAGCGGCAGCGTGGTCCTGGGGGCTGGGAGCACTGACCGAGAGTGACCAGGTCCCCAGCCCCCAGCACGTGTCTGGGAGAAGTCTGGTTTGCGGTGGGCCCTGGGGGAAGTGGCTCTTGAGAGTCACTCAGAGTGGACGAACCGGGAGTGTCAGCTGAGCAGGGAGTGATGGTTTTCAGCCGTTGAGGACAGCACTTAACCACCTAGAAATTTAAAAGCCACAGGGAGCTCCTCGTGTCCCACGTTGGCTGTGCGCACGGCCTGTGTGCAGCATGGTCCTCTTTTCTACTGAAGGAGTCAGAGTTCATGAGCTAAGACTACGGGAGGGCGCGTTCCCCCTCCTGCTGCAGTGGGAGACTGCTGGTTTCGCCACGGGGCGAGTACTGGGGCGTGACAAGCCCAGCACCTGCTGTGGAAGTTCCTCACTCTGCGACTTCACGGGGCTGCGGCCCAATAGCTGGGCTCACCTCTGATGGGCTGACTCCTTGCAAGTGACGCATCAGCCACCACCCCGTTCATGGTCAGTTCCTCGTGCACAGCCATTCAGTGTCGCCAGGTAGTGTCCTCACCCGTGTGCGGGTGACGATGCGCCAGTCCTCAGCCATCGGAACGAGCAGCCAGCCGGGCCTCAGGCTTCCCGCCTTTCCCTCGGCCTGTCCTGTCATCAGCAGACACAGGGTAGCCTGGAGCAAGTGCCTGTCCCCTGTGGCCGGTCTCCCTGGTCGCTGGGAGGGCTCCCGTGGAAGTGCCTCCCACCGTGTGGAGGGACGCTCCCCTGCACTCGCCCCAGGCCTGACCCCCACCCCTGCCCATCCCGCATTGCACGGACAGCCACGCTGGGCCCCCAGCCTTCACCTGCTTAGTCTCAGTCAGGGACCTGCAGGCCAGCCGCAGGCCACGGCTCTTTTTACCTTGCCCCTTGAGCGAAGAGTGACTCTTGCATTTTTTTAACAATCAGAGGGGGAAACAAGTAGAATAGCATTTGTGTCATTAAAACTACATGAACGTCAAACGTCAGTGTCCCCAGGTCCAGTTTTATTGGAGCACGGCCACTCCTCTGTCCACTCCCTGGCCGTGCGTGGCTCTTCCCCACCGTGTGTGCGCCATGGAGGTGAGCGTGTGGATGGAGACTCAGTGAGCAGTGCAGGCTCAGGTACTCACTGTCGGCCTTTGCAGGCAGCTTGCCGGCCCGGGCCCGGGTCGCGGAGCTAGCAGACAGGAGAGAGCAGGGCACTTCTGGGCCCCAAGGCTGCCTGGGCGCTGCAGGGCCGGTCAGTGCCCCTGAACGGCCAAAGCGACCCAGTGGCTGCAGATGGCGCCACGTGGCACCGAGGACTCAGCCTCACTTTCTGAGAGCAGCAGGGAGGCACATTGGGGGAGCGGGTCGTTGGAATTGCGGGTGTCCAAGCCAACACCAGGGCCACCAGGGGTAAAGGCCACCGTTCCCGCCAGGCACACAGGGGGCGTGGTGACAGAACCGCCCGGTCTGCAGCCTCTCCTGCGGGAGGAGCAGCGCCGGAGAGGGGGCCTGAGGGCTCCGTGCGGTTCCTGCTTCGGCAGCAGCCCGGGCACTCACTGTCTGTAGCTGTGCCCCCCGCCCCAGAGCCCGGACGAGCCCTGCCACCGCTCCAGGGCATCGGGCTCCTTCTGTGCAGCCGCCACGGTCAGCGCTGGCCCCCTGAGCCCCTCCTGCCTTGCTGCAGGGGGGGAGCTGAGTGCTTTCCCCGCAGGTTTCCCAGCTCTTGGTTTCTGTCCTTTTCATTTGTCTTCGCATCACTTTTCTTGTACCACATGTTGTGATGCCAGGCCTCTCAGCTGCTCAGGTTGTCCCAGCTTCTGGAAGTCTCCATCTCACGTCTTCCATTTTGGAAGTCTCTGGGTTAACTCATGGGCCGGGCGTCCTGAAAATGTCTCCCGGGCACGCAGGCCCCGGCGCGCCTCCCTGTGAGCCGCCTGGAGTGGGGCTGTGCCCACGAGCGCAGGGGGCCTGGAGCGTCCCCGGGGACAGTCCTGCCTTGGGAGTCACACTGCCCCCAGCAGGGAGACGTCGCGGCGGCTGCGCGCCGGCATACCACTCTGCGGCCAGCCTGCTGCTGAGCGTCTCGGGGACCCCGGGACGCCTGCATGTCCTCGGGTGCCTCAGCTGCCTGCCTGTGATGGGGCGATGAGATCGCCTTTCTGAGGATCGGGGGCAGTGTTTGTCACTGTGCGCCGCTGCGGTGGTGTCTGCAAGCTCTCAGGCACGTAGTGGCCGTCACCAGTGGGTCGTACACACCTGCCTCCTTGTTTGGGTCCGTCTGGCCACTGCTTTGGAGGCCGGGGACCCTCAGGCAAGGCTGCCGTGTCTCAGGGCCCCGAGCCTGTGAACTCGGCTCTCCTGGCGGAGCCGCACTGGCCTGTCCCCAGAGAGCCGGGAAGGACGCCAGCGGTGGGAGCAGGCCAGTATTGTGAAGGCCACGCGTAGACGCCTGTGGAGAAGGTGATGACCGGGCCCAAGTCGCCATATTCCTGCAGCAGCGTGGACGCCCACGGAGGACCCCGGCATGGCCCACACGGCGCAGGCGTCACAGGGCAGTTCCCGGAGAGCTTGGCCCGCCCCCAGGGTCAGGGAGCGCTCACGCAGGCAGCCTGGAGGCTGGGCCAGCTCTTCCTGGTCACTGCGGATGGGTCCGGTGGTGTGCCGCTCGGTGGCGCCCAAGCCTGTGTGCGGCCTGACAGCCAGTAGCTGCTGAGAGTCCTGCTCCTTCGGTGCTGGTGTCTCCACTGAGGTTTTCATAAAAAGTGGCAACCCTGGAAGCCCTCCAGGTCAAGCCAGGTGGCCGCGCCCCCGGCTGCAGTGCCCTCCAGGAGCCGAGAGCCTAGCCCAGACACGTTCATTGGGGCTGCTCTCACCTCAGCCTCTCTGGCCATCCTGGAGCAATCCTCAGGGTGGGTTTCTCTTGGTAGGTACCCCTGAAGGTGCAACTGAGGCAGAGACAGGTGGAGGTCAGGCTGGTGACTGCAGACGCACGGTGTAAGCCTTGCCCCCCGGGGGTGCCGCGCCACCCTGCACCCTCCGCGGGGCCTCGCACAGGCTGCCTGGCTCTTCTGTCCCAGATTCACGGGGACACGTTACAACACATCGGTTCTTGATGCTGTGCTGGTATTTCCCAAGTGTCTTCTGTGTGCAAGGCGCTGTTTGGGGGCTGAGAACTTAAGGTCAGCAAGACATGCGGCTCTGCTCCCCCAGGGACTCCATTCTGGAGGAGGACAGCCGTTGACAAGGAGCAAAGGACAGTGAGGTCGTTGGTAGTCACAGGTACTGAGGGGATGAAACAGGCAGCGTGGTGAAGGGTGATGGGGGTGGGTAGAGGAGGGGTCCAGCCTGAGCGGTAGCCTGCAGAGAGTTCTCAGGTGGAGGAATGTGCTTCTCCCGTCGGGCTCAGGTGGACGTCAGTGCCCCCATGGCCGTGGGAGGGGGTGCCCGAGCGTGGGACTGAGCCGTAACCTCGTCACGCAGTGCAGGGCTGAGTGCAGGGGCTGTCGAAGAGTCTTGGGCAGTGGCGGCTGGGTGTGGGCAGCAGAAGCAGGCGTCTGAGCAGCTCTCAGGCCAGCAAGTCGCCCCTCGGATCAGCTGGGGCCTTTTCCTTGGGGAAGACCTGTACTCTGGGCCAGAGCAGGCAAGAAGGGCAGCTGGGCCGTGGCAGCCTTCTGCCGGGAGTGGCCTGGAGCCGGGCCTGCTGGGTGCCGAGATGGGAGGAGGGAGTAGTGGGCGAGCATCTCACCTCTGGGGGCCGCGTGCTGCCTCTCTCGTCTTGGCCCTGAGAGTACTTTCCCCGCACCGTGTCCTGAGCGGCTGGCTCCCTGCTGTCCCACATCCATGTCATGGTGTCTTGCGTCCGGCCTTCTCGTGCAAAAGCAAGTCTGCAGGCCTGGCCCACGGCAGTTTGCTGGTCTGAGTGCTCGCTGAGCGCAGACAAGGAGGAGGAGCAGAGGAGTGAAAGGATGTGAGGTTTGGGTAGATTAACTGTTTTCTTCAGTCCCATTTGTAGCGTTAGGATTGGGGTTGGACATGTAAGAATAATATGGATTATCTACCCGTGTACAGGACTCACGAAGAGCTTGTATTTGCTAAACGTCTTAAAGAGAATTGGCTTATTAGCTTTGCATTTTGCCAGTTGAATTTTTCCTGTTTTACTTTAATAACTTGTAGTGATGGGTGCAAAGCAGGACACGAACTCTCCCGGAACACTCAGGGTGGTGCTCGGTCGTTACCATGGCCACGTGCGGCCTGACTGACACCCTGCAGGGGCGTCCAGCCTCGTGGTGCTGCTGGGCCGCACTGAAGAAGACGGCTTGCCCTGGGGCCACACGTTAAATGCACCGAGACGTGCAATCACCAAAAAAATCTCACTTTAAGTAAATTTACAGTTTTATTTTGGGCCTCAGGTTGGGCACCCCTGCCCTAGAGAGTGTAAACTGTATAGAGTCTCGGTTTCCTTTGGTTTCTATAATTTTAATACTTGAACGAAGTAATAACGGCATCACAAAAGAAAGAACTTTCAGCTGGTTGTGTCTGTGGGGTTTCCGGCGGCTGCCAGGTAGAATCCGCAGACGAGAGCTCCTCCAGACAGTGCTCCGGAAGGGCCGCCCCTCCTTTCCCTGGCCCAGCGGCCGCTGGGATCCTCACGCGGGAAGCAGCCAGAGGCTCTTCTCTTCCCAGGGCTCCCGGCGTGACTGCTACCAGCATGCGCTGCTTTTCTTCAGGTGGTCCCCCCGTGACGGGCTGGGCTGTTAAGTCGCTGTGTCCTGGGAAGGAGTCAGTGGGGCCCGAGAGCTATCTGCTGTCATCGTGTCCTTCCGGCAGGGCTGGTGCCCTGTCAACGGTGGTGTGTGCCCCTCACGTCTGAGAAGGGAGCCACTAGCGGTGAAGCGCAGGGTGGCCTTCCCCCTGAGCAGGTGGCGTCAGGGAGCCCAGTCGATCTCCCCGGAAATGGGCTGTTGCTTCCGTTTCCCCAAGGAGAACTTTCGGACGGCGCTGTGGGGTCCATGAGTGGCAGCAGGTGCTGCGTGGGCAGCCCCGGCCACCTGCAGACGCCGGGAGACAGCGGCGTGGTTTTCACCGTGTTTGCTGCGGCCTCGAGGGCTGCGGGCAGGACAGAGGGTGGGTGGGGGTCATGTGCACTGTCGCTTCACGCCTTGCTGTCTTTCACAAGGGCTCCCTGTCTCAGCTCTGTCTGCAACTGAGAAACAAGGCTGTGTCTTTAACACAGCGGGCCATGATGTCACTTTTAGTTCCACGAGTAACTCGTGTGTGAGCAAAGACCAAGGAATGCGACAGCATGGTGGGGGTGTAGGCGGGCTGCTTTGCCTTTTCAAATTACGTTCTGGGCCGGGAGGTCAAAGGCTTAACCTCTTCCAACACGCCTGCTCCCTCTCCCGCAGAGACGGACGACTACGCGGAGATCGTGGACGAGGATGAGGCCTACACCATGCCCTCCAGTGAGTACGTGCGGGCTGCTCCGGCTCGCACCGCCGCGGGGACCTGGGAGCAGCTCGCGCTTGCAGCTGTAGATGCTTGTCCCCGTAGGGCTGTCGTTAATGCCGCAGGGCGTGCGTGGCACCTGCTCGTTTCAGCCGTCAGGATTCCGCAGCTTACGTGCCCGGCATGCGCGAGTCTGCCAGTCAGTTTAGTGGCGGCCCTTTCCCATCTCGCTGTCTGGCTCTGCGATGATGATGTGACCTGTATTGATGGAGTGCTTCCTCTCTGTGGGACACGAGTGTTATGTAAAGTTAAATACGTGCACATCGCTATTGATTCTTTGCATGTGTATGCTGGTGAATTGCACTTCCTCTTTGAAATGTTCTTCTCTGTTGCCTTTGACTCACCAGTTACAAAGAGCTTCCCTAATCCAGCAGAGCAGCCGGAGGGTGGGAGGCGTGGGGCGCTGACCTTCCTGCCGACCTTCCTGTGCCTGGAGATGTCAGCGCCCTGCGTCTCTCTGCTTGTTGATGGAGGAGCCGGGGGAGGGCTGGAGTGCGTGGTCCCGGATCTTGAATTGGAGACACCCTTAAAATGTCATTCACTTTTAAAAACCTGCAAACCTACCCCTTAAAGAGGCCCCGTTATGACCCCACCTTGCAGCCTCAGTGGCCCTAGTAATCGGGCAGTTGAAGTCCTCACTTCCGCAGAGGGGGCGCATGTGCGCGATGCAAGTGTCTGGGGCGCTCTACTCTGCCGTGTGAAGATTTTGAAAGGGGCTCGCATTCAGATGTGCTGTGTGTCTTGAGGAGCTGTTACCAAGTAAAGAGAAACGGCCCCGCCCCTTTCCAGAGCTCCTGTGTTACCAGAGGGGGCTCCCAACTGAGGCACCAGCCCCAGCTTCGGTGCGCGTGTCTGGCTTGCAGTGGCCGTGGGGGGAAAGGCTGTGTTTTGGTTAGCCTTTTAGTCTTGCACGTACCTGCAGAAAACCCCGATTTTCGTTTGGGTGTTTACTGTTCAGAGCTGAGCAGCGAAGGTCCAGCACGGCCCACTCCACCCAGAGCCCCCGGAGATGAGTTGCCAGGGAGGCCTGCGCGGCGGCGTGAGAGCATCGTCCCCGTCGCAGAGCTGGCGACCGAGAGGCCGTGTGGCTTGTGCCTGCGCCTCGTCCTCTTTTTATTGCTCGTGTTCATGGTTAGAACCCGTTAGAACGTTTGACCAAGCGAATGTTACTGAAATGTACTCTTTGAGTGTATTGTTGCTAACCTAACTGCTGTTGGTTCTTCTAAGCAAGGTCTTCGATTTTTTTTCTCTTTTAATTGCAACGCAGAAAGCTATGGAATAGACGAAGGTAACAGGGTTCCTTTGAAATGACTGCATTTGCTTGCGGTTGCAGCCTGTGGAATGATACGGGGTGTTTCCGTTTTCGGTTAACTTTTATTTTTAAACTATTTTTCACCGGTTTACTCACGCTGTTAAACCAGTGGAACTACCAGCTAAAGTGATTTTAAAGAGGGAAACAGCTGTCTAAAATTTGGGTTGAATTGTCTGCATGATTTATAATCTGATAAACGGGGGTGGGGTGGGGGGCGGCGCTTGCAGTTGCTTGGCTGCTGCTGCTGTCCGTTGGCCCTGACGCCGTCGGGCGCGCCCGGCGAGGGCCGTGGGGGCCCGAACCCAGAGCGCACCGGCTGGGCCGGAGCCCTGGGCTCCTGGTGGGCGGTTTCTCTCCACACGCCTGACAGCCTGTAAGTGATTGGCTCGTGGGCGCCAGCCATCCCGTACGTCAGCTTCAGGCACATGCTCTGAGAACACTCGCTGCTCGTCATTCCTGTGGTGTGTGCGACCTGGCTCCTGGCTGTCTGATTCGAGATTAATTTTTAGAAGCTACCTCTTTAAACTCTTTTAGCTCAATGAATAATATCAATGCAGGATTATAATAAAGTGGAACACTCTTAAACTTTTAAAACATACAGTTACTCATGACCCAATTTTTTGTTGCCTCTACATTTATAAACTTTAGTTATTGGTAAAATAATTGCTTTAAATAACTTTTTAGCCTTTATATATTAATATCTTAACTAATATCACTTATTGATTAAGCATAAAACCTAATACTTAGAGAAATTATTCAGACAACTATCACATACAGACAGATGTAATAGCAAATCCGGCCAGGAAGCATGTAAGAAAGGCTGGCCCGTAACAGAACTCGGGTCTGGGCGCCCACCGTGGTGGAAGCGCCCTGTGAGGCGGTTTGAGAGGATTCCACTGCGCTTAAGGCGTTCCGTGGACGGGTGTGCCACTGATGGGGTTTCCACTCGTGGGGGTCCGTTAACGCAGCGAACCGTGCCGTGTGTGCTGTCGACACCTGGAGTGTCGTCCGGGCGTTGCTGACGTGTGGGCCCTGTCTTGCAGCCAGGGACTATGAGATCCAGCGGGAGCGCATCGAGCTCGGGCGCTGCATCGGGGAAGGCCAGTTCGGAGACGTGCACCAGGGCGTGTACGTGGGCCCGGTAAGTCCCAGGTCGGCGCCGTCGGGCTGTCGACGGCCAGGTTGCCTCTTGCTTCTCTTCGTCGAGTCCTTCGTTCTTCAAGGGATTTGCAGATGGCTCTTTGAAGCTCATCGTGCGTGCTAACTTACCTAATGTGTTCCAAAATGAGGAAATGGCAAAGCAGCTCCTGAGGGCAGGGTCTGCCTTTTACTTGCTGTGACCTGCCAGCCTCTGTTGTCGGAAACAGACTCTGCTGGGGATGGTCCCATTGGGCGCGCTCCCTGACGACGGCCAGAGTGAACAGCAGGCAGCCGGTGTTCGCACCGGCCTGAGCGTGAGCCCGCCCAGTCGCCCCCCAGAAGAGACGAGTGCACTCACATGGACTCGCCGACCGACAGCTGTGCTGAGACGCAGCTGGCGCAGCACCACGTGACGGCCACGTGTGCGGCTCGGGGTGGCTGCCGCCCGCTCGCAGGCTTGTGCGGCGGTCACCGCAGCCCGTCCCAGTGCAGTGCGCACCCCATGGGGACCCCAGCCCTTGGCGACCACTCCTCCGTTTCCTGTTCCTGTGGACTGGCCCGCTCTGGACAGCCCCCACAAGTGGGGTCACAGCAGGCGTGGCCTGTGGCAGCCGTTTCTTTCGGCGAGCGTGAGGCTCCCGCCTGTGTGGGGTCGTGCAGCGGAGCTTCGCTGCTCTCCGTTGGCCGATGACAGCCTGTGGGCGGGCACACCCATCGGTGGTCCTGCAGGTCACCACCACTTGGGCGCTGTCACAGACCGTGCTGCTGGGGACACCCGTGTGCAGTCTCCAGTTCCCAGTCTCCAGCTCTCTGGGGCTCAGGTCCAGGAGTGGGGTGGCCAGGCCTGTGGGTGGCTGTGTGGCTCTCTGATGGACTGCTGGAGCTCTGGCTCCCTGGGCTGCGGCAGGGTCCTGTGCACCAAAAGTTTGCGGGTTCCATCCCCAGCAGGGCACGCACCTGGGTTGCGGGTTCAGTGACTGGAGCAGTGGCTTTTCAACGACATTCAGAAGTAACAGTACACACTTGCCCCAGAGCCATCCTTTACTGGAATGTAGGAGGTGACTCTCACGCAGTGGTGGCAGCATGGACGGGGGCCTCTGGCGGTGCCCTGCTCTGGGGACTGCAAGGCATTTCCCGGAACGGCTTGTCCATCCATTTTCCGTATCCATGCCATGTGCTTCAGGGCTGGGTAGTCATTCCTTTTATAACCAAGGAGGGGCAAAAGTTTCTGGTCGGGGGCAAGAGATAGTTGCCACCCTGTAGCTGAACAAATTAGAGGTTCCATTTTTTAAAGTTCAGTTTTAAAAGCTTTTACACTTACATTTTTAGCTGTCTACTCCTTTCCAGTTGCTTTTTGCTACACCGCTCACCCCGATACTCTTCACTGCGCCTGTGGAGGCAGAACGTAGTAGGAACAGCCCTGGGTCGGAACTCAGTCGGAAGACCTACCTGCAGTCCTGGCTTCACCTGACCCCTGGACAGAGGGGCGGCGCTCTGCCCAGGAGCCCTCAGAAAGGCTCTGGAATGTGACAGGGGGGCGGAGACCTGGAGCGAGGAGGGTGTGGAAGAGCGCCCCCTGGGGACAAGTGTGGGACAGGGAGCCTCAGGGAGGCAGCGGGCTGCCAGGGAGCGGAGGCCAGTGGGCCCTGGGGGCCAGGACTTGGAGCTCCCTCCGAGTCGGTACAGGCTGCAGGGCGTCAGCGTGTCCTGCCTTCGTTGGGCGGGGCCCCGCCTGTCGATCACTCACACGCTCTTCCACTGTCACAGTCCTCGCCTCGAAAATCGGGCTCTTCAGTGCGTTTCTCGTGTGACTCACCCGTGAGTGCTCTTCTCTAGATGCTGGGTTGGAGCCCTGTCAAAGCCTGCCGGCTGCTGCGAGTGCAGCGCCTGAGCGTGGTCTTCACCTGGGCGGGGCAGACGCCTGAGCCGAGTTTCCTTTTCTTTTTTGACAGCTTTCATGTGTTTATCTTCAGGGAGACGGGAAGCGAGGGGGGGGCAAGAGGGAGAGAATCAGCGGTCAGCTGCCTCTCGTACACGCCCTCACCGGGAATTGAACCCGTGACCTTTCGCTCTGTGGGACAACACGCAACCCCCCAAGTCACCAGACAGAGTCAGGTGGCGTTGAAACTTCTGTCTCCTGCTAAACATTGCCTACATTCTTCTGAAATGTAGAGGTTTTTCTGAAGACCATTTCTTGAGAAGTCACACAGACACACCCACCTCTCTGTAGGTTTTAGAAACAGCCCCTTCGAGCCGACTTCTCCAGTATGCAGGCCCGTCCGGGTGGCGGGCGGGCGGGCGGGCGCTCGTTCTACGTGTTAAGGAACGGAAGCTATCGGAGGGCGGAAGCAGAGTCCCGAGAGCCCTGCGGAGGTTGGGTGGCGGGTGGCACTGGGGGTGGTGCCGGGGGGAAGGGGCATCGCAGTGAGGTGGGCCGGGCCGACCCTGGGTGCCTGCTCTGGGGGGGCACCCAAGGTCCGGCCTGGAGGGCGGGGGCACAGGAGATGGCGGAAGGGGACCGGCAGGGTGGTTTCCAGCTTGTTTCCCGGGGCGGCCGCCACCGTGCTGTGCGCCTGCTGCGGTGGCGGAGACCAGGGCGGAAGCGGGTGTGGCGGTGGCGTGTTGGCCAGCGCTCCCCGGAGGAGGGGTGCCCCTGGGGTGCACGCCTGTGCGGGCGGACCCAGGGCGTCGTCGGGGCCGGCTCGCAGCGTCGCAGAGGCTGGCGGTCCTGAGACCCTGGAGCGCTGGCGCCGTCATCATTTCTAGTCTGAGTCCGAGGGTCCAAGGACCAGCACAGCCGCTGATGTCGTCGGAATCCGCAGGCTGGGACAAAGCGGCGCCCCGGCCCAAAGGCAGGCGGACCGGACGGCTGCCCTCTTATTCCAGGAGGGCAGGCCTTCAGCTGGTTGGACGAAGCCCACCGCGCTGGGAGGGGCCTTAGCTTCAGTCAGTTGTCCACGGACGTGTGGTGTTCATCTGGAGGAATGCTGGCTGCCACCGGGGCGGCCCGTGCCCGGGCAGGCGCACACAGTGTTAGTCATCATGGTGGGCCATCAGGAGCTTGTGCTCTCATCCAGTCTGACGTGCCCCTGCCACATCCCAGTCAAGGCAGGGCGCAGGCAGGCTGGTGTGCGAGCGCGGGCTGGAAGGAGCAGTGGGGACCAGAGCGGGAAGTCCGGACGCCGGCACAGAGATGGGGCTGGAGGCTGCTGGCACTGCAGGAGGTGACGTGAGCAGAGGTGACCCCAGGATGGAACTGTGGGGCACTGCGACACAGGGACAGAGGGACAGCTTGTCCTCCCGTGTCCCCCCCGCCACCTAAGGCGGGAGTTTAGGTGGACAGCTGCCCATGGTTCCATAGCAGGACGTTCCCGGGAAAGCTTGGCATGTTCAAGCGTCACTCGAGAAACTCACCTGGGCCATTTCAGAGCCTCACCCCGAGCCGGGGGCTGAGGTTGCTGTGGAACCCAGCGGCCCCTTGCCGCTGCTTGGCCTGGCTGCACGCTGCCCACGGGCGCTCCGGCGGTGTGCGCCCTGTCACGGGGCCTGCCGCTCACCAGCAGGCGACTGTGGGCGAGTCACTTTGTCTTCCAGCCTCTGCTAACTCACCTGCAAAGCAGGGCGATGAATCCACGTCAGATTTTGCGTTAAGCTTGAACATTTCTCCACGGAAACTATTCGGATGATTCAGAAAGCTTTCGGGGACAATTCAATGAGTGCAGCGCAAATAAAAGTGTGGCACAAACGCTTCACAGACGGTCGAGAACGTGTTGGAAGTGATCCATCCCCGTTCTGGAAGGCCTGCAGCAAGCAGGACACCTGAGAATGGTGAATGTATACGGGCTGCAGTCAACAAAGATCAGAGGCTGAGCGTGAGAACTGGAAGCTGATCTGGGGACTCCAAACACTCCTGCGTCCGAGACTTTGACGCAGGGCCTCGGCGTGAAATGTGTTACCAGTGAACCAGACTTGGCGCCCTGCGGCTTCCAGCTTTTTCCAAAACTGAAATCACCTTTGAAAGGGAAGAGATTTCAGACCATCGATGAGAGTCAGAAAAATAGGATGGGGCAGCTGATGGCGACTGGGAGAACTGTGCGAGGTCCCAAGGAGCCTACTTTGAAGGGGACCAAGGTGTCATCGTCCTGTGTACAATGTTCCTTGTATCTTGTATCTCTTCAATAGATGTCTCTTTTTCATAGCACGTGGCTAGATACCTTCCGGACAGACCTCGTATTTTAAGTGTTCCTCCCACCCTGAAGTTTTACAGTTCTGGTTCTGTCTGGCCTGGCGTCCACAGAGCTGACAGCCAGGCCTGAGCGTGCCCCTGGGGCTTGCCAGGAGCCTCGGTGGCACACGTGTGATTCTGTGCTCTCCCAACAGGAGAACCCGGCTTTGGCGGTTGCCATTAAAACGTGTAAAAACTGCACTTCCGATAGCGTGAGAGAGAAGTTCCTTCAAGAAGCCTGTAAGTTTCTAGCAATTTCTGTGGAAGTCCATTTGACTTTATCTGTGAAATCCAAACTCTCTCTGAAGATGAAAAATACTGTTTTGACTTTTATGAGACCACTCCATTTATGTATTTATTGTCTTGCTTTTCAAATCGACATCTGCACTGAAGGGGCCCTCTCTGCAGATTTTCCTGGGTGAGACATGATGTCCAGGTGTGAAGATAGGTTGATCTCCTGTCCCTTTGTCCTGTGGTGCCTTGTGCCATTAACACCTTGGCCTTGGAGTTGGGTAGCCACAGAAGTGGTCCTCCCCCACATTCTGGGGGCCCTGGGGTTGGGAGGTAAGCGGAACAGACCATGCCCCGGTCCTGCTGTGGAGTCCCCGCCTCCTGTGACGCAGCTGCCTGGGAGAGTCACCCTGCGAAGCACAGACTCTGGGAGAGGCAGCGTCCTGGCTTGTCCGTTGGTGCCTGTCCAGCTCCTTCCCACCTGCCCCCAAGCTGGGGTCCTTCCTCCTCTCACCTGGCTTGTTCCTTCTCACCTGAGAAGTCATCTCCCTAGACATGGCGTCTCAGGGCCATGTTCTCTCCTTCCTAAGTGCCCGAGCTGAAATAGCTGGCAGCGCATTGCTTCACGGCGAGAACTTCCCTCCCTGCCCCCAGGCCTAGACTGCACACCCTGGGGGGACAAGCGCCCTGTCTGTTTTGCTCACAAGGCCCTCGGTAGACATGGGTGTGCAGGGGACCTTCACGCCCTTCGTTCCATGCACACCGCCGCCCACCTGCCTCTACTCTTCATTTTTGGGAATGCTGACCGCAGGACAGCCCAGTGCGTTAATGAGTAACTTCATCTGTTGTGTCTAAGTGCGTCCTTCCTCCTGCTCCTGTGTCTCTGACTCACGTACAACACAAACGCAGTCAGGTGTCTAGGCCCAGAAAGCGCAGGGCGCACCCGTCATTGTTGCCGAAGGCCCTGCCAAGACAGTAAGCATGGGCGCTCTTCCCCCCTAGTGACGATGCGGCAGTTTGACCACCCTCACATCGTGAAGCTGATCGGCGTCATCACGGAGAACCCCGTCTGGATCATCATGGAGCTGTGCACACTCGGAGAGGTACCGTTCGCCCAGGCCTGCCCCCTGCCGACACAGCGTAGCGCTCACTCAGGTCACCCTGGCTGAGTGATGCCCTTTGCTTAGGAAAGGCAGGTGCGTGATGTGCCCCTGCGGCCTGGATTTGGAGAGCGTGGGGCAGCGTCTTCTCTGTGAAACGCCCAGGCGCCCCCAGTGCCGTCTCGGCAGTACCATCTTCCCTGACCCACAGTTCTGTCGGGACAGGGGCAACAGGTGACCCAGTGGGTTCCCCCTTCTCTGGTGCTGTTGGCTAAGGGACGAGCCAGGGCCTTGCAGATGAAAGAAGCGTGGTAAATTAATGCTGATTTTGGTCATTGTCTGTGGTTCCTTAACCTTTTTGAGAATTTACTTTGCAGACTCTTTTAGACCAAATGACATTAGTCAGTTTCTTTTTAAAATGTGAGTAATAGAGTGTGAGCAGCTCTCCTTAGCTGACTTTCTCCAGAATAAGGAAACTCTTTAATCATAGTATCACCATCAGCTGGAAACTTGTTCCGAATACCAATGCCTGTGCCCCGCCCCAGGCCTGCTGACTCAGACCCTCAGGCAGCCCGGGGCGGTGGGCTGGGCCCCGCAGCCTGCCCTCCCACCCGTAGGCCTGGCTGGGGACAACCACAGGCAGGTTTTTCAGATGCCCACACTTAACTTTCTGGTACTGAAACTGGTAATGCACCTTCAAACATGTTACACACATCTCTTGGTTTTTAAAGGAGACCAAACATGGTTTCCCTTCTGATGGGTGTCGTTGGACGCAACCGGTGACCAGGCACCAAAGCGTAGTCTGGTCTCCCCTCCTCTTGGCGGCAGCGCCACCCCCACCCCCACCCCATTGGAGAGGGCCCTTCTCCTGCGGTGTGCCGGGTGTGCCGGTGCGGCCTTCACGGCCTCTGCCCCGTCTCCTCTCCTCTGCTCGGCCTTTCCAGATAAACGGGGCGCTCTCCTATTTTGGTACAGTGTTTTTCTGCTTTTGCTTTTGAAGACTTTGCTAATTCTTTGGGAGTAAAAACCATTGCTAAAGGTCCCTTCTTCATACCCTGCACTTGGAGCGTTAGCGGCCCCCATCCCCCCGCCTTTCTCTGCTGCGCTCCCATCCGTCTGCATTCACCACGGCGGGGTCGGGGTCCTGGGAAGCCCAGAGGGAGAGGGGCCCAGCACGCGACCTGCTCGCCTTTCTGCACCCAGAACTCCAAGGGGGCCCCCCTTGCCTTCCCTCCATGCTTACCACCTATCCTCAGACCTGCCCGGGATATGGTGAGGTTTGGGGTGGGGTGAGCGATCGTGTTTCTGTACTGGGCTTGTTTGACTGGTAACTACATCTTTCTGTTTTCCAACTGTTATTATTTAGCAATATTTTATACTTGCTTTTATTCATTCCCTGCAAGCATCTTTCTGATTTTTTTCAGAAATTTGTCTAGTCATGAAGATTCCAGTTTGACAGCAGCATTTCAAAGACAGAGTGGTTAGCCATGATTTCTGAGCTAGTGTGCTTCACTTGTCACCCCCGTTCGCTGGGGAGCAGTGAAGCCACCCCCGTGGACATGCGCCTGCAGGGGGGCGTTCGTTGTTGGCTGCGGCTCTTTTCCTGCGGGTCTCTAGTCTGTCACTGACCTTTTGTCCTGCTCCCTGTTCCAAAGCTGAGGTCTTTTCTGCAAGTCCGGAAGTACAGCTTGGATCTAGCATCTTTGATCCTGTACGCCTACCAGCTTAGCACAGCTCTCGCGTACCTGGAGAGCAAGAGATTTGTGCACAGGTAAGGTCCGGGTGGGAGCCGGGGAAGGCAGGGGGTGGGAGAGACGGGGGAGAGCCCCTTTGTGCCTCGTGACTTGGTCCTCCAGGGGCTGTGTCTGTCCCAGCCCCATGAGGCGCCACAGCTTGTCCCCCCCATGGGGACAGGGCTCCCCCCAGCCCGGAGTTTGACACCCCCTCAGGCCACGTTCTGCACATGCTGCGCCGGGCCTGCGTGTGGCGCTCGCGCCGTGAGCGCGGGGTGCTGGGCCCTGCTGGGACGCCAGTGTCCCGAGTGGCGGCTCCGGTGTCCTCTGGAACTTCTGGTTATGACCTGGGTCCAGACTGAGTGCAAGTGGAAGCTCAGCACTGCGTTCAAGCTGCGTCGCTGGCGTTGAAACAAACGCATCAGCAGCCACATCGACAGGTTGAGGCGATGACTTTATCATGTCCCTTAGAGCGAAAGGGACAGACTGTGGCTGTGTGTCTTGGTCATTCAGCAGTGCAGCTGGAAGTAGGATCGTTTGAAAAGTAATGAGTAGTTTCATTATGGAGACTATGCAGGGCCTGGCACAAATAAAGCCCTTTTTTATTACAAAACCATAAACCTGTGATTCTGGAACATAACAGTATCACACTCAAGCACACCATCTGACATTGTAGGTGAAATGTTCAAGTTAAAGCTATGAGTTACTACACTTACATTATCCCCGCACCAAGCACACTCAAGCAGGCCATACTTCTGCCAGACCCTGTGCTTTGTTACCGTTCAAAATACCGACCAACGTGTTAACAAGTAAGTGTCTGCCAGAAGGAATCTATCTGAAGTAAAATAACAGTGTCCCTTTCTTCAGGGTGTGATTGATCCCCTGTCTGCAGGCACAATACCTAAGCTCTCTTTCAAAGTGCTGCTACGTCTTTATGTAACGTAGGTGGCCTTGCGGTTTGTCTTCTTGGTGGTGAGATTTGTCCTGAATTTTTCCTCCTCAGAGACATCGCTGCTCGGAATGTCCTGGTGTCCTCAAATGACTGTGTGAAATTGGGTGACTTTGGATTGTCCCGATACATGGAAGACAGTACCTACTATAAAGGTAAGGTCGGAGCAATGAATGAGAAGTAGGCTCAGGAGCTTTAATGATTTTCACTTCATCAAAAGCTGTGCTTTTAAGAAACATGCTCAGCTCGTTGTTGGTAGGCGTGGGGTCAGTTCACGGGGAAGGACCGCCTTTCATCCTGGTGCGGTGCTGGAGCCCTTGGACCTCCGCCAGACCGTCAGAGACACTTACAGAATGTGCAAGTTCTAGAAAAGACATAGGGATTGAGGGCTAGGCAGAGGGTCCTGAGACTTGAAACCAAAAACATCTAAAGAAGGGAAAAATGGATACGTTGGACCCCTTATCAAAATTAAGGATCTTTGTTCTGCAAAAGAGCTGTTAACAGAATGAGAAGACAAGCTACAAAGTGGAAGGAAATATTTGCCAACCACATATGTATCCAGCAAGAGCTGTACGTACCTAGAACACAGAAGGAACTCTCAAAACTCCAGTGATGGAAACGAACAAAGAAGAGAGCAGATGGGCAAAAGCTGTGAAGAAAGACTTGAGTGCGGAGGATGTGCAGGTGACAGATGGGCGCGCTGTCTGGTAGGGCAGCGCACGGTAAGGCCACGGAGCGGTGTCATTGCACACCGAGCGGAGTGGCACACTCACGAGGAGCACTCACCGCAAACGCTGGCCGACATACACGGGGGCTAGGTTACTCACAGGTTGCCTGGGCGAGAGTGAAAGGGTACAGCCACTCTGGGAAAGAGTTTGCGGATTCCTGAAAAACCACGCGTGCCGCACAGAATCCTTCACTCACCCCCCGGGCAGCCCTCCGGGAGATGGGAACTTGTGGTCACACCGGGCCTGCACTGGAACGCTCGCTGCGGTCTGTCTCTGGGAGCGGACGGCAGACTCCGCCAGGGTTTTCGTTGGCCGGCGGGCGTAGGTGCCGCCTGATGGTGGGGCAGGGCGCCTCCACTCAGCGCAGGGTCTGACTGCCCCGGCGCTTGTCGGCTCACTCTAGGACAGGGCTGTCACACTCGTGTTCACCGGGGGCCGCAGCAGCCTCGCGGTGGTGAATGTCATTTTAGGACCGTGTGAATGTAACTGCTCCTTAACTAGGGGCAAGGAGTTCGGCGCTGCCGCCGGGCAGAAGCAAGGTGCCGGGCCGGATGAAACAAGGCGGAGGCCGGTGCGGCCCGCAGGCCCTGTGGGTGCCGCCTGTGCTCCAGGACTCGCTCCCCTCGTTTGGGCCCTGGAATCCAGCTCCCGCCCGTGGTTTGTCTTTAACTTAGCAACGTGGAGTTAGATTGAGCTGGTTCTTCAAATTATTATTGAACAAAAATTTTTTTTAAAGATTTTACTTATTCATTTTAAGAGAGAAGGGAAGGGAGAGAAACACCAATGTGTGGTTGCCTCCTGCACTCCCCCAGCTGGGACCTGGCCCGCAGCCCAGGCCTGTGCCCCAACTGGCCTGAAACTGGGAGCCCTTTGGTTCGAAGGCCGGCGCTCCGTCCGCTGAGCCACGCCAGCCAGGGCGGAACAAAATTTCTTCTGAATAAATGTTCATGTTCCTGGTGTTTCAGCCAAGGTTCGAATCGGAAGTCCATGTTGTGCTGCTGGCGCGCGCTCCAATGACTCCGGCCATCGTGCCAAGGCCGGTTCTCCCCGGCTGTCCGACGTGCCCATTCTATGCCATGGCTCCTGACCGTTCTCTGTCCGCGTGCTGTTTGTGTGTTGGGCCTGAGACAGTTTTAGCAGCGGTTTTTTGCTGTGGGACGAGAAAGTTCTTTGGTTGTGTATTCATTTTGGTTTTATGGTCACTTCACTGTGAAACAACCAAGTCAGCTGTCTACTGCTTTCAAATACATTTCCTATGCAGCTCAATCCCTAACCAACCCAAGCTCCAGAATTCGGGTGAAGAGCCAAACCCTGAGCAGTCGGGCGGCCGAGGCTGTGCGCCCCCAGCAGCTCCGCGGGCAGCTGTGTGCAAGCACGGTCTCGGAGAGGCCAGGGCGGCAGAGTCTGCCGAAGGCGTGGGCTCCGTCAGCTCTGAGCACGGGTGTGGGCGGTTTGCTTTGAAGGGGTCACACTGGACTTGAGCACAGTTCTTGCGAAGGTGCTTGCAGTTCAGTGGACAAATCTGAACGGAGCCAGTGCACCAGGCGCCCGCAACCAGCTGTCAGAGGTTGGCTGTCTAGAGGGAAGTCGGGCTGAGGCTGTTCACCAAAGGTGCCTGGCCCCCACCCTGGTCTGAAGACAGACCCTGTCAGGCTTCGTTGTCTGCAGGGTTCAAGGTCACAGTTGGTGTGAGATAAGCACCGTAGGCACTGTTTCCCTGGGCGCCGGGGCTGAGAGTCGGAGGCGACCTCACAAGTTGGAATCGGCCAGCGGTCCTCCCGAGCGGGGTGCCCTCCAGCGCAGGCTCCCTTGGGGACAGCGGGGGGCCCGCGTGGGCAGGTGCGAGGCCTGCACGGCTGTGTGGCCAACAGCACCTCCAGTTAACGGGCTCCCCAGAGAGCACACCTGGGTTTGCATCCCTACCCAGTGAGACCTCGGAACACCGTTGAAAGGAAAAGCAGTTCTCCCAGAGAAACAGAAGTCCAAGGGTCACATATTTAAGCTTTTTATTTTGATACCAAAGATCTTAGCTAGCTGTAAGTGTTGGGTTCTTCAGTAGATAACAAGGAAAATTCACTCTGTAAAATTGATCTTCTAGCTTCCAAAGGAAAATTGCCTATTAAATGGATGGCTCCAGAGTCGATCAATTTTCGACGTTTTACCTCAGCTAGTGATGTGTGGATGTTTGGTGAGTATTTTGAAAAGTTTTGTGCTTTCCTAATGCCGTCCCCTGCAGTGCGCAGAGTGAGCTGAGCCCGGCCTCGCCAGAGCCCCGGGGTCAGCCTCTGTGCCGTCAGACCTCCGCCTGGGTCGTTGGGCACTGGCTGCGGGGCTTCCTGGTGCGGTTTCGGCGGCGTCCTGCCGCCGCCCTTCTCTCGCTTCCCTTTGCCAAAGCTGGAGCGCGCCTCTCTGTGCCCCTCTCCCCTGTCTGCCACCCCTTCCTTCCTCTCGGGCGGCCTTCAAGCAGCGGGCCCTCCCGTCTGGCTCCCTGAGAGCCCTCACATCCGTGGCTCTGAGACCGGGCTTCACTCTGTGTTCGGGAATCTGACCTCCTTCCCGACTTGTCTCAAGGCTCCAAAGTTTGACCGGTCGTCCTCCGTGACTGTCTTTGATGTCACCACCCTCCTCCTCTCGCTGTGGTCATTGCAACCCCTCCCGGCTAGTGTGAGGGGGGCTCTGCGCCCCCACCGCCCGCTTCAGCCCCGGCCCCAGGCATTAGACTCCCCACCCTTTTCTTTGGGTGAGGGGCGCGCCGCTTCCTCCACCCCTCCCCCGGCGGATGTTCCGTGGGACTCCAGGTGCCCGAAACGTCCCTCTGCCTTGCAGCCTTGCGTGGCAGGGGTGGTGTCCTGGTGGAGAACTCCGTCTCTGCCTTCCCTGCGCTGGCTGACACCGGTCTCGCGAATGGTCTTCCGTGCGTCTTCTCTCTGCTGCCTCTGCGCTGCTTCCGAGCAGCAGCGTGCCTCTGCACCTTTCCCTGCGAAGGAGCGTGGCTCCCTCTGCGTCAGCGTGCTCATCCCTTCCCGCCTACTTGCTGCTGATTTGCACGGCCATCGAGGGCCCCAACTGGTACGAGGGCAGGCAGGGGCTGTGCGGTGGCCCGGGCCGCAGCTGGACCCGACCGGGGATGCTCCGGAGCCCTCCCGAGGCGGCTTCCGTCCGAGGCCTCGCCTGTCAGCTGCGCAGCCTGGGGCTCAAGTCGCTCCGCCTCTCCCAGGAAACCCCCTGCTTCAGAGAGTCTGAGGGCCAGTGCTCGCAGCTCAGTGCCCCGCGGGGACCGGGCTGGGCAGCAGGTTGGGGGCAGGGCTCACGCACCTGGGCTGGCTGGGGCCCTGTTTTCTGAGGGCCTTGTTTTGTTCCCATTTCTGTTGCTTTCTTATCTGGATGAGTTAAAAGAACTTTTCGGTAAGAGTGACTCCCAACAGATTTAGTCGGCAGCATCTGCACCTTTTTCAGCCACAGGAGGTGATGGTGGAAGTTACAGTCAGTGGCATCCAAGGTGGGACGGAATGCAGTAAAGGGACGCACGGTGTGCGGGCCGCGGACGCTGTGCACGCGCTGAGCAGGGTGCTCGCAGCGTGTCACGGCCTCACCGAGCGGCTCCTGGCCTCGGTTTCTGACAGTGCTGCCGGTTCTGGTGCGAGGAGCAGAACCGAGGTGGTGTTTTCGTCGTGCGCTTTTCACGGGGAGATGACTGGGCTGTGGTGACTTCTGGACCTCATTCGCACCACCGGGAGGATAGATGCAGAAGGAGAGGCCCAGCTGTCGCCGGAGGGCGGCAGACCTGCCCGGCGCGCTTCGAGGGCAGCAGAGGCCGGGTTCGCGGGAGGACCGGGAAGAGCATTTCAGGGGGTCTGGCGCAGGGACCTCCCAGGAGGAGAGTCTGTGAAGGAGGAGCGGGGAGGTCAGCACAGGCAGAGTCACGGTTGGGGGTCTCGGGGGGCCGGGGGGGGCCATGCTGCCAGGAGAGAAGCCCCCCACCCCCATGCTGGGGCTCCGTGGCCACCCTGTGGGGTCGGTACCTTCGGCACTGGCTCGCGGGCTGGTGGGGAGGGGAGTGTCCACGCACTTTTGGACAGAGGACACTGACGGTGCGTGTGGCCTGCAAGGGCAGCGTGGAGGAGACTTTCTGAGGTTGCTTGTGGAGTTTGTGGATGAGAAGTCCCTGACGCAGTGACCGGTGAGTGGGTGCACCAGGGGACAGCGCCTCTGTGCCCCTCGGCCAGGACAGGCAGGCCAGTGAGAGAGGGACAGCTTTCCAGGGACCCCACATGTCCTGAGGGTGTAGGGCTTCCGCTCAGGGCTTCCGCCCACAGGCCCCAGGCCAGTTGCTGCGCTCAGGCTGACGTGGGGGCCGGGCTGAGACTCACCGCCCCCCCCCCCCCCCCCCCCCCCCCCCCGTTCTGGTTGCCAGGAAGTGTCCCTGCAGCTGGCGGGCCACTTTCTAATCCAGGATTTTTAGAAAGGAGAACCTCTTAGAAAAGACTGGTTTTCCCTCTGCGTTACTGCTCCATGACTCTCACCGTACCACAGCAGCACTGCCGTCCTTCCCAGAGTTCCCCGAAGCCACCTCGTTCGGCTGACCGCCCAGACCCCGCGGGCGGACCTCGCGCCGACGCGGAAGCGATGCCTGCTGAGTTCACTGTTTGTTTTCGTCCCGTTTCGCAGGTGTGTGTATGTGGGAGATACTGATGCATGGTGTGAAGCCTTTTCAAGGAGTGAAGAACAATGATGTGATCGGGCGCATTGAGAATGGGGAAAGATTGCCAATGCCTCCAAATTGCCCTCCCACCCTCTACAGCCTTATGACGAAATGCTGGGCCTATGACCCCAGCAGGCGGCCCCGGTTCACTGAGCTCAAAGCTCAGCTCAGGTAGGAGTGGGGGGAGAGAGGGCCGGGCTGGGGCAGGCCTCCGCTGCTTCTCCCTGCAGGCACAGCCTCCGAGGCCGTTTTGCCAGGGCGCCTGGGGCTGGCCTGTGTCTCGGCAAACGTAGTTTTTAACTTGATCCGCACTTACTCATCACCTTGCAGAAGTCTTAAGTAGAGTATATCTTCAAATCTTAGCAAATTGCAAATTGCGATGCAGTCTCTCTCCCCTAACTTCTAACTGACTTAGCAGGGAACGCAGGGCCCGCCATCGTGCAGCCCTGCGCGCCTGCCCCCTCCCGCCTCCCGCAGCTCCTCCGTCCCTGGCGCTGGGCCCCGCCGCGTCCAACGGCCTGGGACCCTCCCGGCGCAGCGCCCCGCTCCCCGCTGCTGTGTGCGTTCCCAGACAGCCCCCCCCCCCCCCCCCCCCCCCCCCCCGCGGCACCTGATGAGCCCTGCCCCGTCCTTAGAACCCAGGTCGTACCACACCCCCTGCAGGACGCATCCCTACCGCGCCCCACCTCCAAGGAGACAGCCGCTCCCTCGGTGCCTTCTCAGGACTCTGCTGTTCCGGCAAGCATCCGAACTGCTGCCCAGCTGCCACTGAGAGGCCCCTGCGTCAGGCTGGGCTGCTTTGTGCCCTGGAGGACACATGCAGGGACTTCTCAGCGCACTGCATCCCGCCCTCGTCCTCACAAGAGCCGGCCCTGCCCCCGGCCCGGACAGCTTCCGTTTGCTTGTCTGTGTCCCCAGCCGGACTTGAGCTCGCGATGGGCCCCAGCCTGGCTTCCTCGCTTTGGTGGTGAGGAAGGGCCAGGCAGCTCAGGGCCAGGCCCCTAACAGGTGCTCCGTAAACAGTCGTCTCGTTGAGCTGAGAGTTGAGGCTAAAACGAGGCACCGTAACCTGATGCATGTGCATAGGGAGCTTTGTTATAACACCGGCCAGGGCCAGGGTTCCGGGCACCTCATCCTCCTCTCTCTCAGGGGTGGCTTCCCTGAGGTCATGAGAGATTGTTCTTTATCGTAGTTCAGTCTTTTTTCATAACGTTTACCAGCTCTCAGGGTCCAAAAGGCCCGAGCTCACGCAGCCCCGCCTGTCGCCAGGGCGCGAGCCCTCTCTGAGCTCCCCCTTGTCTCACCTCCTCTCGGGCAACTCAGCCCACTAGACAGGTCTCCCCAGAGGGGACTCTTTGAAGGAGCTGTTATGGCTGATGGGTGGAGATAGACTCATGCAGTCTGTCCACTTGGGAGAGTCGTCGTTTGCTGAGCGCCTACTTTTCTGAGCTCGGTTCCGTGGCCTCAACAGAGAACGAAGCAGTCCTGCCCCAAGCGTGAGGCAGGCAGTCCTGCCGTGCGGCCCACGAGGCCTGCTGTCCGAGCTGCTGGCTCTCCTGCAAGGGCGGTACCCGCCAGGGCGCAGAGCACACCTCCGTCCTGGCTGTCGCATGGGGCTCCTCATGGTCTCCAGGCAGCTGCCCCGAGCTCCAAGCTCACTTCCTCCTGCCCTGCCCCTTGGCCCCATGCTCTCGCAGTCAGCGCTGGGTTTGCGCGTGCTCCCTTTCTCATTCAGCTCAAACGCGCTTCCGTTCCTCCTGACCCTCTTCACCATCGGACAGCCTCCTGACCTCCCGTCCCCACCCCCTCGCTCCTGGCAGTGACCTGATCCCCTCTCGGGGCCCCCTTCTTCTCTGTCCCCTCCTGGGTTCTTGGAAGTGCCCCTGGGCTTTGCTTCCCCCTCCAACTGCCTTCCGCTCCCGGGCTGTGCTTCCTTTCTCACGGCCGCTCTGTCCGCCATTGAAACTGCCGCTGGCCATCGCGTCTGTCCTGGAGCAAAGCTATTCCCTTCTCCTCGTGGGCCCCCCTCTTCAGGGGACGGTGCTGCCTGGTGCTTGTGTCCATCCTGGGGTCACAGGTGCTTCCTCGCCCGCCCCACCAGCTCACTGCTGGAGCTCCCTCGCTGCGGTGTCTAGCCCTGTGCTGCCTGCCCACTCAGGACGCCTACCTGCCAGGCAGAGCTTGGTCGTCTGTCTTCTGAAACCCGTGCTGTGGGGCACAACCCCTGCTCAGAGCAGCTTCTGGGGGTGCCTGGGGCTCCGTGGGCGGTGGGGGCTCCCACAGCAGCATTCAGGGCTTCTTCTGGCCCGGCCCACCTCCTCCACACCCAGGGAGGCCCTGCCCGTCCTCCTGGACCTTCCCCGTGCTGGCACCCGTGACTTCACACTCACTCGCCGCTGCCCTCGGGGTCTGCAGAGCACTCGTCCTTCTTGTCACGTCACCCCACGCCGCCACACTGGCTGCATCCGTGCTCAGCTCCAGAAGGCTGAGTGCCGCAATGGCTGAGCCAGGTGCTGGTCACGGGGCAGGATGGCGAGAACACCTTTCCTGCCCTCGAGGAGCTCACAGTCTAGTATGTCTCAGCCCCTACTAGACTGAAGCTCCTTGAGGACAGGGATCGTCCTACTCTCCTTGGTGCGGCCCACGCCCCGGCCGGGAGCCTGGGCCAGGGAGGGCTGGGACAGCCCCTGAGCTCGCTGCTCGGCGCGTGCAGGCTGGTGTTCGCAGTGACACAAGGACTGGTCCGTTCCAGCATACGAGCTCCAGAAAGCCCAAGGCGAATATTTAGAACTAGATGTGGTTCCTTTCGTGTACACGCACGTAAATATAAACGTGATGTGCCTACACTGTAACTTATGGACATTTTCCTGTGCAGAATTAGCACAGGCCGCGGAGAATGGATGTGTTCTGTGTTGTTTGAGTCAGAAGTGAAGTGTAACTACACTTGAGCATGTATGACGTGGCTAACCAAACAGACCAATAAAATTTATAACGGAGTAGCTTGCTTGGTCACTTACATGTAACAGTGTATCTCAGTAATTGGATAGGTTCTTTCGCTGAGTTTTTCCTGTGTTTCGTTATATCCAAGATACTAACAAAGTAGCGAATTTTGGAGAGTCCTTAGGGCAGGTAGAAGCGTTTCCTGAACTCCATCCTCCCTGTCCACCTTAAACGAACACGCTGCGCGTGGGCTCGGGTTTCCATAGGACCCCACCTGCCTTTGGGTCGTGCGTGTGTTACTTACTCTCGGTTGAGAAAGGGCTCGGGATGAATCTGGTCGGGCAAGCTCACCGGGCCCTTGGTCACACTCTCGTGGGTGGGGCTCCATGACTCAGCGTCTGTCCTCCTTCCGCCCCGCCTCCTCACTCGCAGGCGCGAGCACGTGGAGACGCAGGAAGAGACGGGCCTGCAGCTGGCCTGGTTACAGGCGTGCGAGCTTCCTTAGGAGGCTGCGCAGCACCGGGCAGCGAACAGCCCTCTGCTTGTGCTGCTGGCGTTTCTGTGCTGCTGGGTGACTGGCAGCCGCCGAGTGCACTGGCCATCCTTGGACTGGACGGGCTAGGTCGTCACCGACAAACCCAGCAAGGTTTTTGGTAGCTACCCTGCCGAGGACGCCGCGGCACACAGCCGCAGCACTCACCCACAGGGCGCGGGCTGGCCGAGGGACCTGCCTGCGCCCCCGGAACGTGTGACGTCCCTGTGCCGCTGCGCCAGTCCTTTTCAGACAGGTGAGGGCAGTCAGCAGGTGATCGGTGTGGAAGTTTTATGCCAGGGTTTTTATATTTTTTAACTTTTTACTGATGAAGATGTGAATGCACAAACGTGTGAAGGGTTAAACAGCTCATTGGATTGTCACAACCTGGGTGCACCCCTGTCACCAGCATCCAGAGAGACCAAACGATGCTGCCAGGGCCCAGATTCCCCCCATCGCCCCCCAGAGTCCAGGCTCAGCCCTAGCGTGGTGGCTCCGCCGTCTCTGCGCTCCCCGTCAGAGGTGTCCTTCAGCGCCAGCGTCCCTGCTGGGGGTGACGCTGCTCAGCATGTTGTCGGGGACGACCCCTGCCCGTTTGTGGCTGGGCTGTGGTCTTGTTGCTGTGCAGTGTCCATCTGAATGGAGCGCAGCTTACGCCTGCCACGGCTGGTGGGGACTGGGGTCCGTTCCAGTCTGGGGCTGTCGGGACTCCTGCGTGAGCAGCAGTGAGCATGGCCGGCAGGCATGTGTCCGTGAGTTGGTGGTGGGCCAGGGAGCTCTGAGCAGGGCGTGAGTGCTCTCCTTCCCCAGCCCCGGCTTGGTTCGGCCTTTGGTTTGTTACCCCTTGATCCCCGGCCCTCCTTTTTCACATAGGACGCTTTGGATCAGAGGGTGTAAGAGGTTTGTGCACAAGTCACCCAAATCTTTCTATTCTAGAGAACATTGGCCTCGTTAAGTACCACCCTGGAGGGTGGTCCGTGTTTCTGAGTGGGTCTCGCCCTCGGGGAGACCTTCAGCACCAGCACCGTGCTCGCTGGCGCGGGCCTCCATCCACTCCACTGAGCTGACTGGTTATGACACTTGAAGCCAGCGTTTGCGGAGCGGCTCCATGGCCAGGCGTGGCACCGTGCATCCTCCCACGTGGCCGCCTCTCAGCCCGCACTGGCCGCAGAGATGGAGGCCATGTAATTGGTGCCAGTCTGCCGAGACCAGGAAGGCTGGCCGCAGACCCGCGCCCAGGGGCCGAGCTGCCGGCTCTCTTGCTCAGCGCTGTCCCCCCCCCGCCCCCATGGTAGAGGCATGACCGGAAGTCGTCAGGTGTTCCGTTGGACTGGGGAACAGTTTGTCGTTTTGTTCAGCCAAGAGAGAGAAGGAAGAAAACGTGCTTGACAAGGAATTCCTGCAGCTGGACGTTGGTTTGCGCGTCCACACAAGGAGGTGCCCCGGAGCAGGGCAGCACGGCTGGCGTGTACGTGGGTCCCACCGAGGGCTTGGTGGGGACATGGTCTCTGTGTGTTAGTTTCGGAATGCGGTTTTGTTGTCGCATCCCGAGCGTTGCGATTTGCTGCGCTGTCCCTCCGGCATCCCTGATGGGGAGGGGGCACTTTCGGAAGTTTTTGAGGAGGGTGAGTCTCTCGGGGAGACTGGAGGCAGGCTGGCGGCAAGCCACGCCTGTATGAGCCGATCTGCCGTTTCCTGCTGTGGGCGCACCGTGTGCCGACGCATAGCCTTGTATGCGGTTTGGCGGTGAGGGCGGGTGCGTTTGTTATTCTAACTTCGTGTTGTCATGTTTGCTTCTCAACTGTGTCACACGGAACTGGCCTTGGAGAGGTCTGTTTGGCCAGGGCTGTCACCTGGAGCTGCTGTGGCCACAAACAGATGCAGTGTTTTCCCATCAGCCTCAGCACGGTGGCGCCCAGTGGTGTCACAGAGCCCCTCAGGGCACACCTGCACTTCAGCAGGGCCGCGAGGCTGCCGGCTCGGGCCACCGCACCTTCGGAGGACATGGGGTGTGTGCGTGTGTGTGTGTGTGTGTGTGTCCGCACCAGTGCAAGCGCAGAGCACACCCGAGTGTGGAGGCATCCAAGCCGGCGTCCGGGGTTCTGTGTGTCGTGTTACGCAGGTTTGCTTTTCGAAGGTTCCGTGGCCTTGGCCTGGTGACACAGCGTCCCACGTCCCAGCTGCGTCCCACTGTCAGGACTGAGTGACATGCTCTGCCACCCGGTGTGCGTGACCCCAGGGGCGCACGCTGAGAGTTGCGCTGGTGGCCGCAGTAACGGCCAAGCTTTTCCCGGAGGGCCAGAGGGGCCTGGGGAATGGGAAAGCCACTTTCAGAAATCTCACTGTTTGAGTTTGACGGTGTTGGCTGTTGTTCTCCAGGTGCTAAGACACAAGGCACGTCTTCCAGACACTTCGTAGACGTCTTACGGAGACGTGCGTTTAAAATTTTTAGCTTGTCAACAGCATCTTATGCAAGTTTTTAAAAATGCTTTTGATGCTTTATTTATCGTGAAATACGAACTCTGAATTAGCAGCTCCAGGCCTGGCTGGTGACATGAGGTTACCTGTGCTTCTTTGCTGTGTGTCTTTTTTAAGCGGTTTTGTATTTGCTTCCAAAATTCCTCTCAAAGGTGCAGCGTGGACGTGTCCTCAGTCGTCCTGGCGGCGTTTCCCTCCTCGCTGCCGTCCTGGCGGGCCGGTGGCGCCCACGCGAGCAGTCTCCGTTTCGCGGCGCGCACTTTGAAACGCTCACACCGCCTGAACTTCGAGGCTGTTTTCATTTTGGGTCCTCGGCCTTCCCAGTAATAAAAAGTAGCAGATCCAAATCTAGTGGGACTTGCATGGACGTTTAAATCGTGTCTAATCTGAGGGTAGGTCTCACCTCGCTGGCCCCGGCCACAGGCCGTGCTGGAGCCCCGTGTAGCCGCTCCTCTGCGGCGCGGTCTTGTGCGAAGCCAGCACATTTGCAGTGGGATTGAGCCGGCATTTCGTGAACAGCAGCCCTTTGTCCTTGGGGGCTTCAGAGCAGTTGCCAGGCCCGGCCTCCTTGGCGCTTCCCCCTGCAGAGCCCAAGGCTCTGAGAGCCCTGCGCTGGCCCCGGGTGGTGCAGCCAGCCGCGCAGACCCCAGACCCTGGGGCCGCCCCTTCCTCCTAGCTGCAGGGCCCCAGCGTGCCCGCCCTCCCGTGTTCCGCTCACCCACTACCTCGGCTCGCTCCACCGTGGCGCCCACTTTCACTCTTTACAGCCTGCACCGGCCCCCAGAACTCCCGGTGACATCCTCAGCCTGTCCCAGCGGCTCCTCCCCTTCCATTCTGTCTGTTGCCATTTTCACGATGACCTCGCTGGCTTTCACTCCCGTGGTTCGTCATTCCTCTTCATTCCTCTTCGCTGACCTTTGTCTCCAGGGCTGTCACCCCGGAGGCATCAGGGAAGAGTGGAGCAGACAGGAACGGTGCCCCTCCCCCGGACAGGGGAGGGCCAGCGCGCTCAGTGGTCCCTGCCCCCCTGCAGCACACAGAGGGACAGGGCAGTGTGCCTCGCGGTGGGAACCAGGGGACAAGTGCTGGCTCCAGGTCCCTTACATACCCCCGAGCACCTACAGCCTCAATGGCAGGGGGGCAGGGGCCCTGGGCTCATGTCACCCACTTGGGCTCAGGGGCTTGAAGCTCCCAGCTTCCTTCCACGCCTGCCTCTTGTAACCCCACAGTTGCCCTGCATTTGTGGTTGGCCTCGGGCTGACACCATCCCTGTGTAGCTTTCTGCCCACTTTGCTTAGGCGTGGGGACCCTGCACCCCCAGCCCTCCGTGCCCGCGGTGGTGTGGGTGGCATGCCTGTGTTAGTGATGTGTTTTGTTCCCAGTAGTGTTTTTAGGGACAGCAGGGGGACCTTTCGTAGCTAACACCGTGCAGCACCCCAGTCTTTCCTAAAGACTGGTCTTGTCCGCCTTCCTGGCACCAGAGGCCCTCCTCGGTGCCTCCTGCGGGCCGGGTCTGCCGCGGTGAATCCGCCTGGCGTTTTCAGTCGGGAAGGAACCGCACCCGACTTTGCTGGGTCCAGGATTCCACGGTGAAGGTGGGGGTTCCTTTTTGTGTTTAAATGCTGTCCTTGCCCTGTCTTCTGGCCTCCGTTACTCTTACAAGGAGTTGCTGGCCTTTCCTGTCACTGCTCCCGTGGATGCAGTCTGCATTCTTTTCTGGCTGCCACGATTTTCTTTTTCTTTGGATTTCTGCAGTTCGAGATGTGCTTAGATGTGGTTTTATTTGTATTGATCATACTTGAGGTTCATGGAACCTCTTTTTTTAGTATTCTTTCTTAAAGAAGTGTTTTATTTATATTTAGAGAGAGGGGAACAGAGGCAGAAAGAGGGAGAGACACATTAATGTATGATTGCCTCTCGCACGCCCCCTACTGGGGACCTGGCCTGTAACCCAGGCCTGTGCCTTGACTGGGAATGGAACCAGTAACACTTTGGTTCGCAGGCCTTACTGAACCTCTTGAATCTGTAGATATGTTTTTGACCACTAAACATATGTTTAGGTATTTTTTCCTGCTGGGTTTTCTCTTTTCTAAAACTTCAGTTCCTTGTATGTGAAACCTTTTGATCAAGCCCTTAAGGATTATCTTCAAGTCTCCTGGCTTTTCTGTCATCTCCACCCTGCCAGCCATTCAGTCCTGTACAGCAGGGGTGTACAACTCATTTTCACAGGGGCCACAGGGGCCACAGCAGCCTCGCGGTGCCTTCAGAGGGCCAAGTGTAATTTTAGGACCGTATCGATGTGACTGCTCCTCAACAGTTAAGCGAGAGCTCAGTGCTGCCGCCGGGTGGGAGCGAGGTGCTGGGCAGACAGAACAGGGTTGGGGGCCGGGTTCGGCCCGCGGGCCATGTGTGCCCCTGTGCTGCAGAGATTCAGTTCTGGACGTTGTGGTTTTTATTTGGCTCCTTTCACAGTTTCTATTTTGCTGCTGACGCTTTCTATCTTTTCGTTAATTGCAAACAATTTTTTCTTTATGTTCTTAAATATAACAACTCTTTAAAATCCTTGCCTGCTAATTCCAACTTCCGAGCCGCCTTTGGAGTCAGCCCCCTTAGCCCTTTCTTCCCTCTCGAGAGTGGACCAGGTTGCTGTGCCTTTTTTTCTTACTGAGTCATTTTAGATCATCTTGCACAGTGTGACCCTGGATTCGGTTTTATCCCCCTGAAGAGTGGCCGGCCGGCCGGCCGGCCGGCTGGTTGCAGCAGGCAGGCAGTTCCCTTGGCTCGTCTCAGATGGGAGACCCCCCCACGCGATGGGCAGCACCGCCGTTCAGATCAGCTCTGTGGGCCTGAGCGGGGCTTCTCGGAACCTGCCTTCTGTGCCGGCCTCCGGTCAGCTGGGGATTGGGGCGGAATTTATACTTCGATCGGAGGAGCCCTGTCCTCGGCTCTCTTGCCCCGGGTGTCCCCCCTCACTTCCCACTACTTGTGGTGACTCAAAAGCCGTTGCTAGTCCTCAAACCAGCAAGACTGGGGCCTGCTGCTGCCTGGTGGCCATCAGGATGTGTCCCCCACACGCCGTTGCCTTCTCCTAGTCTCGGCACCCCCAGACTCGGGCTGCTGAGGGTGGCTCTCCGGCCCTTGCAGAGCCATTTCTTAGGGCCACAGTTGATGCCTGCAGAAGGTGGTTACGTTGGAGCTACTTGAAGTTCTCAGAAATACAAAGAGGTCACCATTTGAAAGTAAGATTTTAGTAGAAATGGCTTTTTAAATAATTTTAGTAAAGTGCATTATTTTCTACAGTCCTAGACGACTGGTAAGCAAAGGGGAACGTGGTTTTGGCGTGTTCGTGACACTGAGTGCTCAGCCTGCCGTGCCAGATGGTTGCAGGAAGCGGCAGGGTGCACCCTGTCACATGGCTGTGACCCTGAGCACTGGACAGCTCGTTCCAGATACCCCATCCCCGCCTCGCTCAAGCCCCCCCCCCCGCCCCCTCCGCCCCCCCCCCCCTTGCTTTTTGCGGATACCCCGGGCAGGCTCTGCGCTGTCGTCGAAAGGTCACTTGCATTCCTTTGTGCTGAGGCAGCGCTGGGTGACTGAGATCGAGTTTCAAACCCAAGGTTCCCATGCACTTGCCAGAACAAGCCCTTTCCCTCTTGGCTTTTCTCCCTCCCAATTCCTTGCTGCGTTTCTCTGGATGTTTTCCAGGTGAGCCCAAGAAGCTGTGGACCAGACCAATTTTTAGGTCCAAAGCAAATATTGTGATGTCACCATAAAATTATGGTGAAGGTATCAAAGTCCAGTCTTTACAGAAAACCTTTCCAAGCAAGTCACATTTAAAAGAAGGAGTGTGTTTTAGTTTCAAAGAAAAGAACAGTAGTGTAGTTACTCTCAGGAAAATCACCACAGGAATGAAACAGGAGGAAACCTCAGTTTTTCTAGCAGTCTTTAAGGCCGTTGAGAGTCCAGAACTCACTCTCGTTTGCTTGAGTTTCTGTCCCCCTCACGCGGTTTGTCCCTCTGTCCGAACCAGGGTCGGACGACGGCGTGCTCACTGACGCGTGGGGGCGAGAGGCCAGCCAGGCCGGCCTGCTGCGGTCACGCCCCTCGCCCAGCCCTGCCCCTGGGACCTCGAAGCCGCTGCCCGCTCTCAGCCTCCTGGCCCGTCTCCCCTCTTCTCCCCTCTGACCTCCGCCTGTGCTGGAGGCTTGTTTTCCTGTCTGAGCTCGGTCCTGGGAACAAGGGACCTGCGAGACCACTGTTCTGCTCTGCATGAAAACACCTTACAAGTGGAGTTGCATTGTGTTGCCCCAGAACGGAAATTCAGCACGGCCGCTCTGTGCTTGCTTGCCAAGGCCGCGAGCCGGGCTTTGCCAGGGGTGCTGCACGCAGGCCGAGGGAGAGCATCGGAGCGGCCTTCGGGCTTTGTGTGTCCTTTGGCTCTGAGCTGACCTCTTGGATGACTTCGTCGGTTACAGCTCGGGGAGCGACAGACGAAACCAACAGCAAATGAAGGGCCCCCCTCCCGTCACGGTGCCCTCCCTGGACAGGCCCCGGGCATCCACCAGGGCGTGGCTGTCGCGTGTCCCGCTGTCTGCGGGTGAGGGCTCCTAGCGCTCGCTGTTCCTTCTGCTTGGAGCCTGAGATGGAGGAACACTGTCCCGAGAGGAGCAGGAGGGCTCCTTGCCAGGCCACGTTAGGCAGCCCAGCGCTTTGAATGGAATGTATTGCTGCTAAAAATACTGTAGTTTGGGAAAATATGTTTAAATTTGACCTCCTTGACACTGCACATTCTAGTTTATTGCCCCGAGTTCTTCAGCAGCTGGAGAGAGAACAGTCCAGAGATGTCTCCGTGTGCACCCCTGCCCCATCGATGGAGCAGGCTCTCGTTGTGAACCCAGACAGGCTCTGGTTCGTGCCGTTCCCGGTCACTCCGAGCAACGCGTGGTGGCTTCTTGGAAGCATCTTGCTGTGTTGTTTTGGTATGAGAATGGTGTGCTGAGATGGAAGGAACTCGCTCCTTGGTTATCACTGCATTATTTGGGGTCACAGCTGGCCTGTTTGGTAGAGGAAATGTCGAGGTGACTGTCATGCAGATGCCACACAGCTGATGGGGGGGGCCGAGGGTGGCTCGCGGGGAAGCCTAGCGACCACACAAGTGGGGGTGGGAGAGGAGGGTGGACGCGCAGGAGTGGACAGCAGTGCGGGACCAGGGCCTGGGGAGGGCCTGGCGGTGGCTCGGCCCCTCCCTCACATGCCCTCTGGGTGGGGGGGTTGTCGGTGGAGGGTTTTGTGGGGCGCAGTGACCTCCAGGCCAGGGTGGCCTCCTTTGCAGGCCAACCCGGGAGCACCGCGTCGACCCCTGGGGGGCCTGTTCACAGAGGAGGCCCTGCCGCCTGGTAGTGTGCCGCCTGCGGCCCGCTGTTTGCGGGGGGACAGGAGGGCTTGTTCACTTGATTCTTCCCCCTTGATTTTTATGGGCTTTTCAGTTGTTTTAAACTGTAGGGTTTGGAAATTCTGATTTAGGGCCTGTCATTTATTTTGGGGGTCAGGTGTTGAGAGAGGGCCCCAGAAAGTCCTGACTGGGGCCGGCTCCTGTGGGAGGGGACGGGCTGGCGCCGTGGGCAGGGGACGTCCTTGCCGATGGCGGCGTGCTCCTCAGCTCACCGTCAGGAGTTTGCAGACTCGGGCCCGGGGGTTGTGCTGTGCTGTGCTGTCCTGTCCCCGCCTGTGAGGGCTGGCAGGTTGCCCCCTCAGCCTGGCCTCCAGCAAACAGACGTTGCCAAGCACCCCAACCAGAGCCGCAGCTGGCCCGGGCCCAGGGGCCCGCGGTGCAGGCAGCGCGTGCGCCTTGCCCTCCGGGGGGTGGGGGGGCGCACACTGCGTTCTTAGGTGTCGTTGAAAGTCCCATGTTGCCTCTCATCACGCTTGTCTCACCGGAGCACGAGGAAAACCAAACTCCTGTTTTGCGGAGGGGTGGGATCTTTCCCTGAGACCAGAAGCGTTCCCTTTCCTTTGGAAAAAAACGAGGCTGCACCTCCAGCACCGGTTTGCCGGCTCGGGGCGGCTGTGAAGTGAGGGCGCCTGTCGTCCCCCGTCCCCTGTCCCCGTCTGGGCTGTGGGGGCGCTCGCGCTGGCCTCTGGTCGGCAGGCACGTCTGCTGGAAGCAGCGAGCACATTCCCAGATTAGAGCGGGTGCGCTGCCGCTGACCTCACTCCCATGAGTAATTCTGGGTGGTTATTCACTGCGCTCCGCCAGGAGGCTCGGCACCGGACGGCTTCCTCCTCAGAGCTCAGGCTGCGGCGTGCGGGAAGGAGCTGGCTGCCCCAGTGGGACGAGGGTCCGGGCCCTGCCGTGCTGAGCCTGGGGCTCCGAGCGCCGGGGGCGGTGAGCAGAGGCTGGCTGGGCGGCCTTCGGGGTAGTTTCTGGGTGGCCGACAGCCAGGCCCAGGACGCCGCCCAGCTGGCGTGGAGGAGTGTGGGGTGCAGCAGCCCCTGAGTAGTTGAGCGGTGGTAAGTAGGGCATTGCTGCCCACAAGCTGCCGCGGAAAGCAGCCGGGGTTTCCGGAAACAGGGCGGATACCGCTGCACATTTCCTTCTGTCCTGAGCGGAGAGAGTGCTGGAGGGGACGAGAGGAGGAAGACATGATTCAGGGGGGTGGTCAGCCGGAGGGCTGACCTGCCAGCCTCAGCCATGAGGAGTCTGTCCGGGGGTGCGTCTGTGCCGGGCGGGGCGCCCCTGGCGGCTCCGCTCCGCTCCGCTCCCAGCGCGCGTGGGCACGCACCTGCCCGGGCACGCCTTTGATCTCCCAGGACTTCCTCTGGCCTTACAGCTGTCCCCTGCCCTGCGGCTCAGCCGCAGCCAGGCCTGCTGCCTGGACCCAGCTCCTGTCCGCCCTTTTGTGAAGAGTCCCTCTGTCACGCCCTGCGGTTGGGGGGTCTGGCATGCGCCGCTGCGCCGGCGGCAGCCCCTGAAACCCCGTGTTGTCTCTCTAGCACGGTCCTGGAGGAGGAGAAGCTGCAGCACGAGGAGCGCCTGCGGATGGAGTCCAGACGGCAGGTCGCGGTGTCCTGGGACTCCGGCGGGCCCGACGAAGCACCGCCCAAGGTAGCAGAGGCCCCGCCCCGGCTGGCACCCCTCCCCCTGGGGCTTCTGGGCCGCTGTCTGAGGGGTGGTTCTGGGTGTGATCTGGGCGTGATCCGCTCACTCCAGCTCCAGGGGTTCCCGTTTGCTCCCCTGCGGGCATGCTCTGTGCACTGGTTTCCTGACCTGCATTTCAGCTGCAGGCCCTTCTAAACCCGGAGCAATGGACTCATTTCGTGTGATCTTAAAATGCTCTTCCGGTCTCCTGTCTCCTCCCTTCCCCTCCCCCACAGCGACAGGCTGAGTCCAGGGGACTGAGCCTCTGGCCTGCCCTGGGGGCAGCTTTTCCTTTGTTGGTTATCAGGGGTGTGCCTAAGGTCAAGTCAAGGTTAAAACATGAGAGGGACCAAAACTAGGTCATGACTGCTTCCTGTTTTGCTTTGTGTCAGAACGAGTGGATCCCACCTGCCCCTGTCGTGGGTTTGCTTTGGTTTTGTTAGAGCCCCTTCCTTGCCCGAGGCTGCCGGCTGGGGCGCGGGCATGGGACCTGGGCAGCATCCTCAGGCCTTGCCTGCCCGCTCTGTCCCACCTGCCCCAGTCCCCCGCCCGCGCCAGCTGCCAGCCGCGCTGCGCAGGGTGTGCACGGAGCTGGCCCTCGACCCCCTCAGGTGAGGGGCTCGGTGTGCCTTTCGCTTCCGGCAGGCTGGCGTTTCCTCGCACGGGCTTAGTTGCCACGAACGATGCAGTTCGGGTCATTTACTGGGAAGTAAGTAGGCGGTAGGCTTTTTTGGGGTTAATAATTTCTTGCTGTCTTTGATACACGATTGCCTAAAATACATTGAGTCTTTGGCAGTTCTTTATTTCGCTTTCCTTTTGAAAATGTCCCAAAACCTGCCGGTCCAAAGCACCCTTTGGCTGTTACACCAGTGTTTCTCTTCGTGGTGCCTGAGAGCTTCCCCCTTCTTGGTCAGTGTTCTCAACTGTGTCACAGTGAGATTGTCCCGCTGGTGACATGACGGGGGACTGGCACCAGTTTTCAGACTTTCAGGAGGAGGGTTCCACAGTCCAGCCTCCCCAACAAAGGGGAGAACCCCAGGCCAGGAAGGGCCCCCAGGCCGCATCACCTGCCTGCAGCAGGGCTGTGAGCCCCACCCTGGTGCCTGAGGCCCACCCACGAGCGCGCGTGTAGTCAGTGGCTGCATGGGGGCAGGGCGGGGGCTCCTCGTTCCCCTCGGGCTCCCCGGAGGGCACCCTCGGCCCTTTGTTCAGTCACAGCAGGTGGGCACCTGGTCCTGCAGACCCCCAGACTCAGAGCGCTGCAGGACCTTCTCCGTCTCAAGACTCCTTGGCATGTCAAGCTGCGGGGTTGTGAATGACTCCGGTTGGCTGAATTCTGAAAGCGACGGCATTAGGTTCCTGGGGGGAGGGGGTCAGTCTGTTCTTACTTTGTTTCCGAGTGGAGCGAAGAGTTCTGCTTACATTTGTAAATATCCCACTTTTTTTAGATGTTTTCAAAGCATGTGTTTTAGATTCTTTTCTATAATCAGAGATTGTTCTGCCCTTTAAAACCGTGTCAGCCAGCCTAGCCCCCTGCCGTTCCAGTCATTAAAGTTCAAAGGGAATGGACGCCCCTTCGTTTGTGAGGGCTGTGGCCCATGTGGCTGGTGTCACCTGCACAGACAGTTGAGAAGTCCAGTGAGTGTAAGGCCCAAAGGAGAAAAACGTTCGTTCCCTCACCCTTCGAGACAAAGCTCGGCAGAGCTGGATGAAGTTGTAGCAGCTAGAATCGTCACCACAGACGCTGGGGGATGACAGGTGGGCAGGCTGCGAGCCCCTCCCCCTCGCCCTCGGGGCCCAGGCCTGTGGTCGCTTCTCCCGACGCCTCATCAGGGCCCGTCCTGCCTTCCCGGCCACGGCCCGCCAAGGTCCTCGGAGTGCACCTGTGCGTCCGGCCAGCCTCTCCTCTGTGGCGAGGTGGGCTTCTCACCATCCGCCTCTGCTGTCTCCGGACGGCGCGGTTCTGCTGCGGCGCCTTCAGTCCACGTAGGGGTCTCCACCTTCGGTGGGTGCATTTTGTGCACTAATGAGTAAAGTTTGTAAGGTGGCCTAATTTGTCTAATTTTAAAGGGAAGTCTTTTTATCTCACCCATTTAAGGTTCTAAATTAAGAGCTTAATCACAGTTACTGGCAAAAACATAACCTCAAAGCTGATTATTAAAAATAGGGGGCTGGTCTCGTCACCAGTTTTCCCCACAAGTGACTTGCAGACCTGCGCCCGAGAAGAGCCCGTGCAGGCAGCGCCCCCTTCAGGGCGCACTCCCTCCTGCGGGAGGTCTTGCAGGTCCCCACCGAGCCTCCGCATGAAAACACCTCCAGACGGCGGTTTCCACAGCGTAACTCTTGGGGCTGGAGGGCCAGGGGTACCCTGAGGTCAAAGCCTGTTTCAGAGTGGTGTTAAGACACCCTTGGCCTTGAGCGCTGCTGACACCTGCAGCCATGTGGCAGGCGTGGCGGTAGAGGAAGCACTGTCACCGGACGCAGGTCAGGCAGGACTGACCTGCGTCCCGGACTCCGCTGATGGCTCCAGCCCCACCCTCACGCAGGGAGGGAAAGGCCTGTCTGCCTGAGCGACCCCCAGGAAGGAAGCAGGAAGTCCACGCACGGCCCTGCGCCACACGCAGACACCCCGGGTGACACTCCAGAGTGCCGTGGTGGCTCGCAGCTGCCTGTCGGGTAGGCGTGTTCTCAAACAAGAAAGGGGCGGCGAAGGCTGTCTCATCAAGGGGAGAGAACAGCTGGTAGCGCTTGTTGCCAGCGGCCAAATGCGCTTTCAGCTAAAAATCTGAATTTTGAAAAGCCTGTATCCATCACCTTGATAGTTTTCCAATTTTTGGACTTTTCCGTTGAGGTCAGGGCGATCGTCAGAAGCGTGATTGCTTTTCACACCGTACACTGAACCGTGTTGACCCTGGAAAGATCCACCATTTCCAAATGAAGGCTGCACGATGTCAGCCGGTCGCACGGGGGCACGGTCCGTTCACAGTCGGGATAGAGCGGGGCGTCCACAGCACGGGTAACCGTGTGGCTTCTGATCCCACGTGGCAAGTCACCTTCAGGAGCCGCCACTGCTGAGCTTGGCTGTGTTATCAGAAAGCAGCGTCCACAGTTATGCCGAGGAACCATAAAATGCCCTCGCTTCCCACCTGCACGGCGGTGAGCGGCCGGATCGTTGTGCTCCGCGGCGACAGCCCAGCTCCGCGGCAGGGGGCAGGGCAGGCGCGGGAGCACGCCGGTGGCCAAGGCCAGCCCTCGCCAGCTTCTCTTCGCTTTTCTTTCTCTTTTTTTGGAAAACAATAGTGTTTTTTAAAGCGTGCAACTAGTTTGTTATTTTTCAGTGTCTGTTTTAATTTCTAATATGAGTGTTGGTAGATATGTTCCAGATAAAAGCTCCTGGGATCCGCGGTGTAATGTTTGAGAATGTAATGCACTCCTGAAAATAAGCACTGGAGAGTAGCTGTCTCAGACCCAGCACCCCATCTCTATGAAAAACAATTGGTAACGTCCCCTTTCCTAACCCGAGAGACAGAGGTGATTCGGTGGCGTGGTGAGGTCACAGTGCAGCTCCGCCAGGGCCTGCTAACCACACAGCAGAGGGGCAGCCACCGGGATGACACTGTGCACACCCCTGCGTAACCTGTGCAGGTGCGGGGGTCCTGAGGGGCGTGGGCGCAGCCCCCCAGCCAGAGCAGAGCGCCGTCTCAGTCTCGGCGATGTGGTTTTAAGCGTGATGAAAAACGTTCGTGAAGCCCAAACAAAGCACAGTGGAACTGTCCGCCGTACACACAGCGGCTGCTGTTCTGGACTGTTCGGTGCTGACACCCTGTGTAACATGTTGCGTTCACATGTCAGATGAGGTGGGCCCTGGGTTCCGACTCCAGGCCTTGGTGGCTGTGGTTCCCAAGAGCAGGGGGCGCTTCGAGGCCTCCGTGGAAGCCATGCTCAGGAAGCTTAGAGGCACGCGGCAGTGCCGGGGTCCTGCCATCCCCGCCTACCCCCCGCCCTGTGTGCTGCCTTCCTGGCTGGGAGCCCCCTCTCAGATGCCCGCGGGCCACCAGGAGCACTGCCCTCCATTTTCCCTTCCCCCTGCTCTGGCAGGAGGGCACCCACGAACCCCGTCCGCTGCCCGGTGTGCCCGGCGTGCTCACGCCCACCTTCGTCTTTGAGGAGCGGCGCAATGGTCCTGCGAGACTGTGGCCCTTGGGAGCAGGGGGCGCTTCGAGGCCTCTGTGGAAGCCATGCTCAGGAAGCCTTGACCTGCGTTGCTGCCTCACACTCGTGGCAGCCCTGCGCCCACTCTGTCCCTGGGAGTGTGGTAACGGGGTGGTGGGCTGGCTGGCCCCTGCACGGCCACGCTCAGCCCCTGTCCGTGGAGAACAAAGCAGAACTGGTTCAGCAATGCGCTTGCGCTCTCCACAGCTGTCACGTTTACTTGGAAACGAACCTGCCCTCCTTTTAAGACCTGGGAGTCTCCAGGTATTGCGTGCGGGCTTCGCCACTGATCGGTTCTGTCGCGATTTCCTAGTATGCGGAGAGCAGGGGCGCGCTGCGGGCCACGGATTCTGGAGCCGTTTCCGGCACGCAGACTTGGAACCTAACTGGAGCGCCCGGGCTCGTCCAGGACCACATGCGGTCACTGGGGCCTCAGTCCGCCTCCGGTTACTCTGGTCGAGGTTTGGAGAACCGCGCGTTTCCACTCTGTTCAGTCTCTCGGAGGTCGGGCGCTGTGTCAGCTCAGCTTCCGTTTCAGACCAGGTGTTCCTTTGCTGTGAGCTTCAGATTCGAGTGTCTCACAGACGGAGCGTTCCGGTGACTTGCAGTTCCTGAAGCGCCACCCCCGTCTTACAGACGAGGAAGTGGAGGCCAGTCGGGCCTGTCGCTTGTCCTCAGTCACCCGGCCAGCGTGTGGCTGAGTGGCTGTCCAGGTTCCGGCCCCCCGATGCTGAGTGGTGTTGAGTGTCTCTTTGTGGCGGAGCCCCCTGGCCATGGGCATAGCTTCTTCGGGGCTACTCAAGCCTTTGCCCACTGTTGTGTGAGAGTATTTGCCATTTTATTGTTGAGTTATAAAATTCTTAAATATCCTGCCAGAAGTGATTTGCAAATACTGTCTTCCATTCTGTGGGCTGTCCTTTCACTTGCCTGGTGGTGTCATTTGCAACGCTAAAGCTTTTAACTTTAATCAAGTGCGTGCAGTTTATCTTTTTTTAAAGATTTTATTTATTTATTTTTAGAGGGGGGAAGGGAAGGACAAAAAGAAGGAGAGAAACGTCAGTGTGTGGTTGCCTCTCATGCACTCTCCACTGGGGACCTGGCCCGCAAACCAGGCATGTGCCCTGACTGGGAATCAAACCAGCGACCCTTTGGTCTGCAGGCCAGCGCTCAGTCCCCTGAGCCACACCGGCCAGGGCAAAGTGCAGTTTAACTTTGTTTTTTTCCTTTTGTTGCTTGAGCTCTTGGTGTCGTAGCCAAGAAACCATCGCCCAGCCCACAGATTTGCCCTGATTTTTTCTGGGAGTTCTACAGCTCCAGCTCTTAGCTTCAGACCTGCGGTGCACCTCGGACTAACCTGCGTGTGTACTGTGAGGGAGGTGTCCGACTTCAGTGTTTCACCCGTGGGTATTTGTCCCAGCGTCGTTGGTTGAAAAGGTGATTTCTAACCCCACTGAAATGTCTTGGTACCCTTCAGCATTCTTTCCAGCTAAGCTCTTTTAGAGAGAGATCGTTCTCTGTTGTTTTCAGTAAAGCATAGATTTACCGCAGTAATCAGAATGCTCCTTCAGTGACACCCTGTCAATCTGCCCGCAGCCCAGCAGGCCTGGCTATCCGAGCCCGCGGTCCAGCGAAGGCTTCTACCCGAGCCCACAGCACTCGGTGCAGACCAACCATTACCAGGTACGCTGGTCCTTCTGCGCGGCTGGGGGTGGGGAGGCACGCTGTGTGTGTGTGCGTGCGCGCGCCAGTGTGCTTGTGAGCAGGGCTGGGCAAGCTAGGGAGTAGTCATCCTCGTCAGGTCTAAGGGGGCGTGGGGCGGACATCACGCATGGAGGGAAGCAGCCTGGAGAGTGTCCCGTGGCCCCCAGCTCTCAGGCCCGCCCTCTTCCTCCTGCTCCGGTCCAGTGCAGGACCCAGTGGGCGTGTGCTCCTCAGCGGGGATGTGCAGCTGGGCAGCGCTCCTGGAAGCTGAGAAGGAGGTTCAGAAGTGCCTCAAAGTCAGACAAGCTGCTGCAGGGACAAGCGTAGGTGTCAGCCTGGCCGACGGCGGCCCCGCCGCGTGGAAACGATAGTCCCTGAGAGAGCAGGGCCAGAGCCCAGCCAGTAACTGTCCGCCCTTGTTCCTGAGGTCCTGAGGGTGGGCATCAGCTTCCCCGGGGCCCAGCGCATCAGAGCCCAGCAGGTGCTGAGCAGGAGCCACGCACCAGCCTCACTGAGGCAGAGCATGGCAGCCCCGAAAACGAAAGCTCCGGGTCCTCGCCCCGGGGTGGGTGCTGTCCACGGCCCTTTCCAGCCTTGGGGCTGATTGGCTCATGGTGTGTGCAGTGCCGGGAACAGGGAGGAGAGTGGAGCTCCGTGAACAGATCGCGGTGCTCCCTCCGATCGTTCTGCGAACGGGCCCAGCTGCAGGACCCTCCCCGGGGGGCGCCATGTTCCTTTTGAGCCCGAACTGCACTTGGGGTCCTGTCCTGGGCTGGGGTTCGGCAGGCTGCCTTGGATCACTTGAAATCTCTTTGTGGTGAAAATTCCTAAAAGTTCTTTGGCAGTAATAGGCTTTTCTGACCAAATATAGTAGTGGTATAGCATTTTATGTTTAGCAGAATTTGTTATTATTAAATATTTCCATTCCAGTAAACTGTGAGAACTCTCTGTGTATCTTACTTGGCAGTTTATCGATTCCCTGTTGTCAGGGTGGAGCTTTGGCATAAATCAGCGCCTGCGGACCTCACAGTCACACAAGCTCTGCTGAAGGGGGTGTGGCTGCCTGGCCGCTCTGCCTCTCGTTAGACACCGGCAGCCAGCCAGGCAGCCAGCCAGGCCCTCTGTATCCGCCCAGTGCGCCCTGGGAGCCGGCGCAGGTCGGCTCCTTCTTTCCCTCCCCGCGGGAGGGGCCGCACAGAGAAAGGCCTTCTGGGTGCCTCTGCCGTGGTGCCTTCCTCCACGTCCAGCCGCCTGGCTCCTGTCCGGCTTCGTTGTCACTGTCAGCACTTGGGGATAGATCTCTCCCCCCACCAGCCCTCGCTCCTGGGGGACAGACGTTTGGGGGGTTGTCTTGTGGGCTGGACAGGGCAGGGTTCCGGAGCAGCGTGGGGTGCCGCCATGTGTGTGGCCTGCTGCTGCGTTCACCCCCGGCGTGTGGTAAGTGTGAGGTTCCGAAGTGGGTGACCTCTGTCCAGGGCACGTACATGTTCGCTGTCTAACGCAGCTCCTGCGGAGAAGCCCCACGAGCCACCCCCACTCCAGGCTCGTGACCTGCCTCCTCTGTCTTCAAGCCAACACCCAGTGCTGGACCTCTCTGCTGGGTCTTCGGTGGCCAGGGCTCCCCCTGCATCCCTCTCGCTCCCCTCTTGCACCTTACGAGGGACCTTGTGATCACGTCCGGTCCACTCAGGCAGGCAGTCCAGGGGTGTCTGCCATCTCAGGGCTCCTCATTTAGAGTCTGTCTGCGAGGTCCCTTTGCCATGTCAGGGGCCATCGTCACAGGTGCCAGGGGCATGTGACCATCGTTGGGGCCGTGACATCTCTGTCATCGTAGTCACGTCTCTCCGTGGGGAAAGAGCTGTGCAGCATCCACCGTGGTAGATCGTGACCCGGCATTTACCCGTCCACAGGTCTCTGGCTACCCTGGCTCGCATGGCGTCCCACCCATGGCTGGCAGCGTGTACCCGGGGCAGGCGTCTCTGCTGGACCAGACAGACTCGTGGAATCACAGGCCACAGGAGGTGCCGATGTGGCAGCCCGGCGTGGAGGTAAATTGGGTGTCCTTGGGCTTCAGTTTGTAAATTGACGAGGCTTTGCCCAAGGTATCAGTATTTCTAAGTCCTGCGCTTCCTTGATGTTGATGACCTAATTCTCACATCAGGATACTCCATTCACTCAAATGCTTCCTGGTTCTGTGAATCTCTTTCCTTGAGGTGGTCAAAAAGTTTGCTTGGCTTTTTTGTAAGATGGCCCTAGTAGCAGTTACGGCATCTTTAACTTTATCCGAGACAGTTTCATTAGATTGTATTGTGACAGCCGTCATATCGGAGAGCATTTACAAAGATGTAAAAATTAGTGAATTTTTGTGTGGCCATTTTAATATTGAAGATGGAAGAGAATATGCATTTTCAGAGTATCATGCTTTATTATTTCAAGGAAGGTAAAAACGCAACTGAAACTCAAAAAAGATCTGTGCAGTGTAAGGAGAAGGCGCTGTGACTGATTGAACGTGTCAGAAGTGGTTGCGAAGTTTTGTGCTGGAGGTTCCTCCCTGGATGATGCTCCACTGACGGGTAGACCAGTTGAACTTGATAGCGATCGAATCGAGACATTAACTGAGAACGATCCACGTTAAACCACATGGGAGATAGCCAACATACTCAAAGTACCACTCTTGGTGAGAGGAAGAATGTGTCTGATTTTTACGGAAAAAACCGTATGGACTCTCTGGCCAGTGCAGTGCTGAAGGAAGCAGAGACGTGGCCCTCGCTGGCCTGTCCGCTGGAAAGGGGACCCTAGCCGCACTGGCATGGACCTGAGGCCGCGACAGAGACAGGAAGCGGAGCCTCCCGTCAGCACCACCGAATCCGTCTCTCACATGGGTCCTCCTGTGACCTCTTTCACCCCCACCGTGTGTCCGCTGTTCACTAGGACCAGCGACACCTTTGCACATGTGTCAGACCTGCCTGTGGAGGCGAGTGGAGAGATTGCGCACTTGGTAAAGTTGCCTGGCATGTGCGGCCTTGCAGCCTCCAGAAAAGATGCTCCCAGGGGCAGTATGAGCGGCCCGGTTTCCGTGCCCGATCGCTTCATTTTTTGCAAAGGCGGAGAAAAGGGAGAGCATCGCAAGCAGGCCCGAGAGCAGCTGTGCCATTTCTCCTGCAGGACTCTGCTGCGCGGGACCTGCGAGGGATCGGGCAGGCGTTGCCAGGGCACCTGATGGAGGAGCGGCTGATCCGGCAGCAGCAGGAGATGGAGGAAGACCAGCGCTGGCTGGAGAAGGAGGAGAGGTTCCTGGTAATGGCGGTTGGGATGTGCTTCCACCTCCGGGCCCTGCTGCAGTCTGTTGCCAGGGTCACCCTTCCCGAAGCAGCGGAGCCGGTTACGTGTCTGGTTCCGACACCTCGCAGTTGTGGGGGACGTGCTGCTCTTGCACTCGCTTTTCAGGATACGTCTCGGGTGTCACTGGTGGCTCGTGGGCTCAGAGGTGTGAGTCTGTGGTTCCTGTGTCACCACTGTCACCCCCATGTCAGGGGTCCCAGGGCTGGCCTTGCGGTGGGCCTCTCGCCCTGCACTGAGAGGCGGGCCCCTGCCTGCACGTGTGGGGCTGGGGCTGGGATGTGCCTTTCTCTGCAGCTGGTGTTGGCGCCCCTCAGAAGTCCTCTGGGGACAGAGAGGAAGTGGCAAGACAGAGCAGCCTCTGTTGTCACTTGACCCAAGCCCTTGGGAGTCGTGGCCTCGCTGCCACGCACTTCCACGCCCACGGCTTCCGCCTCACAGCCCCACCCACACGGCCAGTTCAGTCTTCCCGGAGCCGCCAGCAAAGGCGTGGTTGAGCAGGGGCCGGCCTCACACTGCTCCCACAAAGCCTGGCGTGGGCGGCCGTCCCGGGGGTCCGAAGCAGCCACTCGTGCTTGGGCTCCGTAGGCACTCCTCCAGGCCGAGGGGCCAGACGCCGGTGTGGGCAGACATGGCCCAGCTCCTGACCGCCGAGCGTCTCCAGGCCCTGAAGCGTCGGTAGCACTCGGTGTCGCCGACGGTGGTTCAGACTGCGTTCTGCGGAATTCACCAGCAGGGGGTTCCGTCTTACTCTCCGCATGTGGCTACGGTTTTCATACTCCGGTTTAGAGTCACACAAAGCTCCTGCCTACTGGTTTCTTTGGGGAAGGCCAGGGCCTCACTGCCGGCGACCTGGGCCCAACCTCAGCAGTTGGCCAGCCCAGTGCGCTCACACCTGTCAGCCTGGAAATAGGTCACCTGAGGTGGGAGCTCTTTCTCACCTTTGTTTTTTCAGGCCTGCAAACTTCACACCCTGCACTCAGCTAACTGCCGGACAGGCCTGGCGCGTGCTTCCTTGGAGCACGCCCTGGTCCCAGCTCAGCAGTTAGGGTGACACGGAGCTGCACTGCCTGCCGATGACCATGCTGTGCGTTTCTCGTGTGTAAATCATTCACCCTTCGGAACTCCGTGTGCTTCAGTTCAGAGCTAGTGTGACCCGGCGCGCGGGCCGTGAACCATGTGATGTTTCAGCGGCGTCCCGGGTACTGAGGCGCTCGTGTGCTGACAGCAGGGCTCGCGTAAGCAGGCGCGCAGGCGCGCGGGCAGGTCTCACCTCAGGTTCAGGTCTGGTTAGCCGTGGAACTGGTTTGCTTCAAGTGTGAAAAAGTAGAATAAAAGTCATGCTTCAGGGCTTCTCAGACTTTGGAAGCCAGCCTTAAGAGAACGTGAACCTGTCCCTTTATCATCCTCCCGTTAGAGATGTGGAAGCAGGTCCCCCAGCCAGTGTGGCGGATCTGGAGCCAGCCCGCCACCTGCCCCAGGGTCCGTGGCCCTGACCACGTGGCCTGAAACAAAAGTTCCACTCTGCCGGAGTTGGCGCTAAACCAGGGGATTCAGCTGAGGCCAGTCTTGGATGGTCGAACTTCATGCGACTTCCTAAGTGGACTGGGGATGTAATCTGGAAGCTGTGTGGAGTGACAGAAACACTATGTGCGTGGGGCGCGGGTCCTGCGGGCTTCTGCGCTGATCGAAACCCACCCCGCTGCACACCCAACTCTGGGCGGTCTACTGCACGCACACGATCTCAGCGGAAGGAAAACCCCGGCACACGGAGCAGCCCGCAGGACAGACGCAGCCTGGAGCCGGCACCGAGAAGGCATGCCGCTCCATCCGTGGAGCGGATGGAGCAAACCGTGGTCACTGTGGCTGAGCACATTGTTTGGCTGTCACGTCGGTTGTGAGGTGCCACCGCCCTGCGTTTTCGACTTCCTGTCCAGACAGCCTGTCTCCCGCACCGACAGGTGCTTTGAAGACTAAGTGCCCCAGACTCTTGGAGCCGTGCACAGTCGCATTGGAACAGAGGGTGCCTCTAAGTGTGCGGAAGCGGCGCTGTGACAAGGCTGTGACCGAGGTCTGCCCGTGCCTGGGGGTCAGGAGGGTGCAGAGCCCAGGTGATGTTGGAGCCCAGGCTTCAAGACAAGTGGGACTGGCCAGGCAGACAGGCTCAGGAAAGAGAGATTCCAGGCAGTGGGCAGGCGGGTGTGGTGGCGGGGCCCGGCGACTGTTCCCCGAGCCCGCTGGCGGGGCAGCGGCGGCATGCCTTCTCGGTGCCGGCTCCAGGCTGCGTCTGTCCTGCGGGCTGCTCCGTGTGCCGGGGTTTTCCTTCCGCTGAGATCGTGTGCGTGCAGTAGACCGCCCAGAGTTGGGTGTGCAGCGGGGTGGGTTTCGATCAGCGCAGAAGCCCGCAGGACCCACGCCCCACGCACAGAGTGTTTCTGTCACTCCACACAGCTTCCAGATTACATCCCCAGTCCACTTAGGAAGTCGCATGAAGTGCCGTGTCTGGGTTCTGGTGAAGGCCGCTCCGCCTGCAGGAAGCCAAGTGCTGTGCCCCCTCGGTGCCCTTGTGTCCTGCCTCAGAGGAGCCCCTTGGAGTTTTCCCGACCGCTCTGCCCCCCCCCCCCCCCCCCCCGGTGCTCTGGCCGCGTCTCTGAGCACGTGCCACCGCCTCTGCCGCGCCGCTGCCCGGCTGCCCAGAGCGTCCTGCCGCTGGCAGCCCTGCGTCTCCTTTGCACGGGTCTTTCTGTGTGCTTGCGTGTGCGTGCGCAGCCGGTTTTCAGAGGTTTGCCTTGCATTTTCCGGTGTTCGTCCCGTGAGCTCTTTCTGCGTGATTTCCTTGGACTCCCCGACCCTGCAGTCTCACTCGGTCGGCAGTCTCTGCCTCCCTTTCCGGGTCAGTCAGTACGTCGCGTTTCTCTCCTGCAGCAGCTCCGGCCGGCTCTTGTGCTAAACCCGTCCTTCCCTGCCTTCCCTGCTTCTGTTTTTAAAGAGTTTGCTGTAATAGTTTTCCCGTTAGCATAACCTGCTACGATGTTGCCTGTGCATTTTAAATACGTTGCATTTTCTTTTTTTTTAAGAGAACTTTACAAGGTTCCACACCAGTGTTTTGCTAGGGTTTGTGCTCATCCTGCATCCCCTCGATGAGTCCGTGCTCAATCCTGATTGGTCGTTCTTTCCTCGCTGTTGTGTGCGGTGTCTCGTTGGGATTTGGAACTGACATGCGTCCTGGGCGTCAGGGTCAGCACAGCACCGGTGTCCTCGCAGGACGCGTGTGGTCTCTGCCCCCTCTGATTCGGGCCCTCGTTCGGTGGGTATTGCAGGTGCAGGGCTGAGAGCCGCTGCCAGTGTGAGGCCTGGGGGCGAGTCGCAGCCTCCCCGCCCCTTTGTCCAGCCGCAGCCACAGGGACAGTTCTAGAACCCCAGGCTGACCCTGCCACTGTCCTGTCCGACTTCCGGGCTGCCTGGGCTGCACAGGAGGACCAGCCCAGCCTTCGTGCCAGCTGCCCCTTTCTTCCTGTGCTCCCTGGTCAGCCCAGACTGACAGGAGGACTGAGCACAAGAGGAGAGGGCTGCGCCCCTGCAGGAAAGAGGGCCGGCCCCAGAAGATCTGGGGAAGGACACTCCAGGGAGAGGGCAGCCAAGTGCAAGGGTCCGGGGTGAGCTGGGGAGGAGTCCAGTGCGTCTGAGGATCCTCAGACGGCCATTAGGGGCCAGAGCGCAGCAAACGCTGGGGGCAGAGCGCACCCAGGCCGCAGCAGGTGCGGGGAGGGTGGGGCGGCCTGCCCCTGGCTGTCAGGGAGCCTCCCCTCCGACTCTCCTTTGTAATTCACGTTACAAGGAGGAGCTTGGACTTTGGAGGATTAAAAGCCCCCGTGGTCGTGACCCTGTGTGAGTTGTTTCATCTCCTTGTGCTCTAATTCCGTAACCCGTGAAACGGCGGGGCGCCTCCGCACAGCGTGGGGGGCCCCCTTCTCGTGGCGCTGGGGGCAGGGTGACCGACGTGTGGGCCGTCGCGGGAGCAGGGAGCCCCCACTGCTTCTCCAGAGGGCTCTCCTCTCTCGCCCTCGTCTGAGCCCCCTCGCTGCCGGGAGCTGCACTGGGAAGGACCTGGGACCCTCGGTCGTATGGCTTCCTGTGACTCCAGGCCCCTCAGACAGTCCTGACCGACAGCTGACGGGGTGGACGGACTGAGGGCTCAGCCACTGCCACGGGGATGCTGCAGGGGAGCCCTGACGGGGTTGCTCAGGAGCTGAAGGTCCTTCTGTTGGGTTTGCTGGTCACGGAGAAGCCTCCGTTCATTCCCGTGAGTAGTTTGCCAACAGGCCGTGGTTGTGTCCAGCTGCCCTGGGTCCCCTGCGGGGCGGAACCTGCTGCCTTCTGAAGTGCTGCCCTCAGGCCGGGGCGCTGGTCCAGCTGGCAGGGAGGGGGCGGGCTCGGGTGCAGTCGGAGCGCCGTGGGCCCGCTTCTCTGGTTTGACAGGGTAGACCTCACGTCCTAGGAAAGGGACATTCTCAAAAATAATGCGGTGTGCCGGCCCGGCGTTTTTGTCGTGAACTTCAGCGGACTTGGAGCTGTATTTCCAGTTGCTCTGGAAATTTCTGTGGTGTCTCCTCATGGCCTGGTAACAGGTCGTTCCCAGCCTGCCCGGTGCTCGGGCGGGCGGGGCAGGGGCATGCGGCCCTTCAGTGGCATCCACTCCGCAGCCTGGAGCAGGGGATCCGTTTCGACTCGAAGATTAGTTCTTAGGTGGCTTTCTCAGCTGTGTTTCCCAGACTTCGTCTGATGGATCAGAGTTGGCAGCGGTTTATCGAGCCTTCCATTTTTCAGACTTCAGCGGCCACGCGGCTACTGCTGCTAACAGTGGCTCTGCCTCTCCCTGAGGCCTGTGGTGAGCCAGGCCCCTGTGTCCATCTGTCCATCTGTCCATCTGTCCATCAGCACACGGCCTCAGAGTGGCGGCCCGGCCAGGCCACACAGCCGGAACCCACAGCGCCTGAGCATGGTGGGGGCCTCTCCCTCCTCCTGTCCCTGGGCAGCTCGCGCCCCTGGAAGAGCCCTCTCGTCCCTGGGCTGGGTGCCAGCGGCCCTGAGCGGAACCCCAGCCTGTCCCGGGGACCTTCTTTCCTGCTGAGGGCCACTTACCTCCATCACTGCCGGCACAGCGGCTCTCTGACGTGGCGCTGCGCCGAAGACAGGGCGCGCGGTGCCCAGTGAGGAAGGCCTGTCTCTACGTACAGCCTGCTCTGCGTCCACGGCGGAAACGAGTGCTCGGGCTGCCTCCCCTCTCCCAGCACCCGGAGACGGCCCGTCTGCAGGCCGCTCTGCGCCGCTCCTGCTTCGGGCCGGGCCCCTGCGCTTCCTCCGCGTGCAGCACGAGAGGGGAGGCCGAGGCGGACCTGCAGGTCACTGCGTCCCAGCACCTCACTCGTGCCGTGCGCAGAGCAGGCAGAGCAGCACGGTCGCACCCGTGCATGGGAGCTTGTCCGCAGCAGCTTCCTCGCCGCCCCAGGAGCTGGCCACAGCCCACCGGCCCCCGACAGCAGAAGGGCGCCGTTCCTGCCGCGGGCGCTGCCCGGCACCCACGTGAGCATGGGCACGAGGGCCACACGCAAGGGCGCACGTTGTAGTCCATGTACATGGAGTTCGCACGGTCATCTCAGGGCGCAGGCTCAGGGTAGCCGCCCCTTGGGCACGGTGGAGGCCAGGGTCAGCTGGGCGGGGCCGGCGGGCACCCGCTGGCTTGCTTTGACTGGGTCCTGTGCTGGGCGGGTTCACACATGTGTGAAACAGGTTGGGCTTCCCACCGGCCTTCGCACAGTTTGCTGCGCACGTTACCCCTAAATAAAGAGCAGAGGGGTGTGGGGGGCACTCAGAGAATCCCGGACACTCCCAGGGTCCGCCTGTGTGAGTCTGCAGCTGCAGACGGCCCTACTTCGCCTCAGCCGTCCTGCGTCCGGAGCCCGAGCATCCTGCGTGGGGGCGGGGTGGGGGGTTGGTCAGGGCCGTCCAGCATCACCCAGCAGCACCCGTCTCGGCAGAGCCTCCTCTTCCCCACGGGCTGCCTGGCTCTCGTCCTCCATTCAGACAGCCGTCGGCGCCATGCGGGTGCTGCGAGGGCGAGGCTCAGACGTCCCCGCCCCGACGTCCCCGCCCCGGGACCAGGGGACTTCCTGCGACAGGCCTTTCTGCTTTACAGTTGGTATTCTGCCTTTGGAAAAGTGCAACTGAGGGGGTCGCTGCCCTGAAGAAACGAAAGTAGATCATTTCAGGTGACGTAGAGGGGAAGGAAAATGGGAAATTCACGTGAATCGTTACTCTAAGCGAGCAATGAGCCTGAGTTGCTTTGACGGAAGTAAAAAGTAAACAAATGCGCCCGGCAGGTAGGGGTGCTCGCTCACTGTCGGCGAGCTGGTCGTGCACACCGTGTTGCCTCAGATGGCCGGTTCTGCCTCTCTGCGTGCCAGAGGTCCCGTCTTTCCCCACCTGTCTGTTCATCTTTGCTGCTGTGATCGTGGAGATCCAGCGGGAAGCAGGCCACCTTGGCCTCTGTCCTCGGGCTGGGCGCCCCATGAGAAAAAACGGAAGTACTCAACCGCGTGGGGTGGTGGCAGGGGCGCGCATCCCAGCCCGAGGCGGTTTGTGCCCTGAGCTGGCTGGGCCCCCCTCTGACTCGGTCCCTGCACCCTGGACACCGTCTCGGGAAGACGGCCGGGGCGGTAGTGAGACGGACGCACAGAGGCATTGCCCACGGCCCGGGTGCTCAACGAACAGTACACTCGTTCGCTTGACGTGACCCTGAACGTGGCAGTAACTTCGTAACACCAACTCACGCCTCACAGACCAGCCGGGGCCGTGGGTCCTGTCACTGCCCCGCTCAGAGCTGGCGAGGCTGGGGCCTGGGCCACGCCGCTCGGAGGGGCGGCGCCTGCTGGCGCCCTGGCGTCCAGCTCCGGTCAGGATGCCGTCCTGCTGCAGCCCCTTCCCACTGCGTGATGTCCCAGGGAGGCTGGACACTCTGTGATGTGGTGTCACTCTTGCACACACGCGTATTCAAGCAAAGAGCGAGGCGAGGCTCAGAGGCCCATTCTCCGTCACCCAGCCAGTGCCATGGTCGTGTCCTGGGGGCCTGCCCCAGGGGAGCACGCAGACGGGTCAGGCAATAGGACGCCCCTGCCTGGGCGGAGAGCTGTCAGCGCGTGATCATGGGACTTCTGGGGGCCAGGGGCCCTGAGGAGGGGTGGCCGCTGGCCGCTGCATGTGGGCAGTGCGGTCCCCATGATGGGCGCCCGGGGGCCCCTGGGCGGCACGGACCCGCCTTCTTTATTCCGGAACTAGTGAAATTCATGTGCTCTTAGCTCTGTGCCATCCAGATTTCTCTGTCAGGCTTCTGTGTTCTGAATGCTTTGTGGGGGGTCTGGTAACTGGACCACGGACCGTGGCTGCTTTGGCCGGGTGGCCAGGTACGGGCAGCCTTCCGCTGCGGGGAGGCAGGGGTGCAGCTGCTCCATTCCGTCCCGGGCGGAGGTCCCCTCAGTGAGGAGGAGCCTTGCTAGTGGCTGGCCGGAGTGCGGTGGGGGCTCGCGGAGTGCGTGGGCTTTGCTGGGGTTGCTTCCTCTGGGTTTCTAGAGTTTGGCTGAAACTGGGACCTTTCAGCTCTTAGTCAGAGGGCAGTTGTGCTGTAAGGTGCAGAGGGAAGGAGCTTCATAACCGAGACTGACCCCATTTGGTTCTGTTTCCGCTTCAGAAACCTGACGTGCGGCTCTCCCGCGGCAGCGTGGACCGGGAGGACGGGAGTCTCCAGGGCCCGGTGAGCAGTGCCGCGTTCTCGCTGGACGCGGACAGTTGTTTCCTGCCCGCTGAGCTGTCGCGGTCGGTGCTGGCGAACACGCCCTCCAGCTGCGGGGGGTGCCGTTCCAGCCCCCTGCCGCGTTCCGGCCAGACACAGAGGGTTCCCACCCCAGCACCAGGGCTGTCTTCTCTGTGTGAGCCAAACTCTGCCCTGGAGAAGTGTGCACACAAACCAAGCCTTGATGCACTCGAGTGAATCTGTGCATCCTCAGACTTACCGCGTGAATAAGTGTGCATCTTGCTTACCCTTAAAAGTCTTACAGTGGAAACTTCTGTAACCTCTTTACTATGTGGTTATGCATGTTTCCTCGGTCAGACTTTTTTCTTTCCGCATGTTGTCAGGGGAGATGCCTAACGTTCTCTTTGCCGAGCTAGTTCAGGTTAATCCGAACACACGTAAAACCTGTGAGAGCTCTAGCGCTCAGAGTCCCCCGTGAAAAGGGCCTCACTCCTGCCGGGGTGCAGGCGTGTGCAGATGCTTGGTGGGCAGCAGGCCACTGGTTCACGTGCAGGTGCACGCGCGTGTGTGTGTGAGCCTGTCATCACCCGGTCCCACGAGGCGTGGGGGGCCCACCAGCAGCCCCCCGCTCTTGGAACAGGGACGCCCTGCGGCGGTGCCTGGGAGACGTGCACCCGTGCCAGTGCCCTCCCCGGGCAGCAGGGCCTGGGCTTGGGAGCACCAGGTTTCTGCCGTCAGTGCAGCCACACACACCTCCCTCCTCCTGTGTGACGAGCAGGCTGTCCCAGATGGTGGAGGGGTGGGGGGCTGAGCCCAGCCTGACAGGAAGCCCTCGTCCCGGGACTGCTGCTGAGACCGAGGCTGACAGGGGTATGCGCTGGAAGAGCACGCTATGTGTTTGCGGGGGGGGGGGGGCACCTGGCAGCATGTGGAAGGGGTGAGTAACTGAGTGGATTGCACCAGGTAAAAGGGTGACTCAGAGCCACTCCGTGAAACCGAAACCAATGACGCAGGAAGGGTCCACTCCGTGACCTCTGGCATCCGCCACGCACCAGGCCCTCTCGGCTGTGAGGTGCTCAGTGCTCCTGGAGCAGGGGCCCCGACTGCGGGCTCAGTGCCGAGGGCACCTCTTATGTCCTGCAGGGCTGTGAGCAGCCCAGTCAAGGCAGCTCTGTTGCCGCCCACACCTGGGGGCTGGGGCCCACGCACCTGGAGCCACTGCCCGCAGCGCCCGATGCCAGGCAGCACCCTCCTCCCTCGAGGGGTGTGGGTTAGGTGGTGGTTGCTCCTCGCTAGGGGCTGAGCCACGCCGTGACCGCGTCTGGTTTTTCTCTTGTGTCCTTTGCTGAAGGTAGCTCTCTCAAACCACACTTTGAGCTGTGGGCCACCTGAAAGGGCCTCGAGAAGAGGCATTTCCTTGAAATACGTGTGTGTACACGTATGCGTAAGCCAGCCGAGTATTTAAAGATAAGCAGGAAGGTCTCTTTTTCCCCAAGTAGAACGAGCTCCAAAAACACTTTCCATCGAGCTGGTCTAGGGAAGGGTGTGCAGGTGTGACCGTGGGCAGCCGACCTGTGCTGATCTGGCCCGGGCGGAGCTGTCTCCCCCCACCTTGCGGGGGGGTGTGCATGGGGTGGGGGAGGGTGGGCAGGGCCCTGCCGGGCGGGCCGGGTGCTGACTGAGCTTCTGTCCCCGCAGACTGGAAACCAGCACGTCTACCAGCCTGTGGGGAAGCCAGGTAAACGGGGAGAGAAACCCTATCAGCAAGGCTGTGTGACTTGGAGGGAGCAGGTTTTACTTTATTTTTTAAAGATTGTATTTATTTATTTTTACAGAGGAAGGGAGGGAGAGGAAGAGGGAGAGAAACATCAGTGTGTGGTTGCCTCTCAAATGCCCCCTTCCTGGGGACCTGGCCCGCAACCCAGGCATGTGTCCTGACTGGGAATCGAACTGACGACCCTTTGGTTGGCAGGCTGGTGCTCAGTCCACTGAGCCACATCAGCCCGGGCGGGAGCAGGTTTTAAATGTATGTTTCTTAGCTCTGGAGCACCACCTGGGTTTTTAGCATGGCTCCCTCCACAAGCCCAGCAGCTGTGGTGTTTCCCGAATCCAGCAGGTGCCGCGGAGGCTGGCAGGCGGACTCACGGTGCAAGACACCGGGGTGCCTCGGCAGCAGCTGCCTCCTGCCATGAGGGTCTGCTGGGCCAGCGGGAACTGTGCTTGTGTTTGGGGGGGGTGGGGGGATGGTTCACTTGCTCTGTGGGAAGGTACATCACTTAATGAGGCTTGTTCCGTTTTCCAGATCCTGCGGCTCCTCCAAAAAAGCCACCACGCCCCGGAGCCCCCGGCCACCTGGGCAGCCTTGCCAGCCTCAGCAGCCCCGGGGACAGCTACAATGAGGGCGTCAAGGTGGGCAGGGGGCCTGTCCAGGATGCACGGGTGGGGCTGCGGGTGGGGCCGTGGGCGGCATTGCCAGGGCTGCAGGCTCTGTTTGCTCTGGCACCACAGCCCTCTGAGAGCCAGGGGCAAACTTTCCCAGAAGTCCTTCCCATTCCCCCCACGTGACAGATTCTGGGGTCTCGGGCAGCTCCTAATTGTCCCGGTACATCTTCACCTCATCAGGCAGCATATTCCTTTGGAATAAAGTGCCGGGTGGCTTCTGGTTGTTGAAAGTATCGAAGCCAGGATGCTGGGGCAGTGCGGCCCTCCGCACGCTCAGGCCTCCGGTCTGTCAGGGTGGCCGTGTGGGGACTTCCGTCGCTGTCCACGCAGGGCCAGCGCTGCGCCGAGCCACCCTCAGATGGACAAGGGCCGTGAGGCGTGACCGCAGATGGTCAGGAGCTTCTCTGGGCTCCAACCTCTGCTTGCCCGCCTGGGGTCCTGACCCGCGGTCCCCGCGAGCCCCCCAGAGTGCTGGGCTCGCCAGGACCGTGGCCGGGGGTGGGGGAGGGCGGGGGGCACCAGTCACGCCTGTTCGAGGGCGGTGGGCTCCGCGTCCACTCTGCTCCTCAGGCCTGACGCGCGTTTCGCATCCCGTGACCTTGGAGGTCAGGGCGGGCTGTCGGCTCAGTGGCAGCGTTCTTCTCAGTGGCTGGCCCCTGCCCGCCCGTCTGATGCCTGCGGTGTCCTCACAGGCTGGGGCTCCCCGGTGGCTGCCACCGCCTGCGCTGGGCTCAGCCCTCGCTGGGACTCGAGGTGCTGGCGGTGCCGGCAGACCTGGTGGCGTCGCTCTTTCTCCCACTTGTCCCACGAGGTGGCCGGGTTAGCAGAGGTTAAAGGGCATGTCCAAGGTCCTGCCTGCCAGGAGCTGTAGCCCTGCGGAACGTGCGTGTGTGTCCAGGTCCCTCCCATGCCCACAGGCTAGAGGCAGGCTCCCTGCCATGCCAGGGAGGGAGAGGGCTGGGGGAGAGAAAGTGTCATCTCTGCGGCCAGAGTGCGGCCGGCCCCCGGCCTGGGCTGCCTCCCCAGGACCCTGCGGGCCCCGTGCCGCGCAGTCTCAGGAGGGGCGGAGCAGGACGAGGCCCTCCCTAACGTGGGTTCTTGAGGTAAATCGAAGGAAGCAGGGCGGAATTGGGTTAACGGTCTTTTCAGTCTCATGAGCCACAGGGGCACACTTTCAGAATGGCTTGTATTGCCGTGGAAAGCCAAGGTCAGACGGAGAGCCGGTACCAGCCTGGGGCTGTGGCCAGGGCTCATGTCCCCAGTGGGACAGCAGGTAAATGGGGCTGGCAAGGCCCTCAGCCCAGGGTGTGGAGCAGGTAGGCGTCTCCATGGGGTTGGACACTCACCTGAACTATGCAGTGAAGGTTTTTGATCATCAGTAAGTGTGAAGTGTGTGTCTCCGTTCATCACCCACCTGTGTGGGTCAGACTGGCCTGGGAGAACACTACTCCGTCACCTGGGTCTGAAGGAACTTCTTCAATAGCCTTGGGCCAGAACTCAGTCCCAGTTTTTCTCTGGTGACTTTCCACCTTGGTTGCAAGTCACCTGAGGCTAGGAGTGCCGCCCCCTCACCGGGCAGGACTGGCTGCATCTCTGTGGGCTTATCCTCAGTGCCTACTGGGGTCTCCTTGGGGTCAGGAAGTAGGTAGATTCTGGAAAATAGGAAACGGACAACAGATGTCTGTCCACACCAAGATCTTGCACGGGCAATGTCCCTGCGAAGAGGCCCTGATGGCACCATGCCGTGCTGTGGCAGGAGGGGCCAAGGGGGTGCAGTAGCAGAGCCGCCTGGAGCGCTCCCCACCCACCATGGGTCTGAAGCCACAAGGCTGCTCCCTTGGGAGACCCTTCCCAGCAGGACATGCGTGTCCTGCCCACACCAGGAGCTTGGTGCAGACGGCACAGCTCCAGGTGACCCTCCCGGCCTCGTGCCCCCGCACGGCGCAGGTGGGAGTGGGCGTGGCCTCGAGGGTTCTGCTAACCCACACACCTGCGGGCTCCTGCTTTCGGACAGTTCTAAGGGAAGGACAGGACACCCCGCTTCCTCCAGTTCCCTTTGCCTCTTACGCCACAGCGCAAAGTCTTGCTTCAAGCTGTAGAGGAAAAAACAGCAAATCAAACTTGCAAGTTTAAAGTAAAGGAACCGAACCTTAGGAATCGCTTCAAAAGGAGAGCTTCCAGTCTTGTTTTTAAAACGAGCTCCTAGCGTCTGTGAGCCCAGCGCGGCCTCGAGCGGACTGCAGCGGTGCCCCCGCCTCCGAGGGGGCCCTGCGCCGCCTCGGTGGTACTCACAAGCGTGTGCCCTCCCCCCCTGGTGGAACACCCCTACTTCTTTGATTCTCGCACGCTGCCAGATTGTCACCCTCGGGCTTTGCATGCTGCTTCCCCACTCGCTCCACGAAAGCAGGCGTGCGCAGCGGGAGCTGCTCCCGGCCGGCGCCCTCCCCACCCCGCCGCCAGGTGCCGGGAGCCGGGCGCAGTCATGCCTGTGTGTTCTGCTCATTTTTTTTATGGGGGTTTTTGTCTGCTGCCTTTATTAATACTGTTTTTCTTTTTTCCCTCTCTCTGATAATGTCTTTAACTTTTCCTCACCTTCCGTTCAACAATAGCCGTGGAGGGTAAGCACTTCGTGTCTGTGTGTCTGTCCAGCTCTGTCTCACACCCAGCGCTCTGCATGTGACTAATTCTGAAAATCAGGCGGGGGGCGGGCGCTGGGAGGGCGCAAGTGTTCAGTTCTTCGCCAAAAACCGTGTTGGTAGCTGTCAGAGAGAGAGACGGGGCCATCTCTGCAGGATGGAACCTTTCCTGTCCTTTTCTGTCCTGTGCCCAGACCGGGACTCCCCAGGGGAATTTGGCTACTTGGGCAGAGACGCCGGCGGGCTCAGGAGTGGGCGCCCAGCGCTCCAGCCTGAGCCCAGGCTGCAGACTCCCGCGGGCACACGGCTGCCCGCTGAGCCCGCCTTCTGGGAAGGCTCGGGCTGAGGCCCGGGTGGCCAGCGCGATGCTGACACGCTGCTGGCGGCCTCCCAGAGGCCCTGGTGTAGCTCGGCACCCAGCTTCCCCGGGGTCACACCTGGCGACGTCTCTGTGCCTGGCGCTGGGTGGCCATGTTCACCTCTGTCCCTCCCTGGGCGGGAGCCCAGGCCACCCCCCGGGAAGCGCAGGGCTGGGCTGGACCACCCTGCCATCCCCCGAGCAGCAGCGAGCGCGCAGGTGCTGTCCGCTCACGGAACTCCCGTGCTGTCGCGCTCTGCGATCCTGCGGAGCCGCTTCCTGGCTGGGTGCGGCGGGCGGGGCGGCCAGGCCCAGCAGGCGGTTGACAGGGCAGGATCCAGACCAAGCGGGCGCCGCGCGTCCTCATGCAGAGCGCTCGCCGGGTAGCTGGCTTCTCTGAAACGCTCCGCCCGGCGTGCGACGCAGATTCCTTCTCTGCGGGCGAAGGGCCCCGGGCGCATCGAATCAGCTCTCCGGGAGGGTCTGGGGCTGTTTAGTGTGTGTGTGATTCCATCTCATTTCCTTTAACTGAGCTCAAAGCTAGAAAAACGATGGCCTCGTGTGCATGTGTCACTCGGATGAATCACTCATGTCATCCTCAAAGTGAACTCTGCCCCACCCGATCGGTTCTGTGATCTGCTTTGATCTCTTTTAAAGACCCTCCCTAACCGCATCGTGGTGATAGGCCGCCACCTGCTGGACGGTAGAACCATAACAGCTTCTGTGTTGGCAGCTTCAGCCCCAGGAAATCAGCCCCCCCCCCACTGCCAACCTGGACCGCTCCAATGACAGGGTGTACGAGAACGTCACGGGCCTGGTGAAGGCCGTCATCGAGATGTCCAGTAAGATCCAGCCCGCCCCGCCCGAGGAGTACGTCCCCATGGTGAAGGTACGGCCGCCTCCCCCCCCCCCGGCAGATGGCGCCCGTGCTGCGTGGAGGCTGCAGCCCGGGGTGGGGCCGTGCTGGGTCACAACCATGGTCACCACAGGGCCGCTCCCGACCGAGGAGCTCACTCTGTGGGGCACCGCCCTGGAGCGGCGGTTGGGTCAGGGCGGCTGCACAGTGTGGTGGCATCTGCGTGCCGTTCGGCGTGTGCAGACTGGCCGCACGGGCTTGCGCTGTGGCAGCCGCGACCCCTCTCTGCCAGCCTCCTGGGCCGCGGAAGCTGCCCGGGGAAGAGCCGATTCAGGGAGCGCTGTGAGGACAGGGGTGTCGGGCCAAGGGCTTGTGGTCCCCCTCTGCTGTGTTGGCAGGCCCACCCCGGGAGGGCGGGGTGGGTGGAAGTGCCGGGTGGCGCGGGGAGCGGGGATCCTGCAGCCTGTCCTCACACGTGCTCCCCACCCTGTTCCCGGGGCGCTGAGTGTTGGTGGGGAGATTGCCTCATGACTTGGACGGTCAGGCTGGGCACCGAGGAAAAGAAACGGGAGTTTTCCCGAGAGGGGTAGAGAGGGACAAAAGGTGACGCCTCAGTGCTCGGTGCTGCGTGCGAGTCCCGTGCCCCTGACGCACGCGGTCCTGTCCCCTCAGGAGGTTGGCCTGGCCCTGCGAACGCTGCTGGCCACTGTGGACGAGACCATCCCCGGCCTGCCGGCCAGCACTCACCGAGAGGTAGGGCACGGCCCCCTGCTCGGGGACGCTGGGGTGGGTCCCCTCGGACGCAGCGCGCGAGAGGCGTGCGGCGCGGGCCAAGGGGCGCGCGGAAATCCCGTGGGAGGTCGCTGGAAGCGCCCCCTGACCCCTCTCGTCCCTGCAGATCGAGATGGCGCAGAAGCTGCTGAGCTCGGACCTGGGTGAGCTTATCAGCAAGATGAGGCTGGCCCAGCAGTGCGTGCTGACCAGCCTGCAGCAGGAGTGCAAGAAGCAGATGCTCACTGCCGCCCACGCGCTGGCCGTGGACGCCAAGAACTTGCTGGACGTCATCGACCAGGCGAGGCTGAAGATGCTGGGCCAGGCGAGGCCCCACTGAGCCCACCGGAGCCCAGCGCGCTGCCCTCGCCGTTCCTCCGCGCCCACCAGCAGCCAGCGACGCCCGCCCCGTCACCAGCACAACCGCGCCAACTCTCTGACTGACAGCTGGTTGAAAATCTCTCATACAAGTTTAACCACATTTTGATCGGGTTCATTTTTCTTTTGTTTTTGAATCGCCATTCAGAGAAGTCCGAGATCCAAAATGTGGTGTTTTTCCGAGAATGAAGATCGTACGTGAGAAGCTTTTAGGGTCATGAAGGAGTCTGTAGGCTCCGTGTTCACAGACGCGGTCGGGACTCTCGGGCGGCAGAAGGGACGATGGGAGAGCCCGGGGAGCCCGGGGCCGGGGGCTCTCCCGCCGCCACGGAGCAGTGTGCAGACCGGAGCCCGGGCTGCCCGGGACCCCGCTTGACAAAGCAAGAACGCTACGTCTGGAAGACCTGAGTCGTTGCAGAAGAGGAGCGACGCCCCTCCCGCCCTCCCTGCCTCCCCCCTTCCTGCGGCTCTGCGGGGCGTTTGCTGGGAACCAGCGGAGAGCAGGCGCTGCGACCCCTCTCCCCCCCCCCCCCCCCCCCCCCCCCCCCCCCCCCGCCAGAACTGGGTGCGGTTCTGCAGCGGTGCCTCGGGGGCAGGGAAGCTCTCCGCTGGCGCACCCCCACACTGCACTGAGAAGAGGCTCTGGACCCACCCCGCTCCCCTTTTTATATAATTTATACAGAAAGAAAGATTAAAGCCATGTCGACTCTTTTATAGCCACTGGAGTTAACTAACCGTCTTCGTGTGTGTCTTCCGGGGGAGGGTCCGCACCCGGGGGCGGCGGGCTTTCTCTGCCGCCCAGCCACCCCGCCCGTCTGGTCGGCGCTTGTGAGAACAGCACCCTCCCTTTGGTCTGTTGGGGGGTATAAGTTATTCTCAGGAAGAGTATAATGAACTGTACAGTCACTTCGACCTATTAAACAGGCGTTACCAGTAAAGGCCTCGGTGTAATGTCCTTCCTTTTGGTTCTTTTCCTTCAAACCATGTGAACTTTCTCAGGTGACTTGGCCGGTAAAATAACACAGGAAAGCTCTCGATAACGATCCGCTCCTATGTCTTTGCCTCCCGGACAAGGCAAGGTTGTCACCACAGAACGATGGCCCATCGTAAGCCGCCCTGTCCACGCCGCCTCCTTTCCAAGTGCACACGTTGAGGTAGGTGCTCTGTCACCCTGAAGGGTGCCCTTGGCAGTCCTGGAGTCACCGTGCCATCCCAGGCTCGGGACGGGAGTGGTCCGCAGGGGGCCCCCAGCGCCGCCCAGGCCATGGAGCCGAGCTGCTGGAACCAGGGGCTCGGCAGGGCCAGGCCAGGACCAGGGCTCGGCGCGGGTTTCCTGTACGCACAGGTTCCTGCTGGGGCTCCCTAACACCGACTTCCTCCGACAGAGGTCAAGCGACGGTCACCCTTGTGAGTTTCTCTTCTCTGGCGTCCCTCAGTGTCCGAGTCTGTTCCCTCCTCCTCGGGGTGCAGGGAAGTGTTTGCCCAACGTGCCAAGGGCTCGGCTATGGGGCGTCCTGCGTACGTGGGGTGTCTAGCAGCGTCCCTTGCCTCTGCCTGCTAGAAGCTGGATGTCCTCTTCCCTCCCTGTTGTCGCGACCAAACCCGTCCCCGACGTTGCCCAAGCACGACCTGCAGCCGCAGGGACAGTCGCCCGAAGTCAGTGCCCTTGCCCCTGGTCTGCCCCTCAGCACGAACTACTATGGGTGAGGCTCCTGCTCCCCAAGAGTCCAAGAGAAAGGGGCTCCTTCCTTGGGAGAACGTGGAGGCGGGACCGATAGTGTCGCGTGGGCACGGGAGCTGGAGGATGGGAAACTGGCCGCTGAGGGCCGCTGCCCATGGGGTGCAGGCCAGTGGCCTGGGGTCTCGGCGCTGTTGGGTGACCACACCTCATCCTGCCACTGAGAGCTGCCAAGTGAGGCCGACCCTACCTGCCAAGCACCCTGGGCCCTGGTCTCCCCAGGACCCCTCCTGGCTGGCATGCCGCTGGGCGGAAGGAGAGCACCTGGGGACTCCGGCCCGGTGCGCTCGGCAAAGATCCGGTGAAGCCCAGTGGCGGTGTTTTCTGGGGCGAGCACGCGTCTCGAGATAACGCTGGCTGAAAGGCAGCTCGGCCTGCTGCGGCTCTTTCGTGTTGAAGGGGCGTTGATGAGACAGTACATTCCCCTCTCACCAGACTAGTTCCAGACGCGCTCAGCTCTCATCCGTCCCCCTCGTTTCATCCTATCCAACACTGAGGGTTAGCCACCCCAACAGCCGAAACGCACCACGACGTGCGAGCTGCCGGAGCGGCGAGCACCTTTCTCTCGGTCCCAAGAAGAGCCGGTCGTCCTGTGGCCCAAAGTGGATGGAATTGTTTGATTTTTACACTGATCAGCTGTTCGGTCCTCATTTAATTAACCTCAAAGCCAAAAGCATACGTCCGCCCTGACAGTCAGCACCAGAAACCGTGCCGCCACCGCACTCCTTGCTCCGGGCGTGCCTGGCACTGCCGGTGCAGGCCGTGCGGGCCGCTGGGCCTGGGTCCTGCGGAAGGGCACCTCGGTCTGCCTTCCTGCCTGTGCAGTGCACCCCATGATGGGTACATGCGTTACACTGGGTCTTTATCAGTTGAATCTGGACTGCTTTCAGTGATCGCACGCAAAACCCAGGCATTCCCGGACCTCGTTCTCGGTGGGTTCCGTGGGGGTCCTGCAAGTGCATGTCGGCATTCGAACACGGAACGAAGCCACCTGCTGACACAGCGTGTCCGGCCGGCCCAGGGCCGGACCTGGGGGAGTCTGCCGAGCGAGCATGCGCCTTAGCTCTCGGTAACTGTGTGACCTGAGCGTGCCGCTCTGAGATCTTGGCAAGGGCTTATGTGGAGAAGTGGCAAAAGCTCTAAGCGCGTTTTATTGTCGCAGGTGTAGACGAACCGACATTTCCGTGTTCCCCAACCCCCTCTGGCTCCAAACCGGGCAGCTCTGAGGGAGAGGCGTCCGACGTCGGCCTCAGAAGAGGGCCTTCGCACCCCAGCCCCGCTGCCTCGCTGGCCACCGCCTCGCACCGAGTCTGGATACTTTTTTCTTGGCTTTACTAACTCATTTGCAATGATAACCTAAAAATAGAAAGGCATCACAAATAAATAAAAAGGCAACCAGCATTTACGTGAGTTTTGTTTCTTTAAAAGAGGAGCTATTAGGAGGCACTGATGCAGGCAGAGGCCCCGGTAGTGTTCCGAGGAGGAGACAGAGGCAAGGGGTGCTGATGGGACAGGAAGGGTCAGTGACGTCGTCCACGGAAGGACGGCATCACCGTCGGTGGGGACAGGGCAGCACGGGGCGGGGGTCCCCACAGTGTGTTTAACTCTCGGGCCGGCCGCCCGCAGCCCCAGCACCTGCGCGCTCGTCCTGGCAGGTGGCTCCTGGGGGCACCGTGCTGCCCCCGGTCGTCCCAGCGCCCTGTCCCGACGCCCTGAGGTTGGAGCGTGAGTGGTCAGGGCGGTCCCTCCGGGGCAGCAGCTCCAGCTCCGTGTCCGAGGGGCTCCGTTTGCAGCAGCAGTTACGTGGACACTTCGGAATCACTTGTCCGTTCCCACTCTTTGGAAAGCCCCTGGCGGTTGGGCTCCATCAGCTCCTGCTCCGTGGTGGCGCGTCTCACTGCTCACCTGTGGGCCAGTGGCCAGGCGGCTCCAGTGCCACCCCGGCAGCAACAGGAGGGGGCTCCTCACAGCGACCTGGGGAGCTGCAGGGAGGTGGCCAAGCCCAAGCCGCACCACATCCTGGTGGCCTGAGCAAGTCCCACGCCGGAGCCCGGCGTCGATGGAGTGGGAGGCCCGCCGTTCTCACGCAGGCTGGCAGGTGCTGGCTCTCCCGGAGCTTGGTTCTGCTTTTTCAGGCAACGCCTGCCAACCCTCTTCTCAAAAGGCGGGCCCAGTGCAGGGTTGGAGGCCACACCTACCACTCCGCCCCCATGGGGGCCGGTGGCGACCACGCAGCCCTGGTGTCTGTCCGTCCCGCCGTCCACATTCACCCCCAAGTTCGTAGCGTGACGTAAGCCAGGCTCCCGGCGTACGGCACGCACCGCCCCTGACCACTTCAGCCATTCCGGCGGGTGTGCGGCCGTCTGCATGGGGTCTGCGTTTCCCTAACGGTCGGGGGTTTCCCAGGGCCCCTTAGTCCTGGGTCGCCCCTTTGGTGACGCGGGCGTCCAGGTCTTTTGCCCGGGTTCCAGGAGGAGTGTGCTTTGTCACTGTTGAACTCCAAGGGTTCCTTCGGTGCCCCGGATAAGGGTCCTCGGCCTGACATGCGACGTGCAAAAGCGTCCTCCCGCACTGGGCTGCTCTGTGACCCTCTTGCGGGCCTTTCCAGGACTCCCACCCTCCTGCTGGCGGGGCCCAGCGTGCCCCCTTCTCTCTCACGGACTGGCCTCCGCTGTCCAGCCCGAGGGCTGCCTGCCCGGCCCTGGGTCCCGAAGACTCCCTCCCGCTGCGGGCAGTTCCCTTCGGTCTGCTGCCCCTGCGCGGCTGAGTTTTCAGTGTCTCCATGGAGGGACACCTTGGCGTCCCCTCTTCACGCAGGGGCCATCGTGTCCCCGGATGTGTCTCAGGCGAGCCCCGTGCACTCCTGTGTCCGGGGGGCGACACCGTCCACAGCATCAAGGTGCCCGTGGCCCCCGGACGGAGCAGGGAGGGGGCACCGTTGGCTGGCACCCCGGGGACCCTCGCCGGAGCCTCTGCTGGGCGCACTCCGGCAAAGTGGCGTCCGTGTCAGGTTGGTTTTGGGGTCCGGAATGACTCGGGTGGGCATTAGAAATCATTCTCGGTGCTGCTCGCCCTCGCCTCTTTAACGGAGACAGGCAGCCGATGTCTTTATTCAAGAGTCTTTGAACGTTAGAATTGGACAGGACCACGGGAGAGCTCCCACACTCGGCGTCTCCCAAAGCCTGCTCCTGGGACCTGACGGGGCCCGTGATAAAAGGGTTCTGTGGCCAGGTAGGCTTGGGACCGCTCCGGGGCCCTCCGCTCCCCCCTCCTCTTTGTAGAAGCCCCGTTCTTAACACTCGGTCCAAGGCTCTGAGAAGGCCTGTAGTCAGTCAGTCAGTTTGGGGGCGTTTAACTCCATGCTTCCCAGTGTATTTGACCTCGGAACCCCTTTACCCGTGTGCAGACACGGTGTTTGAACAACAGTTATTCCAGCACCTCCATTTCGGTCGGGAAAGAGCGACCGGCCACGGAGTGGAGCGTGTGTGGGCGTGGTGACCACATGAGGGCGCTGTGGAGTGTCGTTGCTGGTCCGCACCGCTGGGGCTGCCCAGCGCGGAGGACCCTGCAGTATCAGCACCGAGACCCCCAGGTACGGAGCAGTGAATGGTGCCGAGGGGAGCGACCCAGGCCCCAGAGGACCTCAGTGTACGCCCTGCGTGGTCAGCACCGAGCACTGGGTGCAGGCCTGGAGGAGCTGGTGGCCGCTGGATCGCAAGGACCACTGGTGGCGAAGAGGGGCAGGCAGGGCGTCTGGGCTTGTCTTGCGTGGGCCGGGGGGGTGGGGGGGCAAGTGTTGGCTCCGCTGGGGGCGTGGGAGGAAGGGCAGGTCAGGAGGAGGAAGTTGGTTTGCAGTCAGGCCTGGGAGGAAGGGGGTGGGTCCTCAGCGCCCCGGCCCCCCCCCTCCCCCTTGGAGGGTGCGGCCCGCGGAGGTGGGCACAGGGGGCACGCCCAGGCAGAGGGAGGACCCCACCCAGAGCCTGGGCCAGCGCCCCTCCACCAGCAGGGGTCGCTCTTGCCTGTCGGCCTAGGCCGGGAAGCGACACAAAGAAATGCCAGGGCGACACTATGTTGCCTGGCCTGCAAAGGAACCCTGGCCGCAAACTTAACCGGCGTGTGCGGTCAGAAGTAGGGCTCCCCGCGGAAAAGACCCGAGCGGGGTGTGGGAGGCAGGAGGTCCCAGCAGCAGCCGCAGGTTACGAAGCTGAGTCATTTGGGGATTTCGGGCGTCAGCACCGTACCTGGTGGAGAGCAGCAATTTTCACCCTCTTCGTGTCACAGCACATAAACTGATCCCCAAAGGTCTGCAGACCTCCGGAAACAGAACTTTTGCTGATATGGGAAAAAAAAAAAGGGTACGGTTTTGATTCATTCGCACCACACGGCTGTTGTGTTGGGTGCTGCTGTTTTCTTATTTGACAGTCTGAGGGGAAAGAGGTCACCAAATAGTGAGGTATTGCACGTTTTAGGAATTCTTGCGGTGCCGTGGTTGGAAATGGCTGGTGTGGACAGCGGTGACAACAGGCATGGCGGGGACAGGAAAGTGTCTCAATGGTGAAATATGGCGAAGGCACAGAAAAGGACACAAAGAATGAACGCAGCTTAAGAGACTTGACATCTGAAGCCCCAGGGCCCCTCTGGTCGCAGCAGAACCCTCCCCGCCCAGCAGTGCACCCCCCCCCCGCCCCGCTGCTCGTGGGGACCACCTCCTGTGTTGTCTCTCTTTAGCTTCTGTTGCTGGTGCAGTCCCGAGCCCAGCTGTGGAACGTTAATACATGGAACCAGGCAGTTGGCTGGGGGTTTCTCCCACCCGATGCTGCTGCCCTGTGGGCCGTGCTGAGCTGACGGGGGCGTGGCGTCCGTCCGGCGGGTCCCCCTTTGGGAACCTGGGCGGATCTCCTGAGCTATTTCTGCTATTTCTGCAGGGCGGCCCCGGGTGCCCAGTCCTGTCCCGGCGAATGTTCCCTGGAAGCTGCCCCCTGCCCTGCCAGGACCCCACCGCCAAACGCTGGTTTCCAAAACGGACGCGCCCAGCCCTACTCGGTGACACTGAGGAGGAGCCCGAAGGTGGTGAAGCGGGAGACCCTGGCAGGGTGCAACGAGCCAGGCTGTCCCCGTGGGGCACTGGGAACTCAGTGGGGCGCCTGAACCCCACAAAGAGCGAGGTGGGGCCACGGAAGGGCTTCGAGCAAAGGGGCCCAACATCAGATTTGGGTTCAGAGGAGACCGCTGCCAGGCGGAGAGCCAGGAACCGGGAGAGCCACTTCATGGGCTCCGCAGGCCACCTAGGCCACCTGAGGGGTGGGGGCGGGGGGGTGGGGGTCTGAGAGGGGGGATGGGCTGTGGACGGGGGTCCGTGGCGGTGACTTGGTGGAGTTGGGTGTCCCTTTCAGTTTTTCTCCGGAGGAGCCGCTGGTTTCCCTGCGCTTGCTCTGGGGCACCCTTGAGGGTTGCAACGAACCTACTGAGTGGGGAGCCCCCTGCAGGCAGGACTGGAGTTCACCCCGGCATCAGGCTAGGCCCCAGGAACACGCAGCTCCGTGCAGCCCGCACGCGATGTTACATATTTGTGGGGCGGAGGCGCCCGCAGGCGAGGATGTTGCAGGGTGGTGGGCACCTGGGCCTGGCTTCCCCTTCGGCTTCTCATCACCCACCATTAAGGGACAAAGGAGGCCCTCGCTGGCGGGCTGGCTGCCCGGGAACCAGCTCCAGAAAACCGCTGGACCAAGGAGGGGAGCGTGAGGGATGGAGGGTCTGCTTAGGCGGAGGCCCTTCCGGCCCAGGCGGGGCAGGCACAGAAAAGCGTGGCGGCGCCTGGAGGCCCCTGAGCGCTGGCCTGGGGATTATAGGGCGTTGTGGTCGCGTGCGAGGGCCCCACGCGCTCAAGTTCACATTCTGGATCGGAAGCAAGCTTCCCGACCTTCAGGTTTCGTTAATAACTTAAAAAAAAAAAAAAGAAAGAAAGAAAGAAAAAAAAGCCAGGCTGAGATGCTGGGGCGCCAAGGCGGAGTCCAGCCCCAGGCCAGCTTCGTGACTGAGCGCACCGGCCGGGGGCGGGGTTGACCGTGGGGAGCGTCGTGTGCCCCCCTCACCCCGGAGCAGCCAGACCCTGCTTCCCACGCGCGCGGGAGGCGGCGGGGAGAGGAGGGCCGGGCTGTCTCGTTTTCCTCCCGGGTCTCGGGCAGTGACGCTGTGCTGGTCCCGCCCCGCCCCGAGGAGGCCACGTCGCCCATCTTAGTGGCTGCAAGGAGCGCCCCCGCCCGCGTCCCCCCAGCCCGGCCCCGTCCTGGATCCCTGCCCGCCCCGCCAGAGCCCCACTCCGACCCCCAGACGAGCGCGCGCCCGGAATCGCTCCGGCCTCGCGGCCCCTCCCCTCTCCCCCGCGCCCCGCCCCTCCCAGCCCCGCCCCCGCCCGCTCGCCCCGCCCCGCCCGCTCGCCCCGCCCCGCCCCCCGCCCGCCGCCGCCGCCGCCGCCGCCGCCGCCGCCGCCTCCGCCCGCCGCCCGGGCCGCGTCGGGTAAACCTGTTTGGCGAGGCGGCCGCGCCGGGGCGGATCGTGCGGCCGGCGGCTCCCTCGCGGCTCGCGGCGTCGGGGCCCGTGGCGCGCGCGCGGCCGCCCCTCGGCCCCGGAGCCCCTCGGCGGCGCCACCATGTACTCGGGAGCCGGCCCCGGTGAGTCCTCGCGCGGGGCGCCGGCCAGACGCTCGCGCTCCTCCCTGCGGCGCCGGGGCGGGGGGCGGTTGGCGGGCGCGGCGAGGGCCGGGCCGGGGGCGGAGGGGCCGGGGGGCCGGGGGCGCGCGGCCCGGGGCGGCGGCCGCGACCTGGCCTCCTCGGGCCGAGTCGTCGGGGCGCCCCGCGCGGCCTGGGCCTCCCGCGCCGCTGGGGCCCCGTGCGTGTAGGCCCGAGGCCGCGTCTGGGCCGCTGCGCCGCCGCCGGGCGGGCAGGCCGGGCTCGGGGCCGCGGGCCGCGGGCGCGGAGGCGCAGGCCCGGGTCCGGGAGCGGGCGGCGGCGGCCTGGAGCGCGCTCAGTTTCGTTTTGCTCGTTGCCAGCACTTCTGCGGCCCCCTTCCCCGAAGGCGAGGCTGCGGCTGCCCGGTGCTGGCCGGCGCCTGCGGGGATTGGGGCTGCAGACCGGAGGGCTGGGCGGCGGCACCCCGAACCCTGAAACGGCCTGCGGCCCATTCTCATTCCAGACACGCCGCCCCCTTATTCAAGTGCTAATTGCCTTCCACAATGGACCGGGAGAGGTGAGGGGATCTGCCGTTCCTGCCCGAGCGCCCCTTCTTGCTACTCAGCTTCTCTGTCCTCGGGAAAGTTCCAAAAAACTTAAAGCGCTGAAGGCAGTACCCCCCACTCCCCCCAAATCCCCAAACGCACAGTTAGAAGGGCGGTCGACTGGCTGGGCCAAGAAAATGGTTTGCGTTGCGGAGTGTTTTCGCCGTCCCCCGGCAGGCACGTGGCTCCTAAATTTCCCGCTGGCCCTGCCGCTCGCACAGGGCGCTGCCTGTCCCCTTTGTCCGCCCGCCGGCCCCGCCCGGCTCCGCGCTAGGTGGCCCTGGCCCTGCGCTGGGTGCATTCCTGCCCTGGACCCTCCGCCGCCGCCGCCTGCCCCGGGCCGGGCCCCACCTGTCCCGGGCCGCCAAATCCGGAGTCCGGAAGCCCCTCCTGACCCGCTCCTGTTCCTGACCGTGTCTCCTGCTGCTGCGTCTGCTCCTGGGACTTCTGAGTGTCTTTTTTTTTTTTTTGGTGTCACTTAGAAAGCTTCTTCTTCAGGGCTGAGCCTGACCAACTTTTAAGGGAGGTCAGCAAGCTGATTACAGAATGGCCTTATTTAACCTTACGCCTGGGAGATGACTCCTGCCTTGTGGGGAAGGGTCCTGGTCTCTGGTGTCGCAGATTTGGCTTCTGGGGCTCTGGTGGTGGCTCTTCCCCCTCATCCCTGTGAAGCGCCCAGCAAGTGCTGGCCCCGACACGTCCATTTTTTTCCAGGGACTCAGTTTAAAAAAGTTGAAGGCCTGGAAAAAGTGAAGAACCTTGAGAAAGGCCAAGCTTTTGTGTTGCGTTTGGCACCCTCGAATCCATCGGACAGCTTGCTGAGTCGGTGGGGTTCGTTTGAAACGTAGACCACAGCGGCCAGGAGAGGTTAGGACCTTGCCAAGGTCGTAGGGCCGGCGGGCATGGGCACAACTGTCTGCTCCCCGGCTGACTCTCTGTATACTCTCCTTACAGAAGGGGCGGTCCGTTTTTCTGACCTTGACCCGCAGTGAGAAATACCTGTTACTTGCAGCCTGGGCCGTAGTGTGGGCACGCACAGGCATCATTGAAACCGGAGCCGCGGTGGCAGCCCTTACCTTGCCGGGTGCCCTGCCCCCTGACGTGTCCTCTCTGTCTCCTTTTTAAAATCGCGTTGGCCTTCCCAAGCTGCAGGCTCACTCTGGTCACTGACGGCTTTGGGGAGACCTTTGTTCCGGTGGTGTCCCTGGGTCTTGGCACAGTGGCTCAGGGCCCTGCGGTTCGCGGATAAGCCTGCCCTGGCGTCGGACGGCTGCGCCTGAGAATCGGTGGGTCTGGCTGGCAGTCCTCAGCTAATGGCAGGATGGGTGTGCACCCAGCTTTCAGGCCGTGTTAGTGAGCGGGGCTGTGAGGCTGGGCAGGCTGACTCTACACGCTGAGGCTCCTAATTTTGCTTAAAAAAAAAAAAAAAAAAAAAAGCATTTTTGGAAGAGTCTCTTCCGTGAAACTTTTAGATGAGTTTTCTAATTCAGGATAATGAGAAGACGTTCGATCTGCATTGTATAAAAATTGCAGATAGTTTTGCTCCTTCTCGTAACACACTGATTAAGCAACTTACTAAGTAAATTAAACTTTTGAAAAACGGAGTTCACAGGTGGTCTGTGCGATGTCTTTTACAAGTGCTGTTGTCGCCCGTGTGAGTTAACGTCTGGACTCTGGAGTTAGGTGTTACTGTTTTCAAGTTTTTCGAGCTATTCCAAAGAGGTAGTGGTTTAGGGTGGGTGGGTTCGCCAGTGACTCTGAACCTTGCAGGTGGAGGTAATAGTTTATTTTTTAAAACCACTTAACTGTAAACTGTCTGAGCAAAGGCCTCCTGCAGGGGGTTGTTGCTTTTTCTGAGCTTAACTGTGGGGCGCCCTCCCAGCTTGCTGCCGAGCAGCCCCTGGGACCCCGGAGGTTTGTCTGAGAGTAGTCTGAAGGGGCCCCTGGGCTCTGACACCCCCGCACCCTACTGCCCCCACCCTGCCTTATCCCGGTGGGCGTATGACCCGGCCCCCACTCACGGCCCCCGGCTAGGAGGTGGTGTGGTTGTACCAAGTCCCCTTGGATGTGTTCCAAATCTTGAAGAAGGATTTAAATAAAGGGGTAAGAAAAAGATGTAAAAGCTTCAGCTCCTAAAACCTATATGGTTTCGAGAAGCAGAATATATTCATTATTTCTAGCTTCAGCGTCAAGAGTTTTCACAATGCACAAGGGTTTATTTCATTTTATTCTTTTCCTGCCTTTTATTGATTTCGGAGAGAGGGGAAGGGAGGGAGAAAGAGGAAGAGAAACCTCCACGTGAGGAGGAGACATCGATTGGCTGCATCCTGCCCGCGCGTGCCCCACCTGGGGACGGAACCTTCGACCTTTCAGTCTGTGGGCCACACCCAGCCGTCCGGGCCACGCCCGGTTTATGCTTCATAACAGGCGTTGTGCGGCCCTCCTGTGACTGCCAGTCTGACAGAATACATTTTTGTTTCTTGAATTGCTCTGGTGAACGTTCAAAAATGTAACACTCGATTTTTAAAAACAGTTTCCACTGTAAGCTGATTTAAAACCCGAGAAGCAGGGACCGGGTCCAGCCCCCTCGCACCCCTCAGCAGGCTGGGCGCCACTGCTGAGGCTTCGCACGCTCGCCCCGCACCCGTCCCCGTGGTCTTCGTGGGGCGCTGGAAAGACGGGCCCAAGCCCCCCACCTCCCCGCGGGACGTCAGTGCCACGTCTGAAGGCTGGGACACTCTAAACCCGGGGCCACTGTCACACTTACCAGGCCGTAGTCACTTTCCCCCATATCAGAAGCATGTTTGGAGTTGGTTGTTCCAGATCCTGAATTTTAATAAAAGTTCACATAAATTTGGTTTTATGTCTTTTTTTTTTTTTTTTTTTTTTTTACTCCATGAAATGGGAAAATTTTTTATTGATTGATTTAAGAGAAACGCCGATTTCTTGTTCCACTTATTTATGCATTCATTGGTTGATTCCTGCATGTTCCCTGACCGGGAATTGAACCTGCAACCTAGGCGTTATCGGGTTGATGCTCCAACCCAGCGGTCCCCAGCCTTTTTCGCACCAGGGATTACTTTCTAGAAGGACAGTTTTTCCACCGACCGGGGATGGGGGGTGGTCTGGGGATGATTCACTTGCATCGCACTCAAACGCACCTCCTGCCGCCTGGCCCGGTGCCTTCCCACCACCTTCGGTCCCCGTGTCCTCCTGACACCTCGCTGTCCCCGGTACCCCAGCCTCCTGACCAGGTCTGGCGCTGGCTGTGGGCCTGCCCCCTGCCCCCCAGCCAGGCAAGAGACCACCGCACAACACGTTTTTCTCTGCCTTTTTCCCTTGAAGTTTAAAATCCTGACACTGGTGCTGGTTGTCTGTGCTCTTCTCGTCTGTCTTTCGGGAGAGCTGTGCGCCGTCCTGCCCTTTGCCTTCTGACCCGGAGACTGGCAGGCGAACCGGGCGCTCACGGTCACTTCCCTGGGCCGGCGCCCTGCCCACGAGCGTTTCTGAGCCTTGGGCTGGTGGACAGGCCCACAGAGGCAGGGCTGACGCACGGCGAGCTGTCTTGCTCCTCGGTGGCTTCGCACGTCCTACACCCTTAAAACCTGAAGGGCGCACCTCGGCCTGTGAGAGGCCCGCGCGCTAGGCAGGCGGCGTGTCACGCAACCAGTCCTGTTCTAGAAGGTGGTCCTGGCTGCACTGCAGGTGGGGGGGGGGTGGCTGTGCTGGGGGGGCAGGCGGGCCTTTGCGCCCAGGGCATGGCTCTTGTCCACACTGACCGGTGGTTTGTTAGCAGGGGTGCCGCTCATATCCGGGCCCCCGCGCTGCCCCCACCAGTTCTGTGACTTTGGTGAGTTACGTAGCCTTCCCAAGCCTCAGCTTTTGTACCTGGAAAAGGGAGTGGTCGGGCCCCCTCGGTGGTCGTGAAGGTGAAGGGGCTGAGCTGAGCCGTGTGGGCGGGAGCCTCGGGCGAGGGTTGCGGGGGTCCACGCGTTGTCTGTCCTGTCTGGCCCCGGGGGCTTCTAAACCTGGATGGAGAGCCCAGCCCAGGGCCCCCCCAGAGGAAGCAGTCCCAGGACGCGAGGGGGTGTGGGCTGCTCCTGGTCTTGGTGACCCCGATGGTTAAGCGTTTGACCTGGCGCCCTGATGGGGTGCAGGGTGAGGTGGGGTGATGGGTGGTCACCCTGCGTCCAGCTGGCTTCCTGGCAGCTGGTGACATGTTAACAAACAAGGAGAACGGAGGCCCAGCTGCTTTGGGGGCGGAGTCTCGTGTGGCATGTGGACGTGCGTTTGAGGTTCCAGGAGGCTGAGCGGGGCCCCCGCTGGAGAAGGGATTGGAAGGGCAGGGCAGGTGGAAGACGGGCTTTGGGCCCAGGGGGACCCAGTTCGGGGCCTACGCGCTGCTCAGCGGCGGGGACAGGGACACCCCGGGGGTTGCAGCCTGGTTCCCACCTTCAGCAGCTGCTCAGAGTCACCTGAAGGCTTCTCCCATCTGGGCCCCGAACACCCAGGAAGCTGTTGCGAAGGTCCTGGGTGCCTGTCCTGCTGTGGGGGGGTGGGGCGTGCAGAGGGGGCAGTGAGCGGGGGCAGCCCCGGGGCAGCACCCTCCTGAGCACTGGGGCAGTGAGAGGCGTTCACCCTGGACCCACTGGGCACGCCCCCGAGAGAGCAGCGGTGCCAGCGCCGTGGGCATGCTTCTAGAAGGGGAGACCGCGGGTGCCCTGAAGAGGACTTTGTGACCGGGGACCACAGGAGTTACGAGTGCCTGCGGTCCCTTTCCTGAGAAAGCGTGGGGGCCGAGGGCAGGACCGCACTCCAGTCTGGGTGCGCGTGGTGCCCAGGTGCCCAGGGTGCAGCGCGCCTGAACTTCCCTAGACTCGGGGCAGAAGGAGACGTCTGAAGTCGCTGCCCAGCCTGCGGGAGTCCGCGGTGAAATTCGTTCAGTGCCCGCCTTGCCACACACAGGACTCCGGTGAGGCGTGGGCCCAGCCGTACCCTGGAGAGTCCTGTTTGTGTGGTTCACCAGGTGACCTCTGGGTGTGGCCGGCACCCAGAGGTGCAGAGAGAGGCGGAACCGCTGAGGTTCAGAGGTCAGGCTCCCTGGGAATCTACGTGACACCATCAGGCTTGTTGGTCGGTGGAGAAGCTGGAACCCCCCAGGCTGGTTCACACCCGCTGGGGCCTGGTGCCGGCGTGTCCTGCGGTCCTCCACGAGCGTGGATGGTGGCAGGCCCCCGCAAGGGGACGCGCTCGCTGTGCTGCCAGCCAGCGCGGCCGTGGGGCTCCTGTCCCAGGGAGGCGGGGGGCTTGTGTTCAGTCCTCGGTGCCATTCTGTCGGGTCGTGGCGCGCACGCCCTGAGGAGCTGAGACTAGGGAGCGAGGGCGGAGACTAGTGAGCCCGCAGGCGGCGACCTTGTTGGCTTTTCGTGGGAACAGAGCAAACGCTGCCAGAAGGAAAAGAAGGTCAGGCAGTGGATGAGCCCGGGCGTGGGGCGCCGGAGCTCCGGGAGCGGCCCGGTGCGCTGGGAGCTGCAGCGCGCCCCTCCCCTCGCTGGGACAAGCCCAGCACACGCTCTAGGTCGGGCTGACCTCACCCGAAACCTGGCGGCGTGGCTGGGTATTGGCTTAGCCGCTCTGCCCTCCGAGGAGCGCCTCTGCCAGCAGCCCTCCTCAGAGCCTCCTGGGCCCTGTCAGCTGGGCCCAAGTGGCCAGATCGCAGGTGCAGCCCCCCTCCCTCCGCCCTGGCCACACGCCGTCAGGTGTGCATCCCCCATACGTCGTGCTCACCAGGTGTTCTGTCCAGGGCAGGGGGGACCGGCCCCGGCACCCGGCACGCCTGTTCCTGGCAGAGCCGCCAGGACGGACCTGAGGGCCGTGCTGGGTGGGGAAGCCGTGCGGACAGGACTTGGGCAGGTGGGGACCCGCTGCGCCTGGGGAGCGCCAGCCTCTGTCTCCAGAGGAGGGGCCCAGCCGCAACCCGATGGGAGTCGGTCAACGGTCTGCTTGTAGTTCCACCCAGTAGCTCCGCAGTGGCCCCGTCTGTGGCTGGGGGTGGGGCCCGGCGCTGGGGGTGCTCTGTTCCCTCTGTGCGCTGCCTCGTGAAGGGCGTGGTTGGTTGGCCATCCAGACACGTGGCTCACCCAGGAACACGTGTCGGCGGGGAGGTGTCCCTGCGCACCTGAGACGGGTGATTACAGCTTAACCTTGAGCTCCGGGGGATGAAGTGCGAGCACCCGAGAGGGCCGCTGGGCAGTGAGAACAGGGTGTTCACAAGGGAGGCAGTGACACAGGGTCTGGGCCCAGGGCCTGAAGGCCCAGGTGAGCAGGGGCGGGGCCTGCAGAGCGGGCGGCGAGTTGCTTCCAGACGGTGCGTGCGCAGCCGGAACTCCAGGAGGGGAGGCCCTGGTGCTGGGTTGAGGCCCCAGCACTCCCCAGTGCCCTGGCCCACACAGGTGCTCTCGGGTCACTTCTCATGGCGAGGGGGTGTAACACTCGACTGAATCGGGGCCCAGGTCAGGCCCTGTTGTGACTGGCAGATGTCTCTTCAGTATCTTTTTTTAAAAATTTTAATTTATTTATTTTTAGAGGAGGGGGGAGGAAGAGAGGGAGAGAAATGTTGATGTGCAAGAGAAACATCAGTGTGTGGTTGCCTCTCGCAAGTGCCCGGCCCGGCCCTGGCCCACAACCCAGGCACGTGCCCTGACCGGGGATCGAACCGGCCACCTTTCACTTTGCAGGATGACTCCCAACCCACTGAGCTACGCCGGTCAGGTCAGGGCTCAGCATCGCCTTAAAACAGCAGTGTTGTGGGTAGAATTTGCGTGGCACTCAGTTGCCGTTTGAAGTGCGAACCTCGGTGCGTTTTATCACATTCGCAGACCTGGGCCGACCTCACCGCCCTGTAATTTTTAACATCTCAGTCCGTCCCACGCCCGAAGAAACCCTGTGCCCATCAGCTGCCCCTCCCCCGGCCTGAGCAGCCACGGTGCCCTCTGGGTCCACAGCCCGCCTTCCTCTCCCCACTCCTTGCGATTTCCTGGTTGCGGACTGGCCTGCGACGACAGCCACTTCCCAGCCTGGCTCTTCCGATGCAGCTTCCTGGTGTCCCCAGCGTGTTCCTCTGTCCTGTGTGGGCTTCGTGCAGGGGGAGTCAGGGCCACAGGCGTAGCTGAGGCAGCCTCTGCTTTGTTGGGGTTTCTTGGGGGGGGCGGTGAGTACTCACGGCAGGCTCGTTCCTAGGAGTCAGGTCTGTCGTTTTTCTCGCTGCTGTCGCTCGCTCGCCCACGAGGGCTCTACCTCGCTGGGGCTGCGGGGCTGCCTCTGCGGCCACACTGCCCCCGAATGAGTGTCCGTGAAGGGTGTGGGGGCAGGACGCCCACTGGGGGAAGAGAGACTGGTCCAGGGTGGCTGCATCTGAGGATGGGGGCGGGGGTGCTGGCTTCATTGATGACCGGGATGAGGAAGGAGGGGGGGTGGGGTGGGGGTGCCGCTCGCTCCTCCATATAGTGAATGGAAGGCGATTGAGAAATGCAGGAGCATCCCAGGAATCGGTGTTCGTGTTTGTGGCTCCCCGTGTTGCTGCGAGGTGCATGCCTGTCTCCTTCGATGCTCCCCCACCCCCCCATCATCTCAGTGCCTCTGTGCGCTCTGCGGTCTGCCCTGGTGCCTCCTTTGTACTCACTGAATGGGTGTTACATTGTTTCCTGTTTCAAAGTTCCATCTCCTGACTTGATACTTGTGTAGAGTTTCCGAAATTTCCACACCCAGCCTCTAGTGCCTTTTCTCGTGGGGTCCCTCACGCCCCATCCCTCGTGGTTCTGCAGTCTCAACGGAAGTGGTCCCCAGTTCTGCCTGCGGCGGAAGGGCCCGGCACATGGCAGGGCATGTGTTCAGCAGCACGAGGGAGGTGGCCCTGGGCCACTTACTCAACCGTTTCTTCAGTGGGCGGGGCACACCCAGGGGAAGTGAATGCCAGCAGAGCAGAGGACAGGCGGGGGAGGGCTCCCTTCTTCCCCCAGAACCCCTGTCGCCCTGCCGGGAGGGAGCACGGGGCTGGGGGGGGTGGCAGATGTGGTGCCCGGAGGGAGTCCCTCCCGCTGAGCCTGACTTGCTCTGGAGGCGGGTGTCTCCTGGCTTCCTCCCGGCAGACCGAGCTCCCGAGGGGGCTGTCACTCAGTGTCTCTGTCTGTGAAACGGGGGTGGCTGCAGCCCTCCCTAGTGGGACAGGCTGCGCCGACCCATGCGGGGCTGGAATGGGTTGTGGGCAGGTCCACCTCTTGCGGGACCCCCGCCCCGTTTCAGTGATGGGATCCCACAGGGGGGAGCCCCAGGAAAAGATGAGTGTTGGGCGGGAATTCTCTGGAAAACAAATGCTGCAAAGTAGGTAGAAGAGACGGCGAGAAGCCTGGCGGGAAAGCCGCGGGAGCCCCACGTGGTGGTGGTGTTTGTTTTTGTTTTTGTTTGTTGTTTTGGTGGACGCAGGTTGGCTTTTTGAGGGATTAGAATTTTATTGCATCTGGGGACCTTCTCACTCGAGCTGCCCCGTGACGGAGAGGTCCCGTGGCGGGGAGTGGGTGCGTGCCTGGTCACCCGCCTCGGCCCTCCGCCTTGCCTTCCCGTCGGGGCAGCCAGGCAGGCGCGCTGCGGGCGGGCGGGCGGGCTGCCACCCCTGCCCGGCACACTTCAAGGGTGACTGACGTGTAAGTCATGTCTTGTGAGACACTCGACACAGCTCTCCGAGGTGCCTGGTGTCATGCCAGCAGACACTCATCTGAGGGGCGGTTTTTATTTTATTTTTGCACATTTTGGTGAAATAAGGTATTTTTAAGTCCGTGTTGGAGAGTGACGGTTGCCAGAGGATCTCGCAAAGCCATCTTTCAGGTGGTGTTTCTCCAGTGATGCGGTGAGACACTTGTTTTCATTTCCTCCGAACGGGAGGCCGCCGGCCTCCCCGGCCACAGCCTCCCGGCGCCGACCCCAAGGCGCCCTGGCTGCTGCTCACAGCACGTGTGGTCCACGCCGACGTGCCCGCACCGCGAGCGACAGGAAAGGAAAATGACGGGTGCTTCTTTTCAAAAAGAGGAATTTCTTTCAAAACGTCACAGCCTTTCACTTGATTGGCGGGAAGTTCACCCAGCGTGAAATGAGCCGCCGAAGAGCGCACGGCTTCATGGCATCGAGCACCTGCGGTGTCCTGCAGCCATCGCCTCTGTCTCGTTCCAAACATGGTCGTCGTCATCCCCTCCCCCCCCCAAGGGACGCCCCGGACCCCAGTCGCCCCCCTCTCCCCGTCCCCCAGCCCCTGGCAACTGCCAGCCTGGGTTTGTCCCTACAGACTTGCCTGCTGCGGGTGTTTCCTGTAGATGGAACCACAAAGTGCAGGGGCTTCTGCATCCGGCTTCTGTCTCAGCGCCGTGGGGACGGCACCGGCGCGTCCACTCCTCCGGGCGGCGTGGTCGTCGTGCAGGCGATCACAGTGCTGTCTGTCCGTCCGCTCCTCCCCCACCCCAATGGGACAGACAGCCGGGCCGGTGGGTGCGCACCCGGTGTCCCCGCCTCTCTCGGGCACGGTGCTGGGAGCCTGGTGCTGAGTGATGCCCCGTGTGACTCTTCCAGGAGCTGCCACACGTTCCCACCAGCGGGGTCTCGGTCTCCTCGTCCTCACGTCCTTGCAGCCATTTAGAAAATGGAGGGTTGTTTGTTTTTTAAAGATTTTGTTTATTTTTAGACAGAGGGGAAGGGAGGGAGAAAGAGGGAGAGAAACGTCAATGTGTGGTTGCCTCTTGTGCGCCCCCTACAGGGGACCTGGCCCGCAACCCAGGCATGCGCCCTGACTGGGAATCGAACCAGTGACCCTTTGAATCGCAGGCTGGTGCTCAATCCACTGAGCCGCACCAGCCAGGGCAGAAACTGGAGTTCTTAAGGTAATAAAACCCTCTCTGGATTACTTTACCAGCTACCCAAATGGGAAAGTGCTAGATTGAAGCATGTCTGGCCCAGGTGTTTGTCAGAGTCTTGGGCGTTTTGGGAAGCTGGATACCTGGGAAGACCCAGGAAAGCGCTGTGAGGGTTCCCCAAGGGGACAGGACAGGCGTTCGCCCTGGGGGCCTGTTCCAGCCGGTGGTGTGTGCCTGCCATCGTGACCGGTGTGGCGCCTGTGCTCTGGAAACGGTGATGAACGGGGCCCTGGGTGGCACCTGCCGTCTCACTCACGGGGGTGAGTCAGGTGCCCGCGGTCCTCGGTGCGCGTGGGTGGAGGGCACCAGGCCCCGAGCCGGAGGGGATGTGACCCGGCGCGAGGCTGGCGGGGCAGCGAGCAGCCTCCCCGCACATGGTGTGAGGGAGCAGGGTGAGGGGGTACCTGTGCCCCGAGCGCCCCAGGGCCCTGGTGGCCCCGGGGTGGCAGGTGCTTGGACATTGCGCAGCTGCGTGCGGCGGGGCTGGGGGAGAGGACGGTTCCTGGAGGCGGCTGGCTGTTGGGCTCTTTGTTTGCTTGTTGTTTGGTGTGGATGGCTGCTGATGTCACGTGCCCGTGGCAGCGAGCAGACGTGAGTTTGCAGACTTGGAGACAAAGCGTTTAAGGTCTTTCCAGTGGCGGGAAGTTCCGACGCAGACAGAAGTGGGGGGGAGCGTGCAAGACCCCCCCACGGGACTGTCACTCGCGCTGCGGTCGCCGCAGCCGTGACCGCTCAGTCCCTTGTCCCACCCCCCACCCCTCGAAGCATCTTGTAACTGCATTCGTAAATAACCTTTTGACCGTTTATTTTGAAATAACTTTAGATTCCTAGAAACGTGGCCAAAGCAGCACGGAGTTGCCGCCCCAGCCGCCCCGAACGCTTCCTCCCTGCAGCTCACAGGGCGGTCACCGCGGGGCCCAGTCTGGTGCCCGTCGGTCCGTCAGATGCCGGTGCAGCCAAGGGGCCGCCTGGCGCTTGTCGTCCCGCGCCCTCCCCCCTCCCCGGAGGCTGTGACCGTTCCTCCGTCTCCCGTGACCGTGGCGTGGGAGCTCTTTGAGGTGCCTGCGCCCTGTAGCACCCCGCTTTGACTCTTTCTCTCGACCTAGAAGGCTGCCCCTGGCTCGCCTTGTGCCCCTCCCCGCCCTGCCCTGCGGGGCCTGCGCTCACCCGCCCCTCTCCCCGCCGGTGACCTCTTCGCCGGGTGGCGAGCAGTCTGGCTCTCCTCATGCGCAGTGCGTCTGCTTGCTCTTCAGACCTCGGAGGCCAAGGTCACTTCAGAGCGACCAGCCCATGCGCCTGGGAGGAGCAGGCGCCCCCGGGACCAGAGTGGTGCGCTCCGAGCGCACTGTCCCGACCCACCCGGCCTCCCGCCCGCCCCGCCGCCCCGGCCTTCTCCGCCCCCTCCGCGCGCCCAGTCTGCCTTGGGGCGTCCCCGGGCCTCCAGCCCGCGGCCTCGCTGCTCTCCGTCCTTGGCGTGTGAGAGGCGAGGTCCCGCGTCTGCGGGCGTGGTGAGTGCTCTGGCACGTGAGGTGGTTTCGTGTTGCGGTTAAAATCAGAGACAGGTTGGAGAATCAGAGCCCTCGCGCCCGACACGACCTTCTCCGGGTGGCCGAGGAGATGTCCGAGTTGCTGCGAGGTCGCTGCCGGGGCTGAGCCGGGACTCGTAACAGCCGCTGCTCGGAGCCCAGTGCGCCGCTCGCCCTGCTGTGGCCCCGTCTGCGCGGTGCGGCCCGGCCCAGGCTGGCGGCTGCGCCTCCGCGGGCGCTGGCGCCCCGGCCGTGGGCGTCCACGCAGACTTTCCTGTGGTGTGGACTGTGGCCACAGGCGGTGCTTTGAGTCTGGATCTTAAAAAAATTGTTCTTCCCTTCCTATTAAAAGGGATACATTCTCCTTTCAGAGAGTTGAGAAGACTCTGAAACGAAGAGAGCGACCCCTGCTGCTCCTCTCGGAGACACTGGACGTGTGGACGCGCGCTCGTCCTCAGACCCCTGTTCACTGCGCGCGCGTGCGCACACGGCGCGCATCCGCCTGCGCTCACGGCTCCGCCCCGCCCCGCCTGCCGTCCAGGGCGTGTCAGGGTTCTGTGCACATGTGTGAGCACATGTGTGTCTGCGGGGACCCACATTTACCAGCGTTTACGGGGAGGAAGTGGTGGCTGCGCACTCAGGTGGTCGGTGGCCACGCTGGCCGGAGGGGCGGAGCTGTGGTCAGGCTTGTGCCAGTTGCCACCTTCCAGTGTGAGGTCAGCGCCTGGGCTTCCTGCGCCCGATCCTCTCGCCTGGGAAGGTGGGCAAAGGGCCCCCACAGACTTACGTGCGCTGAGCCACCCGCGGGGCCGGTCTGCAGCGCGCCCTCCTGTTAGGTGCCGGTGGCGCCACGTCCGCCCACGGCGCCCCTTCTCCCCGAGTCAGAGGCTGTTCTTCCACCGGTGCCGCATCCCAGCGCGGCGCCTGAGCGCCAGGGGAGAGCAGGCTGCCCTGTCTATTTGGTGGAGGTGCACGTGGGGCAGGGTGGACAGATGGACTGCCTGGCGAGGCGCACAGGCCCTGGGACACAGACAGGCCATGCTGAGACACGGCTGCTTCCTGAGAGGCCGATCGCAGAGGCCCCTGCTGTGCACCGACCTCATGGGTGAGGCGGGCACCTGGGCCCTTGCCATGCACCCTGGGGGGGGTGCACCGCACCCCAAGGCTGACAGGAGAGAGGAACAAGTGCTTCGCTACTCCCCGGGGAGCCCAGGGTAACTGGCAGCGTGAGCTGCGCATCTGGGTTCATGCCCCGGCTCTGCGTGCCCCTCGTCTGTGACGTGGGGGAGACACCGGTGCCTGTGTTTGCTGTTGTAACTGGGAGCTGCGCCGACGTGCGGTCGTGTCAGTGGACCCTCCGAATGATGGCTGCGTGTCGCCGTGTTTTCTGTGCGTGTGGTTGTGACGGAGCATCGGCTCCACGCACGCCCATGGCCGTCTGTGGCTGCTGGTTGCAGAGCGATCGGGAACCGTTACGGTCGCTATTGCGGAGGGAAAACGGGCCCCCACGTGGGATGTGCCCCCTGGTGCCCGGGCGTGCTGAGCAGGTTCCTGGAGCACAAGGGTTCCCCCCGGGGTGGGGGCAGCTTGGGGCTCCCCTGGGCATGCGCCCTTCCTGGAGGAATTCGGGAGTCGGGGTTACCCGGGCTGGTGTGGCTCAGTGGATTGAACGCGGGCCGGTGGACCGATCGGCTATCAGTTCGATTCCCAGGCAGGGCACATGCCTGGGTTGTGGGCCAGGTCCCCATCAGGGGTCGTGTGAGAGGCAACCACGCATTGGTGTTTCTCTCCTTCTTCCTCTCTCCCTTCAGTCTCTGTAAAAATAAGTAAACAAAATCTTTAAAAAAAGGAGTTGGGGTTAGAGGGCGTTCTGGGGCCTGGGGCTGGCGAGGGCTCCTGGAGGCGTCTCCTCTCTGGCCTGGAGACGATGGGGTGTGGACGTCGTGCGGGCTCCGTGACAGGGGTGCCGGGCGAGGCTGTGGGCCGCCGGTGCAGACCCGGTGCCTGTGCGCGGTCCCCCTGACACCCCGCTGAACGCAGGATTTCCGTTCCGTGCCAGGAAGCCTCGTGCTCCGGGGCAGGCGGGTTCGACTGGGAGACCGCAGGTGAGAGGTCACAGACTGAGGTGAACGGGCAGAGCGTGGCTCTCGCGGAGAAGACCCTTCCGTGAGCAGGAACAGGTTTTGAGTGACCGTCCTGAGCCAGGGCCCGGCCGTCTGTGTGGACAGTGTCAGAGCTGTTTTCCAAACAGAGGCCCAGAGGGGGTAGGGCGGGCGAGTCAGGGCCGTAACTCAGCAGCGCACGTGAATTCAGATTGGACCTCCGCGTGCACGGGACGTGGTGTGCGGGGGGCGGGGGCTGTGGGGAGCCCGGGGGCACGAGCGAGGGCGTGGCGGCTCTGCTTTGAGCTGGGAGCCTGTCAAATCTGTTGCCGGTCTTCATCTCCCTCGCGCAGTGCAGTGCGCGGGGAAAGCTGCTTCTGACCCGGCCCAACTCCCTCTTCTCCGTCCCCGAAGTGCCGGCTGTTGGTCGTGCACGGAGGGGGTCCTGGTTCAGCCACGGCTCTCTGGCTCTGGGCGCAGCTGGCCCCTGTGCAGAGGGCCGTGACCCCGCTGGGGCCGGTGGGGCCGGGGCTGGGAGCAGGTGTCGCTGAGGTGGCAGCTGCTAGGGGCCATCAGGACCTGAGCCCTGTAGGCCAGGAGAGGGCCCTGTCACCATCCACCTGAGGACATTTTCCGTGTTTTATGGAAAACGGTTTGTTTTCCGTGCTTGCACTCGGCCAGTCATCTGCGACCCCATCATGTGCTGCCAACAGGGCAGGGACAGGACCGGTGACTCGGGCCGGCGTGTGGGCAGCAGGGGGATGTGAGCGGCAGTGCCTTGCAGGGGTGGCGTGGGGCTGCCTGCCAGGAGACACGCGGACGAGGTGGGGGCTTGGGCGTCGCCTCGGCCGCCGCAGAGTGAAGGCTGTTGGGGGGCGGCAGATGCAGCCCACGTGGGCACGGTGGCGAGGGTGCCTGGGCACGGGCGGCGTGCCCCATGTGTGCTGACCCAGCGGCTCCTGCCCTCACTCGACCGCAGGCACCCTCTGCGGCACGACTCTGGAAGGGCGGGAGCTGAGGCACGGAGGTTGCGTCGCACGGGGGAACCACCAGGTCCCATGTCCGGACCTGGGCAGCCTGCTGGTCCAGGAACCTCGGCCCACGGGCGTCACCTGGTGCCAGACCTGGGAGGACTCCGGTCAGGCCGGTGCCTCGGGTCGCTGAGCGCGTGGGGAGAGCGGCCGCCATCGCTCCGCAATCGTCACGCAAATGTGTGGGACTTTCGAGGGGAATTCTTGAGAGTAGCGCTAACTTAATTAAGGAAGGGGAAAAAAATTGACTTGAAATTAAGTGGGTTTGGAGTTTTCCAGTCTTTTAATTAAAGAATAATCAGTGAAATTTGTTTAAAAGGATGCTCTTTTGAATTAATCAATGCTGACTTCTTTTGGTTTTTCTTTTCTGGTAACTCGATGGGAGTCACTTCTGGTTGGGACTCCACCTGACGTGCTTGGAGGGGCCCACCCTGCAGAGCCCTGAACACTGGGGGGGTTTCGGTCGGCACCCCTCGCTGCACATGCTGGGCGTCACCTCGGGCTGCTGCCACTTGCCAGCGCGAGGCCATGTCACGCACTGTTATGGGGGACAGCGACCAGGGCTGGGTGTCCGCTGAAAGCACTACTCTCTGCAGCACAGCCCCGGGTCCCCCTGTGACCTCCCCCTTCTTACGGCAGAGCAGAAGGGGTGGCCCCAGAGTGGTGACCCAGTGAGCCCCGGTGGGGCTGGACATCGCCTGCTGGGCCCCGTGGCCTCTGCCCCCTGCCCCCTGCCCCTCCCCTTGCTTCGTGTCCTGACCTTCACCCTCAGCCCAGGCACTGCAGCGTGTCACCACGTTGAAATCGGGTCCCTCGTGCGCTGGGGCCATCTCTGGTCTTGTGCGTGTGCAGTGGGCCTGTTAGTGCACACGACCGAGGGACCTAAGTTCAGTGCCCAGTGTTTCTTTTTTTTTTTTTTTTAAGGTTAAACTGAAAAGTAGGGGAACAGATTGTGGCATTTCTGAAAGGCTGCAGGTGATTTCCTTGCTGTTCCCTGCGGGACCAGGACTGAGCAGCCCCAGGACCAGCGCGGCCAGTGGCAGCCTGCCACCCCCAGCTCAGGAGCTAGCGGGGAGAGCCGGGCGCTCTCCTGCGCGGAGAGGAGCGCCGTCTGCTGGGCCTCCACGGGGACGCCCTGTGCATTCTACGGTGGCCTTGCTCCCTCGCACCCCAGCCCTGGGGCCATAGTTGTTTAAACAGAAGGAACTGGATAAATTCAGAGCTAATGTGACGATTTGGAGGGAAAAAAAAAAAAGGTGCGGGGGCAGCAGGCCCCTCCACCATGGAGCCTGCCGGCCGGCGCTCACACACACTCGTGTGCCTGCCTGCCTCCCTGGCTGGGCACTCGCAGCTGGAGAAGGCCGGCCGGGCGTCCAGAGGTGTTTGCGAATTAACCCGGCCCGCCCAGTCTGGCGGCCAGGTCAGCCCCTGCGGGGCAAGTGCGGCCTGCCTCCTCGTTTACCAACGATCAACTTTGTGTTATTCTGTCGAAATCCTCTGTTTCCACTCTCTGGGCGGTGGTTTCCTAAGAGACAGCAGCCTGGCAGGGCTGCCTCCCCTCCCAGGTTGGCGGTGCACCCCTGTGGGGACTGTGCCCGGCCTGGACAGCGTGCCCGCCCGTCCCGGGGAGCCCCAGCTGGGCCGGGGGCCCTGGTCCTCCCCGAGCTCACCAGCTGTTGCTGCCCTTGTCCTCAGGCGTAGCTCGGGTCAGGGGCGTGCACAGGGCTGCAGCAGTCCGCTCCCTAAGCGTCGTGGTGTCCGCCAGGGTCGCCAGTACTCCTGGGACCTGAGGCAAAAGGTAAAGTGACCTACCCCCCACCCCCACAAAAAGGAAACAGCCAGAGTCCACAGGGTGCCAGGGTGAGGCGCGCTGGCTGTGCCAGCCCAGGGTGGTTTCACGCGGTTTCCCACCTGTTCTGGGAAACTGCCCGGGGTGCGGCCACGCGGAGGAGAGGGTTCCAGTTGGTGCTCAGCTGCCCGCAGCCACTTCCGAGAGTTTGACGATTGTGGGCGGCGTGTCGTGCTAATGCGTCCGTTGTCTGGTCCCAGCTCTGGTCCAGGGACAAGGACAGGATCCCGGCCGCTGTGGCAGGACCAGCACGCACCGTCCCCGCTGCCCCGCGCTCCCCGCGGCGTGATGGAGCCCTGCTGTGCTGGGCCTTGTCCTCCGTGCGGGGGGCGGGGCCTGAGCAGCTCTGCTTGGGTGAGGCTCCCAGGTGGCGCGCTCGGTGCCGGCGCGACCTTCCCTCAGCCGCAACGCGCTCCTGGGGTTAGTGGAACCACAGGGCAGGCGGACCTCCGCTGACTGTCGTGGGGGGAACGTATTGGGCTGGCGGGGCTGCTGGGCCCAGGAACCGGGGTCCCAGACGCTGCGGCTGGACAGGAGCAGAGACGGTGTGACGGGGGGCAGGGTGCGACTGTCCGCGCTCCGGACGCGCTCTCTAGTGTAACACTGGTGTTCGAAAACAGCCCCTTCGGTTTTTCACGGTGCAGCTCACAGGCCCCCAAGCAACCCCTGTGCCCTTTCGTGCTCGGTTCAGGCCCGCGGGGTCCGTCAGTGCTGATAACTCAGTGGGCGGGTGTCCGCCCCCAGGGGGCGCTGCCCCTCCAGAAGGATCACTGGGCGGCTGGGTGCCGAGAAGTCGCGTCGATCGGAGGGGCTGACAGGCTGCGCGTCTGTAAACGCTTGTGGTGTGGAGGGACTGCCCAGCGCACGCTGTTTGGAGGCACGAGCATGCTCCGTGGGCCCAGCCCATTCCCCCGCCCCTGTCAGCCGTGGTGCGCACCCACGCGGGCGCTCACGCCTGGCTCCTTTTGCCAAACGATCTCAGGGTCCGGCGTGTTGCGGCGTATGTTCGCTTTCCATGTCTTGCACGGAAGAAGAGCATTCCGTCGTCGGGGCGGGCTTTTGGGTTGTTCCTAACCTATGTGCGTTCGACTCTGAAGCTCGTGATCCCCCGGGCCCCCCAGCCTGGAGTGAGCTGGGAACGCGCGTGGCTTTGTTTCGATCGGGTGCGCGTTCAGTTCTGCCAGCGGTTCCCAGGGCGCCGAGAGCGCCGCCTGCTGGCTTTGCGGGGAGGCGCAGCAGGTGGGAACCCCAGGCGCCAGTGCGCTCTGTCCCTTCTGAAGCGCTGCGGCTCCTCTGAACGCCCCTGGCGGTGGTAGGAAGTGCCCTCTGTTCTCCTGGCCCGGGTTGGGCGGTGACCGGAGACGAGCCGGGGTCGCTGCGCAGGGACCCTGAGTTGCAGGGCAGAGGGCAGCGGGCCACCAGCCAGTCCCTTGGCCGCAGCTGTGTGACCGTGAGTTTGTCGTAGGCTCGAGCTCCCGGTGGAGAGAACGTGTGAGATCCGCGCTGAGCAGAGTGCTGGCACACAGGGGTGCGTGTGCATGCATCTCAAAAGTGCAGCGCTCAGCGAGAGGGGCCGGCCACGTGATGTGGGCGCAGCAGGTGCAGCAGGGGGCGGGGCCGAGAGTGGGAGGTGCCAGCGGCTCCTCTGTAGGTGGTAGTGGCGTGTGTTTTCCGTGCCGGGTGAAGAAAATATTCTGGAATAGGGCGGTGGCGATGGTCGCACAACACTGTGAGTGTAGTAAAAGCCACTAAATTGTACGCTTTAAGATGGTTACGGTGGTAAATTTTATGTTACGTGATCTTTAATATGGTCTTAAAGAATTGGTTCTGGATTGTTCTGTGCAAATTCATGAACCGGTTCCTGAACTCCGCGTTGAGCTTGAAGGCGCAGCAGTTTCACCGGGAGGTGGGTCCTGACCGACCGAAAATGACCTCCAGGTGCGCACCTTCTCGCCCAGCAGGACAAGGGAACCCAGTCCCAGTGTCCCCCACGCCACAGCGGGCTCTGGCCTCACCCACGTCAGCTGGTTGCCGGAGCGGCACCACAGCTCCGCCACGCCAGGGCTGCCATCGGCCACACCGCGCCGGCCATGACCAGACCCAGGCGCGTATCGTGGGGACACAGTCACCCCGCTGCCCGCTTCCCAGGGAGCCTCTGCCTTCTGGAAGAATCGATTAGGAGGCTGGCCCGCCCGGGGAGCTTATCTGCTGGACTCCTGGCGAGTAATTCTGACTCGATAAAACTTGTCCCCCTGGGATGCCAGCACTCAGAAGTGCCGTCGCAAAGACCAGGCTGTCCAGACTGGGGGGTTCCCGATTTTGATCATTCCGTAAACGCAGCGCGCAGGTTACGTGGACTTGGCCCCAGCTGGCTCAGGCGGGGCCACGGGGGCAGCCATGCTGGAGGTTTTCCAACCTGGAAACCTGACCTCTGAAGTCAAAGCTGAGGCCTGGGTTCGAGTGTGTCTTCTCAGACACTGTCCTTGGCACGAGGGGCATCCGGGGCTTTGTTTGTGCTTTTTGCCAATACGCCACGATACTTCCTAGTCAGTGTGCGCCCTGACTTGTTAGTCATGGAGTCACATTTCTTTTTTTTTTTTTAAATTTGTTTATGGATTTGAGAGAGAGAGAGACATTGATTAGTTGTTCCACTAACTGATGCGTTCATCGGTTGCTTCTTGGATGTGCCCTGACCAGGAATTGAACCTGCACCCTTGGCGCATCGGGACGGCTCTCTAACCAACTGAGCTGCCCGTCCAGGGCCTCAAATCACAGTTGTTTTTACAGAATACAGCGACTATAATTTAAAATGAACCGGGGAGGATCCTCATACCAAAGTCTGAGCTGAAGCCCCGATGCCCACCAACCACCGCGGAGACAAGTGCGGCAGGGCGGCCAGGTCGCGTCTGGGATATTTCCATATGTAACAAAAACCGTGTTCTCCCTAACAGTCATTCACAGAGGTTTGGGTTTTTCCTTCGTAATAGTTACTTTTAGCCTGTTTTTTAAATTCCTCCCTATTTTTTAAAAAGACCCCTCGTGTGCCCACCGTGGAGCCCGCAGTGCCCGCGGAGGGTGCATTCGCTGGGAGCGTGGGGCTCTGAACGTGCCCAGTGCACTCCCCCCGTCCCCCCCCCCCCCCCAGGGAGCGCCAGCCCAGCGGAGTGCGTTGTGCTTGGAAGCCACCAGGGGACTGGGATTCCCGCAGCCTGGCCGCCAGCCCGCCTCCCGCCTCCCGTGGACCTGGCTGCTGTAGAAGACCAGGCAGCTGGACCATGGCCCACGTCTGGGAGACTGCCCTGTGCGTGACGGGGATGGGGGGGTCAGTCTGCCTGAGACCGCTCATAGAGCTCTGGGCTACAGGTGAGCGGGAACCCGGGACCACCGCCCTCGGCTTGCCCCGTGCGGGGGGGGGGGGCAGTGTCATGTGCTGGGGAGGGACATCGCGCCGTGCTGGACGGCAGATGCCGTTCCTCATGGGGACACAGTGGTCTCCGCTGGGCCACTTGTAAGCAAAGATCTGAGAGGGATGGCTGGGGGCAGGGGGCAGTTGGCTGGCCCCCTGGGGTCTCCGAGGGGGGAGCTCCAAGCAGAAGAGGCACCGGTGTGGCCAGGGCAGGGCCGTGGCTGGGGGACTTGAGGGCAGTTGGGTTCTGCCCGGGTGCAGAGCAGCCTGGGTTTGGCCTCTGGTCTTGGGCTGCTCTGTGGATTCAGGACCCGCGAGGACGGGTGGAGTCACCGCAGGGAGCCGGGGGCCTTGGCCTGCATGCCGACCTCTGGGTACGGAGTTCAGGGCTTTAGAAGCAGAGGCAGTGGATGTGGTTGGAGCCGTGTGTGAGACGTGGGGATGCCCTGGCATGTGGCCTGGCCAGCGGCCTGGCGACTCTGACAGGCGGGCTGGGATGGGTCAGGGTGGCCTGCCTGATTTAGGGAGGGGCAGAGAGACTGGGAGGGTGGGTCTTGGAGCCAGCGGGTGTCAACGGCCCTGTCAAGAGAGGCAGCAGGCAGGAATGAGGGACCAAGAGAGCGAGCAGCAGTGTGTAAGAAAGGTCTGGGGGTGGGAGGCGACGGGGACGCATCCGAGTCCGAGGTGTTTATTGGACATTACGGCAGAGGTGCCGGGGATGACGGGAGCATCACAGGGACATGTGCACTGGAGAGGACTCGGTGGAGGGCAGGGCCCCGAGAGCGCTGGGAACCACGTGGCCTGGTGCCCTCACCAGGGAGAGCTGTGGATGGGGGGCTGCGGAGGTGGAGAGAGGGCACGAGGCGGGAGGAACCGGCCCAGGGATGGGGGACCCGAATCGAGGCGGGCAGAGGCCTGACCGCGTCCCAGGGGCTGTGCTGGGCAGGGCTGAGCTGCCGTGAGGCAGGGGCGCACGTCTGCACGGTGGGGCCAGAGCCCGACGGTGGAGCGACTGAGCGGTGGGGGAATCAGGGGCCAGCAGCGGACCGGTCGTTGGAAGACAGTGGGACTGCTGTTTTTTCTTTCTTTCATTTTTGAAGATTTGCCTTTTTATTTATTTTTAAAGATTTGAATTTTTTAGGGAGGAAGGGAGGGAGAAGGAGAAACATCCATCGGTTGTCTCTCGCACGCCCGCTACCGGGGACCTGGCCTGCATCCCAGACGTGTGCCCTCACCGAGGATCAAACCAGCGACCTCTCCGTTCACAGTCTGCTGCTCAGCCGCTGAGCCCCCCAGCCGGGGCCCGAGGGTCCCTGCCGGCCGGAGGATGACTTCGCCGCATGTGCACACTTTGAGAGCGCGTCCCCGAGTGTGAGTTTACAGGTCGGGCGCTCGCTCCTGGTGCTTCCATGACGTTTTCTTTGGGGGCACCACCGCCACGGCCGGTGTGTCTCACTGCCAGCTGGTCGGCGCTCTCCTCTCTGCTGCCTCAGGCCTTGTCTCCGTCCTGTTGCGTGTGTGAAAGTTGGTGTGGTCGTGGCACGTTTGCGCGCTGCTGGGACTAATCTGGTGGAGAGGGGACAGCTGTGGCAGGGGCACCACCTCCGGCCTTGGGCACCGCTCTGCGTGCGATGGGGGCCGCCCCTGGTGGGACACCCTCAGTTCCTGCGGGAAGCACGGACCTGGCCGTGGGGACTGGGGAGGCCACGTTGGTGAGGTGCGGCTGGGCAGCAGGAGGCCGTGCCTGTCAGGGGCGAGACGCAGGCTCCGCCAGCCCAGCACGAGCCCTGGGCAACCTGGGGCCAAACTTGCAGAACCGACTGCTGTCCGCCTTGGGCAGCTGTCTCCTTGAACAGGGACGGGGCTGACCAGGGCATCCCCAGGAGGCCCCCTCAGCTCCACCCGTGCTTCCTCCACAGCACACACGCGTGGGCCCGCCTGTCACGTTCGCAGGACTGAGTGTCGATGCGGTCTGTGCTGGGTGGGGTCCGAGTGTGGGGCCCTGTGAAAGTTTGTGCCTGTCGCCGGCTGCTGGGCCGCGCGCCCCTCCCAGCTGAGGGGAGCGGCGGCCGTCCCTGAACTGCTGGGCTGCGTGGTTGGGGGTGTGGAGGGACACAGGGTGGGTGCGTGTCGGCCTGGCATCTCCTGGCAGGGGGTGGCTGTGGCTGGAACTGTCTGGAGGCTTCTGCACCTGCACATCTGCCGCCTGGGCGGGGCCCCCACCGGGGACGTGTCAGCGGGTGTGACAGCACGGAGCTGGGGAAGCGGCTTGGCCCTCGGGCCCCCCCCCCGCCGGGCCCCGGTTCCATTCGCCCCCTGTGCTGATCCAGGAGGTGGCAGCCGGTGTGCGGGACGGCCGTGTGGACCCAGCTCTCCAGGCGGAGGGGCCGGGGCTGTTTTAAAACTGCACCGTAATGTCCTTCAAGACCGTCATCAGCACCAGCCCCAAGTGTAGGAAGCCGGGCCTCCTAACTGGCTGTGTTGTTCTGGACGCCCTCAAACGCCAAGTTCTCTCTGGCAACCCCGTGCAGGAAAGGCGGGTCCCGTGTGCGCATTCAGCTGCCCGCGGCCCCCTGGTCGGTGGGCGGCCCGTGATGACGACTCGGCAGTGCACCGCAGGGGTCTCGGCGCAGAGGACTGGCCCCTGTCCCAAGGCAGGGCCAGTCCTGACCTTCCCAGCCTCTCCTGCCCCCGAGGGCGGGCCCGGTGGTGGCGCAGGCCTCCCTGTAAGGTCAGCTCCTTGTTGGGACCTGCTTGCGTGCAGGGACGCACTGGCTTCGGATCCGTGTCTCCAGCACCGCGTGGCCCAACAGGGCGCCCGCACGCTCCGCGGAGTTCGCTGGGCAGGTGGCTGCGTGCCGGCGCCCGGCAGCTGCGGGCTGCTCGTTTCTTCTCGTTGTCACCAAACTCCCCGGCAGCAGCGCCGCTGTTGCAGCCCTCAGAAGCAGCCCTTCCTCGCTGAGCGTGGGGTGATGCTTTCAGCAGGCTTTTGTTCCGTCGCTTGTCGGGTCACGGACGTCCCTCTGTCCTGAGTGGCTGGGGGCTTCTGTCTCCTTCCTTTGTGTTTTGTTTTCCTAAGTCACCAGAGGGTCTTGATTTTCAGGCCAGTAAAAAGGTGTAAGGGGGGTGAGGAGTGTGCCGAACTCGCCCCCGGTTGGAAGAAAGGGCCTTACGGCGTCTGAGTGTGGGGACCGCCCTGTGTGTGCGCTGCCCAGGCGGCGGGGCCCCTCCTTTGCCTCCTCACCGCGCGGAGGAGCCGAGGCTGAAGTGGCATTTTTTCCGTTCTGGGTGTCACTGTTTTCTTCTCGATTCCTTTTCTCTTAAAATTCGTCAGTCCGCACGAGACGCCAAGTGCTGACTCATCCCCGGTCCTTCGGACGAGTCCGCGGTGAAGAGGGCGCACGGGGCGCCATCGGTCCTGCGTGTCCTTCGACAGAAAGCGGCCTGGCCCGCAGGTGTGGTGCCCCCCCGCTCCCCCGCAGGGGTGTGCCAGGAAGGGCACCCAAATGAGGTGGTTCCCTGCCACCTCAGAGCGACTCGACCGCGGAGCCTGTGGGGTCGGGGGATCCCCTCTGGGTCAGACGGCGGAGGCGGAGGGGCGGTCCCAGCGCCCGGGCCTCCTGGGCTTAGAGCAGAAACACCCCTGGGGGGAGGTTCTTTTATAGGAGCTCAGCAGTCATCCCCTCTGCTGGGGGCGCAAACCCGGGTCAGGCCTGAATCTTTCAGTTGGGGGGGAGGGGGCATGTTTGCTGCCAGGGGGGCGGGGCAGGGCGGGGCACGAGGGGGTTTGGGGCCAGGTCACCTCCTGACAGCCTGCCCTGGTCGTGGGTGCCCTGGGACAGGGCCTCTGGCTGCGCCGCCAGACATGCCGGCTGGGCCGGCTCCCTGCCCCCGGCCCACCCTCTGTGGCCGCAGGGCCGCGGGTCCCCCCTCCCGACTCCGGCAGGCTTTGAAATCTCTCCGGACGTCTGTGAAATGGGGGGAAGACCGAGCTTACGTCTTAGTTTTTATTTTCTTTTGCGGAGAAATAGAACAGCGCAGCAGATGCGCAGAACGTGTTGCTCGCCGCCTCTGTCCGCCGTGAAGGGGCTTTGTTTGTTCTTGCTGTTCTGAAGGCAGGCAGCGCCCGCCCACAGTGAGCTGCGTGGGGCGGCCCCTCGGGAGTCACCGTCCGTGCTTTGCCCTCGGTCCCGGCAGCGAGCCAGGGTGGCGACGGCACCGGGCAGGTCTGCAACTTCCTCCCACTAGCGCCACGCGGACTCCGTCCCAGGTAGTGGCCGCGGGCATGGCGCCTGCCACTGCGGCTCCATTCTCTGACTCTCCACCGGCGGCATCGTCGGTCCTGCGCCGTTGCAAACCGGGGCGAAGGCTCCCACCGTCCGAGGGTTTCAGGGTGAACGTGTAGAGGTTGCGTTACCCCAGGACAAAGGGCATACGGTCCGCAGATGTCTGGCAGGGAAGGTTTTGAATGTCGTAGATGGTCAACCTTATCTCTGACGGCCTCTGCTTCTGGGCTCCAAGAAAGAGCCTTTCTACCCCAAAACCGCCGTAGGTCGTGACGTTTTAAGATACTTCTTTGGGTGTTTTTGTTTCATGTACAGGTACTGTCGATTTACACTGTCGTGCTGATTTGGAATTTATTTTGTGAGAAAGATGTGAGGGAGCTCACCTTAATTCTCCCCTCCAAAAAATTCAGAAACCTGCCATAAGCCTGTCCTTGACTCTGTCCGTTCGGTGGATGGTAAGGCCCCTGGAGCCCTCGGGCCTGTCCCGGGGGCCCGCTCGCCACTCTGGTGCTGGTGTTCCTGCCCGCCCCACCCCCGCCGAGGTGAGCTCCCTGAGAACAGGGGTTTGGCGGTGCGGACCCCACGTTTGCAGGGAGACGGGGCGGGGGGGGCGGCTCTGGTGCCCTCCGTTGCCGATTGGGTGCCCCTGGGCAGTGACAGCGCTGCAGGCCACAGCTCGCGAAGGTTTCCACTGCCTGGGTCTCAGAGGACCTGGGGCAGCGTGGCCTGTGCGTGGCCTTCTGGGCACCTCGGTGCCCGTCCCTGTCATTCTGCTGCGTCCCGGTGACAGCCAGACACACTGCTGCCGCGCTGGAAGCCTGTCTGCGCTGAGCCTGCCGCGCGGGTGTGGCTGTTTCTTCCCGATGTTGGTGGAGCTTCCGACAGCAGCACCCGTTCGTTGCAGAGGGAAGGACGTGCGTTCTGCCGGTGCCCGGGCTGTTTGGGGGGCGGCTGCTGCTGCAGGGGGTGGGCAGGAGGACAGGTGTTCGGGGCGATTTAAAGAAAGATTCAGGGTCCCGGGGACAGAGGCCTCCCCGAAGCCTGAGAGACGTGCGGACCCATCCGTGGGGGTCCGGGCGAGTTGGTGGGCTGCGGTGACCGTGCCTCGGGGTGGGCAGGCGCATCCGAGCGCTCGCCCTGCGGTCTGGTGGCGGGTGCTTGGGGCTGAGTCACCCTCTGTGCAGCCCCGGGTCCTTGTTTGCAAGCTGAAGGTACCGCGTGGATGCCAGAGTAGCCGGGAAGGTGCCTGGCGGGCGCCGGTGTCTTGCGCTGGACCGGTGCAGGCTGCCTGCAGAGGACAGCCCCGTCCTCACCAGGTGCCCCGTGTCTCTGCCTGGGTCCCAGCACTGGGCTCTGCTCCGTGAGGCGCTTTGCTCAGGGGAGCGACACCAAGACCCAGTTTTGTTCCCCTGTTCATGGCTCATTTGTTCATCCGCTCATTCACTAGCTCACCCGTGGTTGCGCAGAACCAGGCACTCGGTGCCCGGTGGCGCTCCCATTCATTCCAGCGGGAGCGCCACGCTCGGCACACCAGCGCAGGGCCCGCGTGGTCCAGAAAGGCGCGGTGCCGTCGAGGCCGGCGGGAGAGCGCACGCGTGAGCTGGTGCTGGCGGGCTGGCCGCGGGCGGATGTCGGATGGCTGAGCTTCAGGCAGGCCGGCAGCAGGGGCCCCAGGGACCGTGTCTGCGGAGGCCCCCCGACCAGGGTGTCTCTGAGCTCCCCCGTGTCTGTGGCAGGGCTTCCAGCGCTCCGGGGGGAAGGCGGGCGGTGCGTTGGAGGGGACTTTTTTCGTTTATGAAGGGAATTTCATGAAAGCCGTTTTCACGGTAGAAGAATCTCTCTTTCCAGATCACAGGGGCGGCTTTGGGGCCCTTTCTAGGAGATTGTGTTTGGAATGACAGGTGGGGTTTCTGGCTGGGTCACAAAACCCCACTTTGAAACCTGCTGCAGAGAAGATTCCTCTGAGGCTGCAGCGAGGTGAAGAGGGGTCCTGGGGGCCGCTGGCGGGAAGGAGCCGGGGGTGCTGTGTGGCGGATGCATGTCGTGCCTGCCCTGAGCGTGCACCGCACACTCGGCATGGGCCGTGAGCTGCAGGGAGGCTCGCGTATTTTTAGGCTCTTACTCACTCAGCCACAAGTGTCGGGCGGAGCTTCTGAGTCATGACTGGCAGGGGCCAGCCACGCTGTCACTGGGGTGATGGCTCCCGGGCCGGGCTGGATTTACCGGGCTGAGGCAGATTGGAATTTCCCAGAGAGTTCTTACCGAGAGGGGAAGACGTTAGAGACTTATGGGAACTGTGGCCTGTGGGGAGGTGACGCATTTCCAGAGAACAGCTGTGACCCAGCGTGGGCCGCCCTCTCGTGGGCCCCGACCCCGCAGTGCGGGGGGCCGCCCCCCTGGGCCCTCGGTTTCCTCTTCTTCCCACAGCAGGGGCCGTGGCTGAACAGACCCGAGGAAGTAGAAATGACTGTCCCTCCTGAGGGTGGGGACATGGCCTTGGGTTGATTGTCACATTGGATCCCCTGGTGGCGTCACTGACTCTCCTGGGGCCACCGTGCGCTGATCCCAGAATCTCCTGAGGAGGGGATTGTGTGCCCACTGGCCTCTGTCCCGGCCTGGGGCCACCGAGGGGCACAGAGTCCCTTGTCATCCCTGCCCTGCCACATGTCCCTCTGCACGCTTGTGAGCCTGGGGTCTCGGCAAGGCCAGCCCTCATCCCAGGTCTGTGGGCGGCTGGCCCTTGTGTTCCGTCTCCATGGGGAGCAGCAGTCCCTTCTGCATTTGTCATGCGTCCTTTGGGAAGACACTTTTCTGTCACCAGCAAGGCCACTGGGAGTGTGGGGGGCAGCAGACGTGGTCCAGTCAGCACGGTGGCTGCCCTGAGACCTGCCTGTGTGGGCCGCAGGTGTTCCGGGGGTGGCAGCCACCTGTCCTGGGTTCAGCTGGAGGGGGCTAGTCACACAGCATCTGCTTCTGGCTTTGCGCCCGAGCAGCATGGGAGGCAGGACCTGGGGGTGCTGACAGGTCACTCGGCCCCAAAGCCTGTTTCCTCCTCACAGGGCTGGACGTCCAGGAGCATAAAGGAACTGTCGTCCAGCCCTGATTTTTTTTCCGTCCTCACTCAGGAGTATGTTCACTGATGTTAGAGAGAGACAGGAGAAACAGACATTGACTGGCCGTGTGGCATACCGTCCCCGACTGGGGATCGAACCCACAGCCCTTTGGTATGCAGGGCGGCACTCCAACCAGCTGGGCCTCCTGGCCAGGCCCTGGGCTGTTCTGGTCAGTCCTTTGCCTTCGCAGTTTCTGGCTGGTGCCCAATATAACGAGCACCCTTCTGAAGGGGAGGCGGGTGATGTGCTGCTTTGCGTCCTGACGCCCGGGCCGAGGTTTGGAGGAGCTGAGGCCTGGGTGCTGGTGGCTCCGGCCCCAGGGGAGGGACTGCCGTCCCCTCCCGAGGTGCAGCCAGTCTGCGGCACAAGCCCGGCCACAGCAGGACGGCCAGCAGCGTGGAGCTGCTGCCCCGGGAGCCGAGCTGTTTGTGTGTTTAATGGCTGTGTGGTTTGGATTTTTCTTGGGGAACACTGAAGTCATCCTGGCGCGAACAGTCATACTGATCTTTTTGTTTCTGAAGGTCATGCCGTCATTACGTGAGGCCCCGGGAGCGGGGGCAGAGACAGGAAGTCCCGGTGCCTGCCTCTCGCCTGGACTGAGCTCCCGACCCGGCCCGTGGGCGCTGTGCCCCGGTGCCCGCCCACAGCCTGGCTCGCAGCTGATGAGTCAGAGCAGGCTGGGGGGGTGGGGGCGGCACGTCACTGCCCCCACCCCGGCTTTCCAGGGTGGCTTCCAGCTCCCAGTTCCGAGGTTTAGTGCAGAGGACGTGTCTTCTGCGGTCGGGGCTGCCGATCTTGGCCAGATGGCACAAGCCAGCACCCAGGCTTCGGTGTCTGTTCCTGCTGCTCGCAGGCAGGCAGGCAGGCCGGCCGTGCAGGGGCAGCCAGGGGCCTGTGGTGGGGGGCAGGGCGGAGGCTGTGGGAGCAGCCATCTCCCGTTAGGTCCCACGTCTGTGTCCGCCCTGGCGAGAGCCCCGTTCGGTCCACGGGCGTCAGCATGCGGAGGACAGCAACGGGCGCGAAGAGCTGCTCCGGTGGCTGGGGGCGGAGGGGGGGGCCTCGCTGCCCGCACGGCTGGAATGGTCCGCGCGCTGGGCCGTGCTGCCAGCCTGCTTGGGATGTCTGGTCTCTGAATCCCGGCTCCGCGCCCCGCGTGGGGGCCGACTGCGTGATGAGCCTGGTGGGCCGGTTGTCATGGCAGCCGGGACTTGGTGAGCTCACAGTGCTTCAGGGACTGCGTTCCCAGGGCGGCCATGGAGACGGCCGGCCCCGGGCCTGCTGGCGCGCCCGCCCTGTCTGCAGGCACGTCAGACCGCCTCCCCCGCCGCCGCAGAGACCAGGGAGGTTTGGTGACATTACCAGCGGCTGGGACCCCATTTTCTCTGCTTAGAGATGAGGCCACTGTGTGCCCTCGGACTTGGTGTTGCCGAGGATGCGGGGTCCTCAACCCTTTGTCAGCCTGGTGAAGCCTGCGGATGGAACACTTTGCAGAGCGGTTTTCAAGGCACAGAACAGAATATATAGGATGACAGAGAAACCTGGTCACATTGAAATACCAGCATCAAAATTTCACCATTGAAATACCACCACCAGATGAGCCCTGGCTGGTGTGGCTCAGTGGATTGAGCACCAGCCTGTGAACCAAAAAGTCACTGGTTCAATTCCCAGTCAGGGCGCACGCCTGGGTTTCGGGTCAGGTCCCCAGTAGGGGGCGTGTGAGAGGCAACCAACTGATCTTCCTCTCGACATCAGTGTTTCTCGCCCTCTCACCTTCCCTTCCCCTCTCTCTAAAAGTAAAACATAAATAAAATCTTAAAAACACCAAGGGAACAGCTGACTGAGTGACCAGCAAGCCCCTGAGGGCACCTAAGAACCAGGTCCAGCAGAGCGCGGGCCACTCCGATTCGGCGCGGCTGTCCCGTGACACGAGCATCCCGGGTGCTGCTCGTGTTGCTGCGGCTTCTCGCCTGCGCTCTTCACGGAAGGGCTGCGTTTCACTCGGAGTTAGTCCAAGGTCACAGGCCACGCGCGCTCTGCGTGGGTCCCAGGCTGAGACTGGGGCGCATGGGGCACCCTCACCCCAGCGTGGGCTCCTCCGGGGCAGGGCACCTTGATGCCGCAGCCGCCGGCCCAGGGCTCTCGGCCGGGCAGGTGGTCCTGGGGTGCCTAGTGACAGGACTTGTGTCCCGGGGAATCACTCCAGCTGCCCGGGTGACAGCCACGGAGCAGGCGGCTGCACCAAGAACCCCAGGGCTGCCTGCCGGCATGGCGTGCGTGGTGCTCCTCCTGAGGGAGAGACGGGCCGTGGAGCCCCGCTGTTCTCAGGGGGTCCAGCACGCAGAGGACAGCGTGCAGACTCTGGGGGGACCCGTGGAGAGGCCGCACCGCGGAAGCATTCGAACCTGCCCCACCAAGCGGCTGCGCTGTCCCGTCCGTCCCCACGGGACCGTGTGCACACAAGACTTTCTTGAGCAAAGCCAAACTTCCTTCTCTCCGTTGGCTGGGTGGGGGGCTCCTGCACGAGCAGCTGGCACGCCCTACCCCCCTGGGAGACAGGGCCCCCCTCTGCTGCGGCTGCTGGGCGGGCCTGCAGTGCAGGTCTGTGCCCCGGGCCTCCCGGGTCGGTGGGAGCCGGAAAGTGCTGGTGCGTGCGGTGGTGAGTTGCTGTCCGTGTGTCCTGGGCCACAGCCTGCACTGGAGGGTCCAGGCCTGACTCTGTCAGGCTGGGCCCCGTGAGACCCCCGCTGAGGCCTCCTGGCCTTGTCTCTCCCCGCCCACCCCTCCAGGCCCTCCACCTCCCTGCACCTGTCTGGTGTGGCTTTGCCGATAGGCTGTGAGGCCGAGTGAGGCCGCGGCCCTTGTAGGCTCTTTGTCACTGAGTCCCTTCCTAGGCGTGCTTGGGTGGCCCGGCTGGGGAGACTCCCCTCCTCACCCGGACACCGCACCCCGGGCTCTCCACGTCGCCTTTCCCGTCGGTGCAGCGGTTCGCTCCCACCACCCTTGCCCTCCTGACATCAGCTGGGTGTGGACAAGAGTCCCTGGAGGGTGTTAGGGTGGCCGTTGGTGGCGTGTGTCGCCGTGAAGGGTGTCCTGCGGGCACTGGACTGCTGCTGCCCCTGCCCCAGCCAGGGCCCCCTTCACTTTGCTCCTGTCCCCTGGCTTTCCTGTCCCATACACCAGCTTGTCCCTGGTCCCTACCCCGTATTCAGGGGGAGCACCACTCGAGGGAACACCCTCTTCTCAGGGGCGGGGGGCCGGCCGTGTGGGGCACCCTCCCCCCTCTGTAACCCTCCTCTGAAAACTCCTTGCCTGCCGGCCCCTCGGGGTGGGGAGGGCCAGTGTTGGCAAGCCTGCCTCCCAGGCATCTGTTGACAACACCAGAACTGCCCGCAGCCCTGACCCACTGACGCACGCAGGAAGTCGGTTACTCATCCACTGGCTTCCCTTTCACTGACTGAGAAGCGGCTCCGAAAAGGGATTTTAGGCACACGTGCTGGTGTCTGTGGCGGTTCAGCCAGCGCTCACCTCTGTCCCTGGCACCGCTCGACTCTGGGGCCCAGAGACCCTGCCCTCCGAAGCTGCTCGCCTGGACAGCCGGGCTGGCGGGTTGGTTGCCGGAAAGCTCAGAGGCAGAGCCGGCCGCAGGCCTGGACGGGCCACACCCCCCACCCCATCCCACCCCGAAGGGGTCCAGGTGGCACCGCCTGGTGGGATGACTCGCCATTAAAGTTGCTCCTTTTCTCCTAGAAGGAGAACAAAGTGAAAAGTCGCTCGAGGTCTAAGTTCTCGGTCGGAGGCACGGTGGGAGCTGCTTCTGTTCTTGGCGGCCGCGCACGGCTGCGCCCAGTGGAGGTGTCCACGGCGGCTGAAGTCCGTGGGTTGTTGTAATGAGGATTTTTTTTAAAAGAAACTTTGGAGCGAAAGTTAGAAGCATTCTGTTCCTGAGGAAGTATCTTTCCCCTAAAGCCACCATTTCAGTTGCGCTGATGGAATGAGGGAGAACGCGAGGTGGGGCCGGGTTCCTCCGTGCTGCGTAAACGGGGGCAGGAGCATCTGCTAACTGAGTCCGCGGTTGGTGGAGGGCCCTGGCGATGCTCCCGCCCCTTCGTTACCTGTGGCCTCGTCCCCCTCCCGACCCTTCCTGGTGCCCCAGCCCCCGATCTCCCTGGGGCAGCCGAGAACAGAGGTGTGCCCGGACAGGGGCCGGCCCCTGAGTTGCCAGGACTCGCTGTCAGTGAGGAACTGGCTCCCTGCGCAGGCGCCGCCTTTGGGGGTGTGCCATGCTGGCCTCCAGAGGCGAGTGCCGAGTTGCGGTTTCCGGGGACCCCGGAGATTGTGGAAATTTGAGGGCCCGCGTGGACCCTGCACACCTGTCCAAAGCCCTGGAAGTCACCCGTGGGAGGCGGTGCTCAGGTGGGGTGGCGGCGGGCAGCGTGGGTGAGCGCTGGGGTCGGGAAGCCGGGGCTTCCTTACCTCCTGATGGTCAAGCACCTTCCTTCGTAACTCGGTGGCCATTGTAGAGGGCACGCTCTGAGGGACGTGGGCGACCTGCTCTCACCTGTCCGAGCGTCGGCTTCCTTAAACGGAGGGTTGGAGCAGGTGTGTCCGGGCTCGCTGTGTGCGGGCGCTCTCTGACACCCACACTGTGGCGACAGCGCAGGCGGCCGCCTCCTGCTGGGCAGCGCGTGCCGTGAGCTGGGGGCACGCAGGGTCAGGGACCCACCGATGAGTCCTCGGGGGCCCGCAGGTGCGGGACCCACAGGCTTGGGGCCTGTTGTGTGCCACTGAGTGAGGGGAGGGCGTGCGGGTGCGGGGGGCTGGGGGCCCCCTGAGCCGGGCAGCTGGGGTCTCGGTGGCGAGGTGGACGCACCGAAGCAGCAGGTGGAAGGGCTGGGGGCGCTAACAGCGCAGGGTCCCCGGGGGGCGGGAAGGACGGTGGGGCGAGTGCCCGGCCCCCACCCCCCTGCGGTGCTCCGCTCTGCTTCCGGAGGGCCGAGCCCTGCCCCCCGCGACCCTTCCCAAGTGACGTGGCCTCTTTGCCGTTCCAGTGCTCACGCCTCCTGCGCCGCCGCCGCCCCCCATCCAGGGATATGCCTTCAAGCCTCCGCCCAGACCCGACTTCGGGACCTCCGGGAGGACCATCAAGCTGCAGGCGAACTTCTTTGAGATGGACATTCCAAAAATCGACATCTATCACTACGAGTTGGACATCAAGCCGGAGAAGTGCCCGAGGAGAGTTAACAGGTACCGCGTCCGCCTCCGCCGGCCCCGACGGGTTCGCGCGGGCGGTCTTGGCCTGCAGACCCGAGGTTCTCGTCGTCCCTCCGGTCCTCAGCGGCCCCTCTCGCCTTCTGCTCAGCACATCTCCATGGCCTCTGTCTTTTGAAAAACGTTTTTGTATCGAGTTGCAGAGAAAAGCGCCTCCTAAGCTCCATTCAGGGAGCTTTGGCCAGTGCGCACCTACACCCCCGCCCCTGTGTCAGTGCAGCGACCTGTCACGCAGCGCCCTTCCTGCCCGTGGGAGCCGAGCTGTGCGGCCCGCGAGGCCGGCTCCCTCGCCCGGCAGAGACCCGCCGGCAGCGCCCCGTGCGGCCAAGGCCATCTTGCCTCTGCGGCGGCGGGACCTCCTGCAGGGATTCCTGCGTCCCTCCCCTAGTCAGGCGCTTGGGCTGCTGGGCTCCCTTTCGTGCGCAAGGCCGCCGTGAGCCTTCTTGGGTCTCTTCTGCGTGCGGGGTGGTTTCGCTCGCTGCTCGCAGGTGCGCGGTGAGGCGAGAGCGAGCCGGGCCACGGGGCGGGAGGGTGCGTGGGACTGGCAGCTGCTCTCCCTGGCTGCCGCCCCGCCCCACCCCGCGCCCTCATCAGCACTCGGGGTGGCCAGTCTGTCTGGTTCTTGCTGTTTTGGTGCGGACAGAGTCACGGACGGAGCCGCCTCCCAGCGTGGTTTTAATTTTCACTTCCTTGTAACTGCCGCGTGGGACGCCTTTCATGTCTGTGAGTTGACACAACACCCACGTGTCACAGGGTGTCACGCCACACGTCCTCTCTGCAGCGTGTCTGTCAAAGTCTCTCCCCGGTCGTGGGGGCTCCTTGTCCCTTTGTCGCTGCTCTGTGGGGGGTTTTCCGACAGTGTGCTCCAGGGGCGCGTCTGTATGGAAACTGTGTTCTCGGGCTGAGTTTTGCGGCTTCTTCCTGGATGGTGTCTTGAATGGGCGGAGCTGCACGATTTCCTCAAGTCCAGCTGTGTCATCTTGAAAATGGTCACCACGTGGTGGGTTCTCTCTAAGAAACATTGGCCTACCCGATGGTCACGAAGATAGGCTCCTTTTCTTTCTTTCTTTTTTTTTTTTTTACAAGAATTGCGGTTCTTCCTCGCGTGCCCGGGTCGGCGGTCCGCCTTGAACGGGTCGCTGTGTGGGGCGTGGGCTGAGGCTGGGCTCTCGCACGCTCCTCTCTGCAGGCGTCGCCCTTGGCACCGTGGGGGGAAGCCGGTCGATTTGCATTCACTGTCAGAGGCCCCTTGGAATTCTTCTCGTTGCGACCGCGTTGGATCTGTAGACGAATTTGGGGAGAAGTGGCGCTGTTGAATCTGCCGGTGCGTGCCGGCGCAGGAGCGCGGCGCGGCCTCTACGGTTCGTTCTGCCGAGGACGCCATGCGCGGCCTACGCTTGGTTCCTCTCTGCCGCGGTCCCAATGTGCGCCGTGCTCAGCGTCCGGGTGTTTCCTTCCACCCATTCTTCAGCACATTCGTTATGTTGCTACTGTAGATCGTGCTTTAAGGTTTCATTTCCCAGAAGGGGTGGGGAGGGACAGCCGCCAAGTATGGGCTGCTTCCCGGTGACGAGGGGGTTCGCGCAGGCTTCTCTGTGGCGGTGATGCCCGCGAATCCGTGTGGCCCCGCACACCGTCGACCTGCCCGCCTGAGGGTGGGTTTTATGGCGTGTGACTGGTAGAGTTCAGCGACGATGCTGGGTGTTTCTCGTTCTTCTCGAATGCAGATGGCTTTACTTTTTTCACTCCAGCTTTCGATGGGTTTTCCCTCTTTGACTTGCGTTTCGGCGGTGGCTCAGACACCCAGGGGACATGATGCTGAAGGTGCAGGCTGGCAGCAGCCTCCTTGCCTGCTTCCGCGTCCCGGCGGGGGGGGCATTTCCCTTCCACCTCTAAAATGTGAGGTTCCTTTTAGGGTTTCAGGAGACCCCTTATCAGGCTGGGGGAGCGTGCTTCCTGTTCGCCCCAGGGCACCCAGCTCTGTCCCTACGATGCTTTTTCTGCATCTGCTGAGCCCATCCTGCCGGTCTGCTCGCCAACCCCCTGGGGTGCGGTAAATGGCTGCTTCTGGTGGGAGTGTTAAATCGGCCTGAATTTCCGACAGCCGAGGTGTTCTGTTTGATGCCTGTCTTCAGCCGCGGTGTGTTTGTTTGCCTGTTGTTGGAGTTAGTGTTCGTCTTTGGCTGTGCGCTTCTGTGTCCGTGCCCCTGGCGGACATCGCTCTGTGTTCTCTGGCCCGGTTCCGGGGGCATCCCCGTCCCCTCACCCCTAAGGGTGAGGTGTGAGATCGGTCTAATCCTGAATGTTTGACCGGTTCCTCACCGAGACCATTTGGGCCTGACGTTTTCTCAGTGGGAAGAGCTCCACACGATTTAATTTCTTTACCGGATGTTGCACTGTTCAGATTTTCCACTTCCTTCTGTGTCGGTTTTGGGTGGTTCGTGTCTTTTACGGAATCTGCCCATTTCACGTAAGTCATGTAACGTGTTGGGCGTTAAGTTGGTCACGTGTCCTTTCGGTGCCTGCAGGGTCTGCTGCAAAAGCTCCGGACTCGTTCCTGACGCTTTCAGTCTGTACCTTCTCTCCGTTCCCGCCCTCCGTCAGGTTGGCTGGGCCGCCGGTCAGCTCCTCTCCCCGGAAACGTCCCACTTGGCTGATCTTCCTCTGGCTCGCTGGCCCCGCCCCACCCCACCCGCTTTCTGCTCCGGCGGCGGCCGCCCTGCTCCTGCCCGCGCTCCCCTGCGCTCAGACCGTCCGCCTCGACCCTTCCTTCGCCCTCAGTCCGTGTATTCGAGGCCGTGCCCTCTCCCAAGCCTGGCTTAGGCAGCGGCTCCCGTGGCCTGATACATTTTAGTTTTTCCTTAGTTTGAAATATTTTCTCATTTTCTTTGCGAATAGTTCTTCAATTCCTGGTGTTTAGAAGTATATTGCTCAATTCTTCACTCTTTACAGATTATTTTTAAATATCCTGTTTTCGTTGGTTGCTAATTTAATTTTTTCATGCTTACAAAACACTGTCGGATTTCAGTCTTTTGAAACATTGGGACTTACTTTGTGGCTAAGCATGTGACTTACCTTGTTAAACATTGTGACTTCGTGCACACACAGCGATTTCATGGTGGTGGCTGCACCTGCCCCTTGGTCCCTGCTGCTGGCGTTCGCCCGTCCCTGAGCGCTGACGTCGCTCCACAGATACCGCCGGGTCTTCCGCCCGCGCGGCCGCCATCTCGGCTTCCCTGGCTGCTCCCGCCAGCGCCGCCCCTCGGCCAAAGGTGCGCGGCCGCTGTCCTCGTGCTCGCTGCTGGGACGCACCTCCCCAGCACCTTTCAGCCTGTCAGCGGGCCTCCTGCTTCCACGCTGGCTTTGGAAGACACGCTTGTTGGACGCCGCGCTGTGAATCGACAGCATTGTCCCGGCACCTTGCAAATGCCGCGATGTTGACCTGGAGTCCGTGTTGCGTCTGAGGAAGCGGCAGCTCGTTTCTTCCCCTGCTTCCTCCTCCTGTGGGTGTCCTTTCCCTCCGGACGTTGTCCCCGCTCATGTCGCTTCGCAGCAGCTGGACCTCGACGTGCCCGGGTGTGGTCTCCTCCGTGTTGTCCCTTCTTGGGGCCGTTGAGCTGCTTGTGTGTGCGTGTGCGTGTGTGTTCTCGGGCCGTTGGGCTGCGTGTGTGTGTTCTCGGGGTCGCTGAGCTGCTTGTGTGTGTGTGTGCGTGTGCGTGTGTGTATGTGTGTTTTCTCGAGCCGTTGAGCTGGGTGTGCGTGTGCGTGTGTGTGTGTGTGTGTGAGAGCGTATCTTTATTTCGTGAGAGTTGGGTGAGGTCCCGCTGTCATTTCCTCCAAGCACCTTTTCTGCCCCATTTTCTTCTCTTCTGGGGTTGCCATCGTGTGTCCGATAGACCGTTTGGCATTGTCTTCGTGTCGTTGAGCCTGTGGTTTAAAAACAAAAACGAAACCAAAAATACCTTTTTCCAGCTTGGATGATCTTTCTTGATCTGTCTCGAAGGTCGCTTTACCCGTGTGCGCATGTTTTTCTAAATAGTGTACAATCTTCCCTGGTAACTACCCTATAAAAACCGTAAACGTGGATGCTCTTCTTTCTGTTCCCGAATTTGCGTTTGGTTCTTTTCCGTGGTTCACATTCTCTGTCTGCCGAGATCCCCATCTGCTCACTCATCTCGTCCGTCTTTTTCTTGATGACCTTGAATGTACTTGCAGCGATGGTTTAGTTGGCACCTGTGTCCGCTGATCACAACATGTGGGTCACTTCAGGGTCCGTTGCTGTTTGCAGGTGTCACCTGCGGTTGCTGACTCCCCTTCTCGGCACATGAGTCACTGAGCCTCATTAACAGGTTGTTCGTGGGGACACGTTCCACGGAGGGAGTGCGGCTTTCGCCGTCCTCTCCGGCCTCTGCCCCACCAGCTCCTGCCTCCTCCGCAGCCCCAGGCGGGCCCAGCCCGTGTCTTCATCCCGATGGGGCTGCAGCTCTCCGGCGCGCCCTCCCCCACCCCCTTTTGGTGCTCTGGACGCGGTGCCCAAGCAGCAAGTGCCTGGCTCGCTGCCCCCCACCCCGCACCCCACCCCCCAGGCCTCCTGTCCCGCAGCAGGGACTGAGGGAGCTGCACGTGCCCCCCGTTCTCCCGTGCGTTCAGGAAGCGAAGGAGGAGGACGGGTCCAACCCAGGCGGTGTGTCCTGGTCGGAAACAGTGTCTCAGGTGCGGTTTGGCAGCCCACCGGATCGCTCACCCAGCTCGGCGCTGGTGCCTGAGTGAGCACTCTCTGCGGTGGTGTTCGTGCCTGGCCTCAGCTCTGTAAGAGGAAGAGTGTTTGGGGTTCGGTGCCGTCGACTACGGGGCTCGATAGTTAGACGTCACTCCAGACTTTCCGAAGGTGGTGGGCGTGTGTGTTAAAGTGGAGCACACACCCTTTCATCCGCTGCCCCTACGCACTTGTCCATAAAAGATTTGTCTCGGGCTAACTGTACTCAACAGCCACATGGATCCTTACTTACGTGCCTCCTAACAAATGTGTTTTCTGAAGAGAAACTCGGGCACAGCTGGTTTCAGCAGCTTTGTTTACCGGAGGCCCTCCGAGAGCCTCAGTGCGCCGTGCGTGCCCCGCGAGTCCCGTGGATGGGCGCGCTCGTCTGTCCCTGAGCTTCCGGGGCGGGGCCTCTGTGACCCCAGCGTCAGGGCGGCTCCTGAGAGTGGGGGCGGAGGCATTTCGGGCGCGGACCCTTCCCGGGCGCTTGGCCGCTCTGGTGGCAGTGGGGCTCTTACTGAGCCATCAGCCGCGGCGCGCCAGAAGCTTTCTTTTAGGAAAACAGTGTGACTTGGGCGGCGTTCTCTGGCCACGGGAAGAGGCGGGGAGAGGGTGCCGGTGAGGCAGGCGGAGCCCGCGCCCTGCGGTGGGCCGCAGTCTGCTGCCATTGCGCCGGCCTCAGAATCGGCCCAGGTCAAACAGAACACGGCTGGCCGAGGTGGGGCCGGGCCGCGCGTCCTGCCGCCCCCTGGTCCCCTGCTCCGGAGCCGGCCTCAGCTGCCGCTCGTCAGGGCTCGCTCTTTTCCCGTCTGTTCTGATGGCGTTTGGCGCAGGCCTGGTCTCAAACTCACAGCGCGAGAAGCACAGGAAGATGGAGTCGGGGTTCGTGGCAGCAGAACTGTCCAGCCCCGGAACCAGCCAGCCGACGTGCAGGCACCTCACGCATGGACAAGGCAGGCCCAGTTCTGTCCCTGGTGGGGACGGGAGGGTCAGACCAGCAGCCCTCAAGCAAGAGGGGCCGCCCATGTGCCGCCCAGCAGGGGCGGGGCAGTGACCACGCTGTGGGTGCCGGGAGGTGTCCACAGCGTGAGCACTGGGTCTGGGGACGCAGGCTGCTGGGCCCCGCGTGGTCTGCCGCTGCTGCATTGCGGCACGTGACAAGGGACGTCTGTCTGCCTGCACCTGGCGACCTCCCTGTGTCCAGTGACACAGACGGGACGCGGCCAGCTCCGGGGCCACGGGTTGGTGCGGCATGTTTGGGACGTGACAGTGCGGTGGGTCTCCCTCCAGGTGCCACGCGTTTCTGTAGCTGCGCGGGTGACTTCTGAGGACAGGACGGAGGAGGCGGTAGCCCGGGCGGACTGGCAGCACTGTCCAGAAATTTGCAGTGAAAGCGTATTTAACGCAGACCCTGCGCAGTCGGGAATTAACAAAAGGACGCCGTTTAAGAGGAGAACTTCCGTCATTTCGGGAAAAAGGCAGACACGCTAATAGAGGCCATGTTAGCCTGTGGACCTGGACGCCTGTTCGGTGACCGCAAGGCGGCGGGTGTCGCACCGAGTCGCTGCCTGGAGCCAGCATGTGGCTGTGCGTCTCCTCCTCCGAACAGCCCCTCACAGAGCACGAGCCTCGGCAGAGACCAGCATTCAGACGCGCAGGCTCCACGGCACCGCTGTGGATGCCGGTGCCTGCTGCCTCGGCCACGCTCGCCCTCCTGCCGCTTCTGCCAGGAGTGGGATGTCCGCACGCCCGTGGCCTTTCTCTGGGTGCTGTTCCCGAAGGAGGTTCCCGTGCCGGTGGGCTTTGCTGCCTGGCCCTTCACCCTTGGGTCCCACCTCCCCAGCCCTGCCCCCGGCCCCGGGAGCACAGAAGGACTGCGTGAGCGAGCGAATGAATGGAGACTCAGCACAGGGAGGAAACGTGTGGGTTTGTTTGCTCAAGAACTGTCCACGGAGGCCCCGCTGTCTGAGGGCCCGGAGCCGCACGGCCGGAGCGGCGGGAGCCTGTCTCCAGGACGCTCCCAGGGGTCTCGGGGGCTTGTCTTGCTTCTCAGCGAGCACAGGCCTGACGTCCACGAGTGGCGGCAGGCCGGTCGTCCTTCCGTGTGGCTCTGCCCCTTTCTCCCGCCCGCCCGCAGCCCCGCACTGGGGTAAGGGCGTTCCCTTCCGTTCCTAGTGTGCTCCTTCAAAAAAGCCGTGCGTGCGTGTTGGATGTTAGCGAAGGCTTTTTTCCCCACATTTTTGAGATTATCATAATTTAGAGACTTTTTATATTTGCTCTGGCCGGTTCTCGGTTGTGTCCTATACACTGAAAAGTCACGGGTTCAATTCCCAGGCAGGGCGCATGCCTGGGTTGCAGGCTCAGTCCCCAGTCCTGGCGCGTACAAGAGGCAGCCAACTGATGTCTCTCTCACATCCATGTTTCTCTTCCTCTCTTTCTCCCTCCCTTCCCTTCTCTCTGGAATCAATAAAAGGAAAACAATTTTTTGTTTTACTTTTTACATTTGGTTTTTAAAATATGAACCAACTTTATTGAGGTATAATTAGCGCTAACAAAACACGCTGAGGTAGAGTTCTGGGAGCTTTAAAGGTGTGCCCACTCAGGTGCCCGTGGCGGCGTGGGGCGGCGGGGTCCCGGGCAGCCAGCCCTCTGCCCCCAGCCCCCGCCCCACGGCCCTCCCCGACAGGCCTCCGGGTGATGCGGACCCGCTGTGGCGGTTGGAAAGCGGCACACCGACCGCACCCTGCAGGACGCACCACTTTACGCCCGGCCTCTTGCCCAGCGCCTGTTTGAAGCCGTGCTGCCACGTGTGCCGGCAGCCCACGCAGTCCATGTCCGTGTCCGTGCCCGCCTCGCCAGCTGGTGGACGTTGGGTTGTTGTCAGGAATGTCTGCACATGCGTGTGGCGGCCGGGTGTTGCTGGGCGGCGCGGCACACGGGCGCTGACCTTGCCGCGGACGGCCAGCCCTCCCCTCGGTGGCTGGAGCGCTTCACACTCAGGTGTCTTTTAAGAGTGAAATTGTTTAATTTTCCTGAACTCCGATTCTTTGTCTTCTTTTACAGTTGACACTCTTCATGTTCTAAGGTGTCTTTGTCCCAGGGATCGTGAAGATTTTTCTCTTTTGTTTGCTTCCAAAAGTTCCACAGCTTTTAACCTGCGTCCGTGCCTTCGCATCGGGTCCTTCTGTCGCTGTCCCGGTCGCCGCCCCGTGTGGACACACCACACGGGCTTGACCGTGTTGCTGGAGTCTGTCTGCTGACACTTGGTTTCCACGTCTGTGCGTGTGAGCGCGGTTGGCCCGCGATCGCCTTTTCAGGCTTCGAAGTTTCGCCGGCCTCATGAAATGTCGGAGTGTGTGCCCTCTGAATTTTGCTCATGGTAACTTTGAGTTTGCTTGCATGATCCGTTCTTTCAACGTGAATGGCGTCGTCTGGACCTCGAGCTGATGGTGGAGTCTTGGCCGTGAAGATGGGGTCCTTGAAGCTTGGGCTGTGAGCAGGGGCCTGGGGCCAGCACGTGGAGACTCAGGTGTGGCTGCGCCCTGGCCGCTGGTTGGGAACGGCAGAGGTGGAGGCTGGTCGGAGGGCCTGGGGCTCGGCAGCCTCTGGTGGGTGACGGAGGCCTGGTGCATCCTCGGTGGGGCCATCAAAGAGGCTGCAGCGAGAGGCTCCGCTGGCCCCAGGGACTCCCAGGCACGAGGTGTGCGGGGCAGGGTTGGCCGGACCCCGGGGCGCTCGCCGCCATGGTTAGCACGGCTGAAGGTCGGCTGGGCAGAGCCGTCCGAATACAGAAAGCTGCTTTGGCCAGCCTTCCTCGTGTTCTGGGAGAGGCATGGCGTGAGTCCGATTCTCGCTTCTGGAGCAGCGGCCACGGCTCTGCCCCTGGGAGGCCCTGGCAGCTGCACCAGGCTGGGTCCCACCTGGAGGCGGTCTTTCAGCCGTCCTCTCCTCGCCCCTCTGTCCCTCGGTCCTTGCTATCGGGGTCCATCTGTCCCTCTTTGCCACATACCTCGAGACTCACCGAGGTCCTCAGGGGCAGGGCAGGGGTCATGGCCCTTCCTACTGGACTTTCTGAGGCACTGTGTGCAGGAAGGCCAGGCGTTCAGTAAGTCAAGTGGGGATGCTGGCGGCGCGGTGGTCGCCGGTCACCCGTGCCATTGCGCGGCTGCGCCTCTGCTGAGCCTGGGCACGGGCAGACTTCTTGGCGCCCTGACGCACAACAGCAGGGCGGTTTCTGGGTGCTCCTGGGGCGTCTGCTGCTGGGGTTCCCAGGGGACAGGCACCCACATCTCCGCGCTGTGCCACAGTTACCGCCTGGACACTCTTGGCCCCGCAGGTGGACTCTGGTGGGCTGGGGCCGCCTGGGTCGGCCAGACTTGGGCTCTGGGTCAAATCTGGGGTGTTGCTCTCGAGCCCAGACTGAGACGGCGCAGCACCCCGGGTGCGTTCTTGGCAGGAGGCCAAGCCAGTTGCCTGGGCCCCCAGAACACCTCTGCTTATCCCCCGACTCCCGGGGACCAGAGCGAGGCCGCGGCCTGGCCAGCCCCCGACGGCACTGGGGCGGGGCACAGCCTGTGCTGTGGTGGGAGGCCCGTGAAGGTCGTGGCGCAGCGTGCGGCATCCTGCCCTCCGGCTCTGGGAGCAGGAGTCCCATCCCCGCGGGCTTCTCCTCAGCGTCCCACGGTGTCCTGGGGGCTTCCGTCATGTGCCACGGACAGCGCTTGTGGTGGCTGTGGGGGGACGTTCTCCGATGTTGGGGTGACTTGGCAACTGGCATGAACCGCGGAGGGCTCCCGTCTGGTTCTTCCCAGAAGAGCGCAGACGGCTGTGCCACGAGAAGGACCCCGGGGTGCACACGCCGGCGTCGGGTGGCGCGGCCCCCACGAGCCGTCCCCCAGGGCTCCCTGACGCCGTGCTCGTGCTCTTTCTTGTTGCAGGGAGATTGTAGAACACATGGTCCAGCACTTTAAAACGCAGATCTTCGGGGACCGGAAGCCCGTGTTCGACGGCAGGAAGAACCTCTACACAGCCATGCCCCTTCCGATCGGGAGGGAAAAGGTGGGTCCTCGGAGGCGGGCTTGGGCCGGGGTGTGCCTGGCTGTGGGGTGGTGGCTCCTCACACGATTGGCTGTGCCCCTGCGGCCTGGTGCGGGGGGCTGCCCCCCCGACGCCTGGCTGTCCGTGACAGACGGTTCAGCTGTCCGCGTCCAGAGACAGCCACTTAGAACGACTTGACACCGCTGGGCTTTTCAGTGGGGACCAGAGGCCCACACGGGGGCCACAGGCCGCTGGCAGGCAGGAGTGAACCCCCTCATGAGTGGGGGGCATGGCGGTGGTGGCCGCGGCGGCACGGAGCCGGCAGCTGGCCCTGAGATGAGTGTCAGGCAGGGCGGCCACCCCACCTGTCTTTCCTCCCACCGTGGCTCCGTTTGAAGAGCTGCCAGGTTTCCACCCAGAAGCGGCCGCTCGCGGGCACAGCCTCCAGCTGGCGGGCGGCTCAGGGGGATCGGGGGCTCCTCATGAGCAGAGAACAGAGGTTCAGCTCAGAAACCGTCGCACGCAGACTTTGAAGAGGAGGAGCCTGAACATCCCAGTGAGAAGGGGAAAGCTGGCTCCTTTGACAGCTGCTTTTTTTAAATGAAGTCTCAATCCTCAGAAGAGAAGACTTTATTTTTCAAGATTTTATTTATTTATTTTTATTAGTGGGCAAAGGGAGGGAGAAAGAGAGGGAGAGAGAAACATCAGTGTGTGGTTGCCTCTCATGTGCCCCCTACTGGGGACCTGGGCCACACAACCCAGGCCTGTGCCCTGACTGGGAATCGAACCAGTGACCCTTTGGTTTGCAGGCTGGCACTCAATCCACTGAACCACGCCCACCCGGGGCAACAATTAGCTACTTAAACACTCCGGCCCCTGGGAGGAAAGCAGCTTCTAGCCTCCGAGGGCCCCAAACTGCTCTCCTGCCGTCCGGCAACCTGCACGCTTGCTCAGCCGTTGCACCGTTTGGCCTTTGCATTTTAATGACCATCCTTAAAAGGCTAAGCTCCTTTCGCCCATCTGGGTGGGTGGTTCCGGCTCTGGGTTGCGGGGCCCTGATAAGAGGAGAGGACGGTACAGCTGAGGGGAGGTGGGCGGGGATGAGGGCCCTGTGCCGCAGGTGCCTCGGTGACTCCCGGAGATAGCGCCGGCGCCCTGCCTGGCACGGGGCGATCGGCGTCCCAGCTGGAGGGAGTGCCGGGACCCCGCGCCCGCCGGGGCGGGAGACGCACCCCTTGCAAAGTGGCCTGCTGTGCACTTGAAATTCATTGATTGTAACGCCTTGTGTTTGATCTGCACGTTTGCTTTTGTTTGACGTTGTGCAAGAAGGAAAGCACGAGCAGTTCATTCACAGTTTTGCCTGTTCGCGTTTACAATGACACAAGGGTGGGGGTGAGGCATGTTTTCTTCAGAAGGGCGGGTCCAGACGCTGCTGGGGCCTGAGTGGCGTCCCTGCAGATGTGCGCACCGCCGTCCCGAGGGGAAGGAGGTCTGACCGAGTCCTTGCGTCTCCCTTTCCTCACGGCGGCACCCCGGGCCAGCCGCCGCTCCCGTTGCGACGGGAGCCTGTACGGAAGCTGCCACCCAGGTCCTCCTGTGGGCCGGGGGTGCGTGTCCCCCAGGAAGAGCTTCCCCCGGAGCGCGTCCCGTGTCCCGCGGCCCTGGGTCTCTGGGGCACTGCGCCCCTGTCCAGCCCCCAGATCGTGCTGCTGGTGGTCCCCGTCACTGCCCCGATGCCCACAGGGGCCGCGCCTGCGCACCACCCAACACCCACCTCGTGGGCACTCAGCGTCTCTTAAGTTTAACCCCAACCGCTCTTGCCCTAGTTTAGGGCAAGTTTAGAGAAGCTGCCGAAAGCTGCCGCGTCTGCCGTGCACAGGGCTCCCGATGGCCGGCCGGCCGCCCGCCGCTCGGGTCTCTCGGGGTCGCGGAGTGCAGAACAACCTCTCTCTGCTGCGTGCGCCTCTTGTACCCCAGGGCCATCTTTCTGCTCCTACGTGTGTTTTTCTCCGTAAAGTAGTTTCTTTGTCACCTGGGCCTCTCTGCAGAAAAGGGGAAATCGGCCGTGTCCTGGGAAACCGCGTCTGCCAGCGGCTGGATGGGGCCGGTGGCTGCAGCCCGTGGCCCGTGGCTTGTGGCCCTGGCTCAGGGAGGCAGCGCTTGTCACCTGCTCGTCCTCCCTCCGCTGGCCTGCCCGCCTTGACTCCGGCCCCCGTGCGGGCCGGGCTGCGTGCTGGCGGGGCTGGAAGGCCGCCCGGGCCGGCCCCTCACTCTTCAGAACAGGACGCGGAGGAAGGTGTACAGGGCGCTGGCACCCTCGGTTTGGCTGCTGGGTCCGTTTTAGCAGTGACACCGTGTGACCTGCAAGGCAGAATGAGTGTCGCGTGTCCCGGCGCTGGGCCCGGCCCGGCCCTGCACGCCTGGGTCCGCAGCTTCCTAGAGCGACCGGCCTCTCTGCGCGGACCAGGGAAGGCGTGGGCACCGCCCCCTGGAAGAAGGGGGCGCGCTAGGGCACGCGCACAGCTTGGATTACGAACAGCGGCTGCGCAGAAGGCATCACTGGGGCGGGGGGGCAGGCTCACACTGCATCCGCTGCTCAGCGCTTCTGCCTGTTCAGTGCTGTGCCGACTGCTGACCTGCAGCGATGGGGGTGGGGGGGACGCTGAACAGGGCAGCAGAGCTTCGGGAGGTTTGGGGGGGCGGGGAGCCGTCCTCGGCCTCCCCTCCTTGGGTGGCACACAGGTAGGGGTCTGCTCAGCCTGTGTGCCCTTCTTTGGGGCTAAACCGACCGCCCTTCGGGGCCACGGGTCCCTCCGGTGAGGTTGCGTTTGTCAGGGTCCCGTGAACCCGGCTGGCCCAGGTGGCAGGTGCTCAGCCAGTTCCTGTGCCTGCGATTTTCTTGCCAGGCGTGACCTTGAATTCTCAGCATGCCCTCCAGACATGCTGGGTGACATGGGTTTTCTTCCTGGGTAATTTTGGGGGGTGACACTCGCTTTCTGAGGTGTCAGTCCCCTGTGCACATTTAAAACGAGACGTGGCCTGCGCGTCCCCTTCTGGAAAGGGCCCGTGACCCGGGGCTCAGCACAGGATCCCGCCTTCAGTCCCCAGGCAGGGCCAGGTCAGGGGCCAGGGCCTCCCCACCCGCCCCACGCCGAGCGTGGCACCTGGGGCGCTGCGAGCGCCCCCCGTCCTCCTCAGGAGCAGAGGTAGTGTGCGTGCGGGGCCTCGGCTCCCGGCGCCCTGCGCGACCTCTGTCTCCCTGACAGCGCTGCCCCGTTTTCGTGCCTGAGCGGCGCTCTTCCCGTCACGGTTCCGACCCTGGTGCCCTGGTGGCTCTCAGAGCAAGGGAGTGGGTGTGGGGCCGGGTCTGTCCAGGAAACGCAAGCTGTCTGACCGTTTTCCAGCTCCTCCCGGGCGCTGGTGTGTGTGGCTGGCATACGTGACCCGTGCGGTGGGCCGGCTGCCCTCTTGTCCCAGCAGTGCATCTGGGGAGCCCGGTGCTGCCACCCACCGCCGTCAGACCCAGGGGTGACAGCCGGGAGCCCCGCGTTCCGGGGCCTGCAGTCAGTGCTGCGTTGCTGGCACGGGAGGTGCAGGCTGTTTGGAGATGGACGTGTCCTGGTTCACAGGCCAGCACCGCTGGCCAGCAGCCCGAAGGGACGTCAGACTGTCCTCAGCCCACGTCCCAGCTGCAGCTGGTGCCACCGCGCCCCACACGGCAGACGTTCTCTGGGAATGTCCACCGTCCCTGAGCTGTTGGATCCGGGCGCTCGTCTCTCGAGACACCGTGGCTGACGGAGGACGGACGTTGCAGGGCCTGGCGCTGCTTCTCCCCGCTTCTCGGGCCAGGCGGAGGCTGGCTCGGAGTCTGTGTAAACCTCAGGGGCCCCAACCGGCGCAGCTCGTTCGGTTGGGAGAAGTCCCAGTGTTCGCCGTCACTGTGCCAGGGGCGTGAGGGTCGTGTGTGCCCCTCGGCGGTGCGCTCGGGTGAAGGGCCGACCGAGTCTCCCTAACCCAGGAGTGTTCTGGAAGCTGGCCCACCACCTTCGACCTCCCGGCGGCCTCCGCGGGGGCAGCGCGCGTAACCGTGTGCTCTGGCCCCCGCAGGTGGAGCTGGAGGTCACGCTGCCGGGAGAAGGGAAGGACCGCATCTTCAAGGTGTCCATCAAGTGGGTGTCCTGCGTGAGCCTGCAGGCGCTGCACGATGCACTTTCGGGGCGGCTGCCCAGCGTCCCCTTTGAGACGATCCAGGCCCTGGACGTCGTCATGAGGCACCTGCCGTCCATGAGGTGAGGAGCGCCCGCCGGCGCCTGGCGTTGCCTGGAGAGCCCGCGCTCCGCGTGAGGAAGAGCGGGTTGCCGAGTCGGGTGGAGATGGTCGTGTGGGTGACCAGGGTGCAAACGGTAGCAGAGCTGACGTGGGAGATGGTTTAATTGTAAGAAAGTTCTTCGGAATTGGCAGCACAGCACAGCCCAGAGCGGTCGCCGCCTGGTGCTGGGAGCGTGGCCTGTCTCTGCCGTCCTCACACTCGGGGCGAGTCCCGTGGGGCAGAGTCCCAGTTCCGCAGGGGACGAAGCTTCCCACGGGGAGGGCCTTTCCCGGCAGCAGGGGACGCCGCATGCTTCCAGCTTCCGCTTCATTCTGTGGGGTGCCTTTCCCACACACGCAGCCACACGGGACCTCGCTGGGGCAGAGCGTGGGTGCCGCTGTAAGGGGTGGCGACCCTCCAATGGCTCATAGCCCGCCAGGTGGCCGGGCGAAGGTGCACTCGCTCCCAGGACGACTGTTCCATGCACACGCGCGGCACACGGCAGAGCCTCGGGGACCACGTCGGTGCCCAAGGGAAAGAACGCCCGGCCCTGACCAGCAGCTCTGTGTTGGCTGCTGCCGGGACCCACGCGGAGGGCAGCGGCCTGGGTGTCAGCGGGGTCTCTCGTGGCAGGTACACGCCGGTAGGCCGCTCCTTCTTCACTGCGTCTGAGGGCTGCTCCAACCCCCTGGGCGGGGGCCGGGAAGTGTGGTTCGGCTTCCATCAGTCCGTCCGCCCTTCCCTTTGGAAAATGATGCTGAACATTGACGGTAAGCAGAACCCGGTCCTCCCTGTGGGGTTGGGGGCTTGCTGGGGGACAGAGACCTCATGGGGGGCCCGTGGGGCCAGCCCCAGGCACAACCTGTGCTGGAGCCAGAGGTGCTGCGCACCCCTGGCCTGTCTCACCTGCGCCTCCGCTCGGGCAGCGGCCACCTGCAGGGCCTGCCGGGAGGCTGGGGCTGGGGCCTGGGCCTGGGTCTCTGACAGGGTCCCAGACGCTGCGGGTGGTGTCCCCTGGGGCGGCATCAGTTTTGTGTGGGGGTGGCGAGTGGACATCCGGCTGTCCCTCTCCGGCCAGTCCCGTCTCCTGTGTGGTTGTCAGTCTGGCCCCCAGTGGGCGGGGGAACCTCCAAGAGCCACGCGGAGGGAGTCAGGGGACCCAGCCTGTGCGGTTGTGGTGCGGGGTCTGGCTAAACCTGGTTCTCTTCTCAGAGGGCGTTTTGACTCCAGCAGCTCCTCGGGGCCGCCTGGGGCCGGGGGGTATCCAGCAGCCCGTGGCCCGGCCCGAGCCCCCCAAGGGGGTGATGAGGACGGAGCGCAGGCGCCCCCGGATGGCCGGCTGGGGAAGGGGCGCGGTGGGCGGGCCCCAGTCACGCTCCTCTGCCGTGTCCGTCTCTTCCCGCCTCCAGTCTCGGCGACTGCGTTCTATAAGGCACAGCCCGTGATCGAGTTTGTTTGTGAAGTTCTGGATTTTAAAAGTATCGAAGAACAACAAAAACCTCTGACAGATTCCCAAAGGGTCAAGTTTACCAAAGAAATCAAAGGTAGGTGCCAGCCCAGCACCTGCGTGGCCCTGCCCTCCCAGCCCTGACTCCTGCGGTGGGGTCTGAGGGGCGAAGCCGCCATCGGGTGGGTCAGTGCAGGGCGGGCGCAGTGATGCCCTCGTCCCAAGGGGATGGCTGCAGGGCTGGGGCTGGCCCGCCCACATCCCCGTCCTCGGTGTCGGGACCAGAGTGCGGAGCATGGGTGTCGGCAGCGTCTCCTGACCTTCGGGGCGCAGGGCAGCTCCGGGCCTGCCTTTCCCCCTCGCGGCCCCGGTGCAGCCACGCCCGCTCTGCCTGGTGGCAGCTCAAGTGAACGCAGACCCAGGCTCCGTGGCCTGGCCCCGGCCCTCTGCACCTGTCCCTGTCTGAAGCCTGGGGCAGTACTGGTTGCTAAAAATAGTGCTGAAGGAGGTGCCACAGCCCTGGTGGCCAGCGCAGCCTCCAGACTGAGCCAGACATGTCCCCTCCTCTCCAAGAGCAGTGTCCCGACTGTGGCCTTGGCATTGCTGGGGCAGAGGGCGTCCCCCCGGGTGAGCCTGCTCCAGCCCCGGGTCACCCTTCCCTGGCGCTGCAGAGTGCCCGGTGTGGGCCTGGCGGCGGTTCCCATGGAAACGGGGGCAGGCCACGGAGCTGGCGCTCCAGGCCTGGTGGGTGTTGACCCTGAGGCCGCTGCTCCGTGCCCGCAGGTCTGAAGGTGGAGATCACGCACTGTGGGCAGATGAAGAGGAAGTACCGCGTCTGCAACGTGACCCGGCGGCCCGCCAGCCACCAAACGTAACCGCCTCCCCCGCTCACGCTCGGGACCCCGGGACCCCAGCTCTTGACCCCCAACCCCCACTGTCAGCCTGAGGTCTGGGCTCAGGAGCAGTGACTTTTCTGGGAAAATGATTCCAGAGCCACACCTTCAGCTCAGGGGACCCCAAACCACTTCACAGAACACTATGGGGCCCGGTGCCCCAGGGTGGGGTGGGGTGGGGTGAGCGCTCCCTGCCGGCTGACCATTGTAGGTGAGGGAGAAGCGTCCTCCTTGCTCAGAGTCCCCAGCGTCCACTGCTGGGGGGAGGGGTCCCCAGGCACGGCCCCCACCTGTCCTAGGCCGTGCCTCTGCCCTGACCTCACTTGCCAGCTTGGTCTCCAAAGCCAGGCAGTAACCGGCCTGGCCACGAGGACAGTGAGCCCCTCCCCTGTAAGGCCCCCTGGGCCCAGGGACCCCTCCCTCGTTCATCCCTTGGTCATCCACAGAGCAGGCCTGGTCTGTCCCTGGGCACAGGGCCCCTGGCCTCCCATCCCCACACGCCACCCCTCCTGCCTCCGCCCGCGCACGAGGGTGGCCGTGGGTGCCCAAGCAGAGCTGCCCATCCCTTTCCTCAGCCCGTCCTGGGGAGTTTCGGGCCCCGCAGGGCTGGCACTTGGAGCGCGTGGCCCTCAGGGAGGGGTCGGCCGGGAAACCCACAGCCTCCCTTTCTGGACACGTCCCCGTTTGCCCTGAGGTCCAGTGTCCGCGGCAGCTGTCAGGCATCGCCTGGGCTGCCGCAGCACACCGCGGGCGCACGGGCATCCTTTTATTTCCCAGCTGGGGAGGGAGAATGGAGGGGGGCGGCTCAGGAGTATTCCAGATGACCCAGAGGACGTGTTGTGTTCATCCCCCGGGAGGGGCTGTGGCCCCTGCCTCCCCCGGCCTGAGAGAGCAGGCCCATGTGCGCAGCCCTGGGTGTGCGGGCCCTGCTGCCTGCCGACGGCCGGTGCCTCTCTGCCCCTCAGGTTTCCGCTGCAGCAGGAGAGCGGGCAGACGGTGGAGTGCACGGTGGCCCAGTACTTCAAGGACAGGCACAAGCTGGTTCTGCGCTACCCCCACCTCCCGTGTTTACAAGTCGGACAGGAGCAGAAACACACCTACCTTCCCCTAGAGGCAAGTCCCCTCCCGCGAGCCCCCACGGTCCGTCGGGGAACCTCCAGACCGCCATGCCGCCGCTGAGGGAGCTTGGCGGGTCAGTGCCCCTGGCGTGTGAAGACGGGGTGTGTGCTACGTGCCCAGCAGGTCCCTGGCCCGGGGTGGAATGTGCTGGGAGAATAGACTTCACTCACTAGAAGATTCCTTGCCCAGGAAGAGGGCCCACAGGTCCTGGGGAGTTGCCCCTCACTCCCGATCGAGGGCCAGGTGCGGCTCCCCCGGCCGTGGTCCGCCTTCCTTCCTGGGAAGGTGGACTTCCTTCCCGTTGGCAGGCAGCTGTGTGTCCCCGGGTTCCGAGGACACAGAGGTCACAAACCCACGTCGGGACACAGGGCCCACGCGGGTGGTGTCGGAGGCTGCACTCCCCACCCGTGCAGCTCCTAGTCGGTTCACGAGTTAGTGGGGGCTCTGCCGCTGGCCACCTGGCCGTGGAGCGGCGTGTGCAGGTGTGCCGCTCGTGTGCGTCCCGGGAGCTGCTGGCATCCGCCAGGGCCCCGGGCCGAGCCGGCGCCCCGCCCCCAGCCCTGGTGCTGACCCCACACGGTGGCCTTCCTGCAGGTCTGTAACATCGTGGCTGGACAGAGATGCATAAAAAAGCTGACCGACAATCAGACCTCAACCATGATCCGAGCGACTGCCAGGTCGGCACCCGACCGGCAGGAAGAGATTAGCAAGCTGGTGAGCGTCACATCGCTGAGGCCAGCCCTGGGGCGGGACGCCCTTGGCCAGGGGCCCCGGATGCTGGGACAGGGAGCCGAGCTTGTTTCTAAAACGCTGGCTTCTGCGAGGACACCCCGACGCCTCTGACCCTGCCCTTCCTCCCCCACTTTTCCAGATGAGGAGCGCGAGTTTCAACACAGACCCCTACGTCCGGGAGTTCGGGATCATGGTCAAAGACGAGATGACTGACGTGACGGGGCGGGTCCTGCAGCCGCCCTCCATCCTCTACGGGGGCCGGGTGCGTGCCGGGCGCGGGCGCGGGGGGCGCTCGGGGGGCTCTGCGCGCTGACCGCGGAGCAGCACGCGCGACCCCTTTCCGGTTGGAGCCGTCCCCAGAGCTGTAGACCGTGGCCCCGGCGGGGAGCTGTTTCTGCTTGAGCCCAAGCCTGAGCCAGGGCCTTCATGGGGGCCTGCGTGTCCTCGCCCTTTTGGAAGGTTTCCAGAGCTAACCTTTACCTTCCCGAAGGTAGAGGTGGTTTTTACCAACCATTGAGAACGTTAAGAACGCTGTTCTTTGTGTGACGGGCGCCCTGCCAGGGCGGCATTGCTTTCCGGAGGCTCCCCGCTTTCCTGGGGCGTGACTTTGCTTCGGAGGTGTTTGGGGGCAAGCGAGCAGCCGTTTGGGGGTCCGTGTGGTTTTTCCCGTTGACCCTCGAGCCGCCTTCGGTGTGTAATCAAAGGTGTCCTGGCCCCTGCGCCCCTGTGCTCTATGAGGGGGCTGCCACGGCCGCTGGCCGGCGCGCCGTGAACGGGGAGGAGCCCCGACTGTGCACCTTCTCACCGGGGGGTGTTCACTCGGGAGCGTTGGTCCTCGGCACCTCCGGCAAGGTTTCGTCGTGTCTGTGGGCTTGTTTCCTATCGTATTTTAAAACGTAAGGTTTTTAAAAATGTTTTAAAACTCAGAAGGAACAAAGGAGTTATAGGAATAAGTCTTATTTTTTCCCCAGCTCTCAGTTGCTCCCCAGGAAGCAATTGGTGTTATTTTTCTCCTTTGTAAAGTTGCCCGGGGATGAGTCACGTTTTTTACCTCTGCAGACAGCGCGTTAAACGTGCTCTGCCTCGCTGTGTCGCTTAGTGTTTTCTCCCGCAGCCCCTAGAAATCCCGGAGACGGCTTCGTGTGCGTGGGGCGGGGCGCGCCCCTTCTCGCGGGTGTGCTGGTTGTCTGGGAGTCTCCGTCCTCGTCGCTGGGTGGAGGCTGCCCCCACCCGGCTCCCGGGCTCCACGCACCTCTGCATCTCCCCATCCTTCCATCTGCCCGCCCTCCATCCCCCATCCATCTACCTCTTCTCTCCACCCACCCCCCTGCCCACCCCACAGCCACCTGTGGGCCCCTGCAGAGCCGGACAGTCAGGAGTGGGCACAGCACAAAGGCCTGGTTCCTAGGCTCAGGGGCCGCTGTCTGGTCGGGGCCAACAGCAGTTTGGACAGTGACAGAGTCCAGGGGCGGAGGCCTGGTCCCCATGCTTCTCACTCTGCACGCCGTGCCCTTTGCAGAACAAAGCGATCGCCACCCCGGTCCAGGGCGTCTGGGACATGAGGAACAAGCAGTTTCACACGGGCATCGAGATCAAGGTGTGGGCCATCGCCTGCTTCGCGCCCCAGCGCCAGTGCACGGAGGTGCACCTGAAGTAAGGCCGCCGCGGGCGGGCCCGTCCTGCGGGGGCGGGGGCGGGGGCCTGGGCTCGGTTCGGATGGCAGGGGCTGGCCCTTCCCCCTCACGGAGCAGCGGCCGGGCAGCCTGGGCCCCGCTGCAGGGCTTCAACGTGGCATGGTTGTCGGAGGGGAAAGAAACGAAACAGCAAATGAGAACGAGTGTCAAAATTAGAGACAAAGGAAAAATTGGGCTCAGGGAACAAAGCTTATTTTTAAAATTACTGGGGCCCTGGCTGGTCTGGCTCGGTGGATTGAGCACCAGCCTATGAACCAAAGGGTCACAGGTTCTATTCCCAGTTGGCACCCACCTGGGCTGTGAGCCAGGTCCCCAGTAGGGGGTGCATGAGAGGCAACCACACATCGATGCTTCTCTCCCTCTCTTTCTCCTTCCCTTCCCCTCTCTGAAAATAAGTAAAATCTTTAAAAAAGAAAAAAGAACCCCTGGAGCTCCGCATTTCTGTGAGTCAGCGAGAAGGAGACGTTCGGATGGAGATCGGGTGGGCAGTGTCCCCTCACTTCTTGGGCAAGGGGAGCAGTGAGAAACCACCCAGAGCGCGCAGCTTTGGCAGCTGTCCTGGGTGGTGTGTCCCCCCAAGCCCAGTAGCCCAAGGGAGGGGCCGACGCCCCGGGCAGCCCGCAGGCCTCGGCCAGCGGAGGGCCCTTCGAAAGCAGCGCCGCGCAAACCACAGGGCTGATGGTTTGCGTGTGCTTCTGTGCCAAGCAAACCAGCAGGGAAAGGGAAGCTTTGGCTTCCTGCCTTTTTTGGGTGGAACCAGGAGGGCAAAGGCACAGCCTGGGAAGCGTAGCCTGTGAGCATTTCAGCAGAGGTGGTTCTGAAAAGCCGCAGCTCCCGGAACGTTCTTGAGAGCCGATGTCGAGGGCAAGAGGCTGTCCCTGGGAGGCACTCCTTGGTCCCTGCTGCCCCAGGGCCATCGGGCAGCACAGAGAGGGCTCAGGAAGCCGTGCCCAGGCTCCACATCTGGACCCTGGACCACCCCCACCCCCCACGTCTGGCCCCAGCCCTGCATTCGCTTTTGCCCTGAGGCAGGTGGTCCGTCGGCGACAGGAGGGGACGTGAATGCAGGTGCCCACCCACACGTCTCTTTAAGGCACTGACGTGTGGCAGGCTGAACACCACCTGGCCAGGCTGGACCGGAGTGTCCTTACCACCCCTGGAAGGCGACGTTATTTTTACTCTGGAGCCTAAACTGGAGGCCGCTGAGCTGCCCCCCGCGTGCCCCGGCTCTGCGGGCAGCGGCCGCGGGTGCTGCTTCCGCTCTGCTGTCTGGTTCTCTCCACGGCCACGTCACCCACGTGTCCCGGCGTACACAGGAGAGTGACGTTGTCCCTCCGGCTGCTCGGCATTGGTGGCGTGGTGTGCTGGGTCTGTTTGGATGCAGGGGTCCAGGCAGGCCTGCGAGGGGGCGGCGTGTCGTCCCCAAGCACCGCAGGGTCACCGCTGGGGAGGCAGCGCGGACACTGTCTGAAGTCTTCTGTCATCTGGTGGCAGAATGTCCGTGGCCACAAGGGCCTTTCCAGTGACCCGCTCGCAGGCTCCGCCTACACACCGGTTTTCCACGAGTTAGCATGTCGGCATGGCTTTCTCCGCCGAGACTCTGACTGCCGCCAAAGGGGCGAGGGTTTGGGTCCGTAAGCATGGTGCCCTTTCCTCAGGGCCCTGGCCGGTCTGAGTCCTCGGGTCTGTGACGTGCCCTTAGTGCAGCAAACCTCTTCCTTCAGGTCCTTCACGGAGCAGCTCAGAAAGATCTCGAGAGACGCTGGGATGCCGATCCAGGGCCAGCCGTGCTTCTGCAAGTACGCGCAGGGCGCAGACAGCGTGGAGCCCATGTTCCGGCACCTGAAGAACACCTACACCGGCCTGCAGCTGGTGGTGGTCATCCTGCCTGGCAAAACCCCCGTCTACGGTAGGCCTCCAGCCGCGCGGCTGGCCCTGGGGGGCGGCCGTGGCCTCGGCCTCCTCCGGTGCTCGTGGCCGCCCGAGCCCTTGTGTCCGTGCCACATGGAGGAGGCGCTCCTTTCGACGCACCTGTGTGCTGAGAGAGACCGGGGGCTTCTGATCTGGGCCGAGCAAATGCCCGGGCCGCCTCGCCAGTCTTGTCCGAGGCCACAGCTCCTGGGTGCCAGCCCGTCCAGGGTGGACAGGGTGCGGTTGTCCTGTCCACCACCCGACACAGGTGCTGGTTGGGCGGGCACCGTCACACACGCACACAAGGGGGTCACCTGGGGTCAGCACTGACTCCGTGACCTGGTCCTCGGTTTGTAATCACCGTGCTCCACTTAGACTTCCCTGGAAGTCCCTCGGAGTCTTTGTACCAGGAAGGCCATGGCACACTCATTCAGCCCAAATTTACCGCCCCAGGCAGCAGCCCAGGCCCTCCGTCTCAGCTGCTCCCGGGAGAGGTGGGGAGACAGGTGGTGACAGGGAGGGACAGTGGTCACTGAGGCCCGTGGGAAATGTGGGCTCCCAGTTGGGGTGGCCACCGTGGGGCAGAGCCGATAGAGTGGCACGTGGACGCCCTGCCAGCCAGCCCCGCATCGGCGGCACGGGACTTGGAGAAGCCCTGCTTCCCCTCCCGGCCACGGGCCCAATTAAAGCAGGAGAGAGGGCCCTGTCCGGGTCCCGCCCTGCGGCTCTCGGGAGCCCCTGGTCTCCGGGACATCCCAGGAGCGGCAGCCCAGCTGCTCTGAGACAGAATCCAGAGACGGAGGCTGGGGGCCAGGCCTGCTCTTGGGTGTCAGGCTGGCACAGGCCGAGGGTGATTGGGCTTCCAGTGCGTTTATTTTTAGCTCCGAGCACTTGCTCGTCGCCCTGGGTACCGTAGTGGGAAGCTGCGTTCCTGCCCAGGAATGCCAGCCCCTGGGTTCCAGCTGGGCACCTGCCCAGAGCGCCCTGGGACCCACGACAGGCCCCTGGAAGGGCCGTCAGTCCTACACGGAGAGCGAGCTGCGTTGGCCTTGCCTCCCTGGCTGAGGGCGGGTGAGGTTTCCGCAGATGGGGCAGACGGGCCATGCCGGGGCCAGAGCTGCAACCCATAGGTTATGACTGCTGCCCCCGCCCCCTGCCGCCTGCCAGGCCCCGACCGTCCCAGGCTCGGCCACCGGAGGGGCGGGCAGAAACGGGGCGGGGGGCGTACGCCCCGTAGGTCTCCTTGGCGGCCGGGCAGCCGGGTGGGGCGCTAGCTGTCGTGCGTGCCTTCTGTGCCCGCAGCCGAGGTGAAGCGCGTGGGGGACACGGTGCTGGGCATGGCCACGCAGTGCGTGCAGATGAAGAACGTGCAGAGGACCACGCCGCAGACGCTGTCCAACCTCTGCCTGAAGATCAACGTCAAGCTGGGCGGCGTCAACAACATCCTGCTGCCCCAGGGCAGGTGAGGGCGGCACTGTCACCTGCAGAGAGGCCGTGGGGGGGTCAGGAGGTGGCCCGGTCGGGGAGCAGGAGCTCGGAGTCTGGCAGCCTGGACCCTGGGCGTCGGCTCTGGGACCCGGGATTGTGCCACTCACTTGGTTCCCAGGCGAGAAGCGGGCCCCACAGAGCGCAGGCAGTGAGCTCCACGTGCCCTTCACCCCGCCAGCGGTTCCGTGTCTGCTGAGGGCCGGCTGTGGGCCGGGGGTTGGGGCCGTGGCGGTGAGCGCAGGGACCCGGGCAAGTGGCCCGCAAACACCTCGCGTGGGGCTGCGCCAGGGGTGGGGCTGGGGCCAGGGCTGCGGGGCTGGAAGGCGGTGCGGGGGGCGCGTGGGTGTGGGTGTGGGCGCAGTGCACTCCAAACATGGGTCTGCGCCAGGCTCTGCGAGGGGAGCCTGGGGCGGGGGGGGGGGGCTGCAGGCTGAGGGCCAGAGGGAGCCCTTGGGCAGGATGTGGCCATTGGATGAGGTCACGAATGAGGATGTGGTCCTCCGACCTTGCTCCCAGAGGCCGCTGGCTCCAGGCCCAGCGGGGACCAGGAATTACCCCAGGAGAGCGCTGTGGGTGGGGGGTGGCGCCCAGAGACCACTTGGGTGTGGGCTGTGAGGGGAAGAGAGTCGGGGGCGAGTCCTGGGCCCCACCCGGCCTGTGGGGGGAGAGAGCAGTATTTGTGGGGGAGCAAGCCCGAGGGGCTGCCTGGGGCTCTGTCTCCCTCCGAGGGGGAGGGCATGAAGGGAGCCAGTCTGGTGTCAGGGATGCAGGTTTGGGCATCTTGGCATAGAGGGTAGGGGGACCCAGGAGGCGTAGGCAAGAAGATGGGGGAGGCTGGGGGCAAAGGTCACAGAGGTGAGCAGCTGAAAGGGAGGGAGGGGCCTGGACCCCAACGAAGGTTTGTCCTGGGACTGGACCAGTGGTTGGGCACGGACAGCAGGTCCATGGTGACCTTGCAGAGAGGAGTCTGGTTGCCATGGCAGCGTGCGCATTGGTGGGGGCAGAGCAGGGGGGGCTTAGAGTGGCTCCTCCCACTCCGGGAGCTCTGCTGCAGGTGCTCAGCAGGCAGCCTCGGGGAGTGGGCGGCCGCGGGGTGTGGGTGGCCGCGGGCAGGCGTAGTTTGCCTGGGTAGTTTGCCTGGCGAGGGTGTGAGTCAGGGCTGCTGCGGATGCTGCAGGGAGTGATACAGCCTCGGGGGGAGGGAGCGGCAGGTGGGGGGCAGGGCCCCGGGCGCCTGAACCCCCCTCACTGCCTCGCCTACCACCGTCATTGGTGGAGAACGAGGGCGGTGTGGGTGCTCACGGCTTAAAGAGAGAGATTGCGGCATGGCTGCCAAGGCCCCCTGCAGCCCCCGGCACATAAGGCCAGGCGGGCAGAGCACAGCTGTGGGCTGTGCCCCCCACCCATCTCTCTCTGCAGGTGGGGGGGGGGGCGGCAATAGCACAGGGAGTGTCCGGCAGCTGTGAGTCCTGTGCTTCGGAAGGAGGCAATCTTCAGATGTCCCCCGGGGATGCCCGGAGCAGCCAGGGTGACCAGAGCCACGCTGGGGGTTGAAGCGGGAGCCTGCCCGCATTTGTGGACACTGACACGGGGTGCACGCCTGAGGCACGCCCCTTTCCCCCCATGCCACTCGTACAGCCTCGGCTCGGGCGGGGGGTCCCCGAAGAGCGTCGTCGGGGGTGGAGGGTGGCTCCTGGCGAGTGCTGCCGGCAGGAGTCCCGAGGAGACGAGGCTCCCGTTGGCGTGTCCCCTCCTGGGCTGGGAGGACAGCAGCCCTGGCACTGACTCCAGCTCCCCGTGCAGGGCGGGGCGGGGGCAGGGGGCAGGCCTGGCCCTCTGGACGTGGCTGACCTTCGAGAGCTCCCCCATGGCCTCAGGGCACCCCCGAGGGTGAGGGAAGCAGTGTGCGGAGGCCTGTGGGCACCTGGGGCGCCTGCGGCTGGCTGGAGAGCCCCGGCCTGGCCGCTGCACACGGCGCCTCCATGGGGCCATGGCTGCTGGGGACCGTCAGCTGCGCAAAGACCGCAGTGCTTCCCTGCTGGGGCGTCTGACGTTTTCGGTGTCGGGACTTGGGCTGTTACTGTGCCCCTGGGGAGAGAGTGGGGGCCGCTGCCCCGGAGGGGGCTGCGAGTTCAGGGGGAGGAGCAGGTCTCAGGCGTCGTGACCTGAGGGGGGCTCTCTGTGTGCGTCCCGACAGAGGACGACAGTCTGTAAGGGCCTGACCTCGGCCCCGGCCACGCAGGCGCCGTGGGGCCGGGGCTGCGCCTCTGCTGCTGACCCTGTGCTTCCCCCGCAGGCCACCGGTGTTCCAGCAGCCCGTCATCTTTCTGGGGGCCGATGTCACGCACCCCCCCGCTGGGGATGGGAAGAAGCCTTCCATTGCTGCTGTGAGTGTCCACGCCGTCCACCGGGTCCTGCATGGGTGCCGTCCCTCCCTGAGCCGCCGTGGGAGGGGACGCGGGCCCACTGCAGCCATATGGCTAGAGCTCTCTCCTGAAGAGCAGTGAGGTTTGTGAAATAGCAGCCGGTGGGATCAGAGTCCCCTGGAAAACAGGAGTTCCGGGGACACGGCAGGCAGGTACAGGCGTCTGAGACGAGTGAGAGATGCGTGAGTTGGCGCTGTCCCCCAAGCCCTGAACCCAAACACACCTGTCCCCACGACAGGCCCCTGGGAGGGCTGGCGGCCTGCGCCCCCTCCCCCACTCCAGGCCCCCTGTTTCCATCACAAAAGGCCGATGGGAGATAAGTAGACGGGCTGGAGCCGAAGCCCCTCCTTCCGCTCCCAGCCCCTTTTCGGGCTCCTTACCGTGACTTGCTGACTGTCTTTGTGACAGGTGTGTGCACGGGGCTGAACTGAAGTCCTTCCTCTCCTCCTACCTTTGTGACTTTCATCCGGTAGGGGGTAGGGCAGCCTCGGTTCACAGATGACAGTCACCTGGCTGTCCACCCCTGCCCTCGGGGCTGCAGGCAGCCTGGGGACGGACGGCGGGGCAGCGCGGGCATCGCTGCCCCCTCGGAGTCCTTGCTGCGGGAGACCCCAGCGCTGTGCGGCCAAGGACGAGGGGCTGGAAAGGGAGCCCCTCGGGGGAGAGCCCCGAGGGGTCTGAGGTCACGCGTCCCCTGCATCCCCAGGGGGGCTGCCTGTGTGACCTTTGGGGAATTGTGTAGTTATTCACCATTTGTCTGAAACCAGCCGTTGGGGTTGCTCTTTTACTTCTCTAGCCCAGGGCAGCGCATGCGTCCTGCCCTTCCCTCCCTCCAGATGGGTGAAATAGCAGTGGCACTTCCTGAGCGCCTTCTGTGCCGTACCCTGGGCCGCGTGCGTCACCGCATCGGCGCCTAACCTTGCAAGGACGCTGTTAGTGTCCTCCTCCCCGCCCGGCCCCCCCAGGAAGTTCGGGTGGCTGAGCACCCTTGTGCCAGAGAGGCTGCATAAAGCACACCCCCACCGGAGCTCAGGCCTTCCAGGGCTCCTCACAAGCCCGCCCCTTGCCCGACAGGTCGTGGGCAGCATGGACGCCCACCCCAACCGCTACTGCGCCACGGTGCGGGTGCAGCAGCACCGCCAGGAGATCATCCAGGACCTGGCCGCCATGGTGCGCGAGCTGCTCATCCAGTTCTACAAGTCCACGCGCTTCAAGCCCACCCGCATCATCTTCTACCGTGATGGCGTGTCTGAAGGGCAGTTTCAGCAGGTGGGCGCCTCCTGGCTTCTTTCTATCCCCAGAAGAAGATCCGTGATCCGCCTGTCCCCCCGGCAGAAGGGCTTCTTGGGTTCTCTGCAGAAAAGGGCGGTGCGGTTCCCGTCCTGCCTCAGCGTCTGCCTGGGTGCAGTGGGGGAGGTGGGCCAGCGACGGGGTGGGGGTGCGGGGCCGGGCCTGGGGAGCTGTGTGGGAGAGGCTGGGGGCAAAGACTAGCTGCTGGAGCGACACGTTCCCAGGCGCATCCACGTGGTGCCTCGTGACGGCTGCGTGGGGGCTGTCGGGGGCCCTCCGTGCCGCACCAGGTGTTCCTGCGCATCGCCTCATCCCAGCCCTGGAGCACGAAGCCTGGGCACCGTTCACGCCGTTCTGCAAGCGCAGCGACGGGCTCGGGCAGGCAGAGGCTCGCCGCCGACCACGAGCCTGCGGAGCAGGACGGCCGAGCCCCACACATCTGTCCGACGCCGTGTGTCTTTAAGGGACTTACACCATGGAGGTGGCAGTGGAGCTGAGCGTGTCTCCCCCCCCGCCCCAGGTGCTGCACCATGAGCTGCTGGCCATCCGCGAAGCGTGCATCAAGCTGGAGAAGGACTACCAGCCGGGGATCACGTTCATCGTGGTTCAGAAGAGGCACCACACTCGGCTCTTCTGCACGGACAAGAATGAGCGGGTGCGTCTGCTGCCAGGCTGGGGACCCTTCTGCCCCGGGCACTGGGGAGCCCTGTCCTCAGAGGGGCCGTGTAGGGACCCAGCCCCTCGGGCCTTGGGGAGGGGCTGTCCTCCGTTCGGTGAGAATCTGGACCTGGAAACCCCGCAGGTCTGGGGGACAAGACCAGGCAGGAGATGTCATTGGTCTGATAAAGAAATGACCGGGGAGGCAGCTCTGAGAAAGAACCAGTCGGTGAGCGACCACACGCTTGCAAAGAGCGCGGAGTGCGCCTGGGGGCCTCGGGGAGGCTGGAGCTCAGGCAGGGTCCGGGGTGCAGCTGGAAGGTGGGCTGTCCGGGCTCCTCCGACACCTCCTGGCCTTGCAGAGCAAGGAGAGTGTGGGGGAGACACGAGGCCAGCAGCTGTGACTGCAGGGGGACCTTCTGGGTGAGGAAGGTGGGCCCTCGGGTGGGAGAGCGCTCTCCGCTCCCAGCAGAGTGAAAATGGACCCATCTACGCCGCCCAGCACTGCGGGGCCTCCAGCAGTCTGCCTCCCTCAGAGTGGGGACCCTCCCAGAGGGAGGGACGTGGACGGACTGGAAGCGGCCCTTGAACTGGCCCTGCAGGGCCAGACTCAAGTGGGTTCCTGCCCACACACGTCGAGACGGTCTGCTGGCACCACGCTGGGGACACAGCGCAGGGCGGGCTGGCCGTCCAGACGGAAGGCACAGTGTGGACGGTGGGTTCCGGTGAGGAAGAGGCTCAGCCGCGGTCCTGGGCAGGGCTCACCGGGGCGATGCCACGGCCAAGAGTGTGGGCATCCCCCACACCGTGACCTAAGAACATGTGAAGGGCAAGCACGCGGGCGGAAGCAGCGCTCTGAGGAGCAGTGGCAGGTGCGTGTTCTGACACACGCCCCGGTGCGTGAGACGGCACTGTGGGCAGCGAAAGAGCGGTCTGAACCAGCCAGACCGAAGAGGAGGAGTCCTGCCGGGAACAGCTGAGGTCACGCGGGGGGCTTTGGGACGTCGGCTTTGTATCAGATGGCAAGAGAGGGCGCAGTTTCCCGACCTCAGTGTTTTACAAAGCACAGCTTCTGATCGATGTACAATTCAACTTGAAATTAACAGTAGAAAAGGAGCTTAACGAAAGCTTTAAATTCACTTCTAAGCAGTACATGCATTAAACACGTAAAGAATAAAAATTACAAAATAGAACGGAACAAAAACGAGAATTTCGGATCAGACTTTCGGCGGTGGAGCTAAAGCAGCGCTTGCAGATCGGCATAGAGACGCGGGCGCGAGGCTGAGCCGCGGGGCTGAGCCACAGGCGTGGGCAGGGTGGAAGGAAGAGACGGCAGCCCTGGGCCCCTCCTTCCGTCCCTGCTCTGCCCGCAAGCCTCCCCCGGGCCGGGAGTCCAGAGGGCTGAGGCCAGCTTGCTCCTGCAGCCCCCCCCGCCCTGGCACAGTGAACGATAAAGTGGGAACGGAACAGGAACAGCTGTAGGGCGGGTCAAGGTGAGCACCTCTGAAGATAAACCCAGCGAGGCTCAGCTGGAAAACAGTTGTGACAATGTCAGGGTCAAAAAGGAAACTGACCGCAGGAGGTTCATGTTATTTAAATCATCCCGGGATGTTACCAACTTTACGTGATACCTTGGAAAACTTAAAAGGAATGGATACCGTTGTCGGTAGGGTTATAACTGTTACCCGGAACATACAGGAGGGTGATCCCGTCATCGTGCTGACAGGCATCAGGCCCGGAGTTCCACAGGCAAGCTTTACCGAACTCCGAACTCTTGAGGTTAGAGCTTCGCCCCGTGTGGCGGAGGGGGGGAGATTAGTTTACGTTAGAAGTGAGCCCAGAGTTCCGGAGGCAGGTTTTACCAGCCGCATGGCAAGGATGTGGGTGCCGTGCCGAGGTCCAGCCCCTCGGCGGCCAGCATCCCAGCCACTCCGACCCCCCATAAGGATGCTGGGGGCGGGGGGCGTAACCAAACTAGCCCACGAGGCATAGAGCACGGTGCTTGGCCGCAGGGAAACGCGTTACTGTGAGGGGGACTCCGGTGCTTCTGACGGAAGTGCAGACTGGTAACCGGTTTGGGTGGTCTGGAGGTCGCGTGGACGGGGGTCTGGCCGTGCCGGCCCGCGTGTCCGTGGCATCTGGCAGCGAAGCACTTGTCCAGCCGTCTGTCGGCAGTAGCGATGGTGGGGCGTGCCCCCGTGTCACCTTCTCTCTGACGGTGGAGACGCGCAGGCTGTGTCCACGCCAACGGCTCCCTCTCAGCCTGGTGCTGCCGTGGGGCCCGACCAGCAGGGCCAAGTGTCTCTGATGCTGGGCAGGCCAGAAGTCCGCTTGGGTTCTCCCGTGCAGTGGCTCCTAGTAGCGCTTGGTTGTCTTTAACTTAATTTGAGACAATTTTGTGAGCGTGTTTTGTGACAGCCGTCCTATCAGAGAGCATTAAAAAACTCTCTTTGTGTAGCCATTTTAACATCGAAGATGAAAGAAAATACAGCACATTTTTGGCGTATTATGCTTTATCATTCTAAGAAAAGTAAAAATGCAACAGAAAGATTTGTGCCGTGTGCGGAGAAGGCGCTGTGACTGGCCGAGCGTGCCGGAAGGGGTTGTGACGTTTCATGCTGGAGGTTCCCCTCTGGACGATGCTCTGCGGTGGGGCGGGCCAGCTGAAGCTGTCAGCGATCCAGTTGAGACGTTGAGAACAGTTTGCGTTATGCCATGCGGGAGTTAGCGGACGTTCTCAAAACACCCAAATCCAGAGAGCCGCCCGCCTGTGAGCGTGAAGACTGTGTCTTCGATGTCGCAGAAAGCCACGTGGACCGGCGGCCCAGCCCGGGTGCGTTGTCACGCCTGTGTGCAGGGAAGACGCAGGCGTGTGTGGGAGTGACGTCTAAACCGTGGCTCGAACTCAGCAATGTGGAAGGGAGACAAGGGCCGATGTCTTCAGATGCTTTACTTTTAAAAACCTGAAGGTGCAGGGAAGATTGGCGAGGTTTGAAAGTGCGTCTGGAGGTGCAGAGGCCTCTGTCGTGTGAGTTTGCAGGGGTGCGCCGCCCGCCCGGGGTGGCGGCGGGCGAGGGGCAGGGCTGGAGTGCAGGCCCGCCGCCGCGGTCGCGGCAGCTGCGTCCTCGGCTACAGCGTGAACTCAGAGTTAGGTCGTTTCGGTGGCTGGTGGTGGTCAAGCTTTGCCTCAGAGCTGTAGCGCTGAGCGAGAGTGTTGGCGGGTCTGGAGGCCTCGGACCTGGCAGCCTGGGGCTGCAGGCCCAGCGTCGGGGGTGCGGATGGGGCTGCTCATTCGCTTTGTCCTCTGATGGCTCCTGTGTCGCTGAAGGTCGGGAAGAGTGGGAACATTCCGGCGGGCACCACCGTGGACACGAAGATCACCCACCCGACCGAGTTCGACTTCTACCTGTGCAGTCACGCCGGCATCCAGGTAAGGCTGGGGGGTCCCCTGTGGGTGTCTCGGCGTCCCTGTGACAGCGTCTACAGCAGGCCCACAGCAAGCGCAAGCCTCAGGCCCAGGGCTCCCAGGGGCTCTGGACTCCGTGGGGAGCCCCTGGGAGGGGCTGTATCCGTGGTCAGGTGGCCAACACGTGGCCGGAGGCTGGAAAGGGCCCAGTGCTGGGGACAAAGGACCCAGGGATGCTGGGGGTGCATTTCAGACGAGATGAGGTCTGGGCAGAAGGAGCAGCGGTGGCGGGGGGGCGGGGGCCCAGGCACGGGGGCGGGGGGGGGAGCGGGCAAGAGCGTCCCTGTGTGCCTGGTGCTCAGCGAGCTGGATGGAAGTTGGCCTCGTAGCAGGTGACAGAGGTCTCAGGAGACGTGGGGAGGGCAGGGAGTGGCAGAGGGACCGGCTCGGCATGAGCCCCCACCGCTTGGTGGGGGGCCGCCCTGTGTCCCCCTTGCACCATGCGGGGCACGCTGGGAAGGGTGCTCTGGCTCGTCAGCTCTCCAGGGCTCTTCCGGGCTCTCTTGGTGAAGAGACCAGGGGTCCGAGGGCGGCTCCGAGGGAGCACTGCCACCACGGCGCGGTGCGCCCAGATCCACGCGGCCGCACCCCTTGGGACAGGAGGACTCAGTGCTGGGTGCCGGTCCTGCCCAGAGCCTCCTCGAGCAGGGGCTGTGGTTTCAGGGAAGGGTTGTGGTAAGGGCTCCCGTGCCCCTCCCTGGACGGTGTGAGCCTAGAAGATGAGCGTTCACCGTGAACTTGGCACTTCCACTCGGGTGACGCCCCAGAGCCCGTCATCCCTGAGCACAGCCATCCGCCCCAGGCTCCTGTCCTCTGTGCCCGGGCCCCTCTCCTGGACGGGGCTGCGTGGCAGTGGCTTGGGTTCTGTGCTCACTGCGGCTGATTCTTCCCTGGCCGCCCTCCTTGGGTGCAGCCCTCACCCACAAGGCCCCTTGGCTCGTTGAATGGCTGAGCCTCTGGCCCTGTGTTCTCTGCCCAGGCCCTTTCTAAGGGGGACCCTTCTCAGCTGAGATAGTTAAGTGCTGGGGTATAAATGGGCCTCAAAAGGGCCTGTCCTGCCATCAGCACCGTGACCCCAGGAGCCCCTTATACAGCGTCCCCCACTGCCTGCCCACAGGCCTGGGATAGCCACCAATGAAATGGCAAAGCAGGACACCCTTCGGTGCAGCCGGGAAGCAGAGGACAGAAGCATCTGTCACAGCGCCCTGCACAGGCGCGGAGTGGGCAGCAGTAGCTGGCCCCGGCCTGAGGCGGCCGGCGGGACTGGCAGGGAGGCGGGCAGGCGGGCTCGGGCCGCACAGTGCGGCGGCCGCACCGCCGGAGGTCTGTGCTGGGGAGGCCGGCGAGACCCCGGGCTGCATAAGATGGCATGTGCGTGCCGGCTGCCCCTTCGGACGTGCTGTTGGTGCGGGGCTTTCATCTCGAGAGTTTCTCTCTCCTGCGCGTGAAGCCCCGTGGGGGGCCTGCCACGTGCCGGCCGCACTGTCCTCCAGCGGCCGCGTTTGTCCTGCTGCGGCTCTTCCTGTGACTCTTCTCCGCGTCGACGGGGGTGTGGTCGGTTGTGTTTACACACGGGGCAGTGAAACACTCAGTCCGGTGCCTTCCACAACGCTGTGTAACGATGCGGATGTCTGTCTGTCACTGACCACACCCACGCCCCCTCCCCCCCCCCGGGCGCGGCCGTGGCCGTGGCCCGCCGTTAGGTGAGTTCCGCACGCCTCTCTGACCCTCTCATCTGCTTTTAGGGAACAAGCAGGCCTTCCCACTATCACGTGCTTTGGGATGACAATCGTTTCTCTTCCGATGAGCTGCAGATTCTCACCTACCAGCTGTGTCACACCTACGTGCGCTGCACACGCTCCGTGTCCATCCCAGCGCCAGCGTACTACGCGCACCTGGTGGCCTTCCGGGCCAGGTACCACCTGGTGGATAAAGAACATGACAGGTGAGTGGCAGGCCTCTCTGGCTGGAGGTCACGCACGGCAGGGGTGTTTCTGAGACAGGCGCGGGCAGCCGCTTCTCCGGAGCGTGGCGGGGGCGCGGGGGCCGGAGTGGCCGCACCGCAGCCACCCACCTGCACGCCAGCGGAGCTCCGCTGCCGCCTGTGAGCAGGGGCCTGGCGCTCGGCCCTGGCCTGTCCCTGGGGCGCTGCCTCGTGCTGCATGCGAGGCCGCACCCTCCGTGTCCCTGTCCCCGCAGTGCTGAAGGAAGCCATACCTCTGGGCAGAGTAATGGACGAGACCACCAGGCGCTGGCCAAGGCGGTCCAGGTCCATCAGGACACGCTGCGCACCATGTACTTCGCTTGACGTGTCGTGTTTACGATCGTGTGCCCAGTCGGATTCACACGAGACCAGCTACACTCAGACCGACCGACGCCCAGCCCTTCCGTGACAGCCAGCATCCAACACGAGACGTCATTGACCTTCACAGACCCTCCACCTCCCAGAATGCCTTCCGCCCTAGACTCCGCACTTGGGTTTTGAACTGCAGACCTGTATGAGACCCCGTTGTCGTAGGAAGTGTGGTTTGCCAAAATCTGTGAGCTGCTAATTCACGTAGAACTCCACGTTCCCTAAAAATCTCCTAAAAGCAGTCTATGAACTCAGGGCTTTAAAACATTTTTAATTTATTTGGTCATTCGATTTACTTGTTTTTAACACAATTCTCTATGAAATTGATGGTCTCGAACTAGCTGTGAACGTTCTCTGAGAGGGAAAGCCACGCAAACGCGATGGTGGTTTTAAAGCCTTGACCGGCGTGACGTCGTCTCTAAAGTCTCTTTCACGGGACGCCAGCGCGCTCCCGACGTGGCTCACGCAGGCTCCTCCGGAGCCGAGGGCAGGGGCCGCGCCGGGGCGCCGTGGCGCCTCGCCCTGCCTCCGCCCGCCTCTCACTGGGCTGGAGGGACGGCGCGGGGGTGGCGGAGGTCACGTGCGTTTACAACATTTCTAGGTCCAGAGAGATTGGCAGACAAGTGCCATTTTAATAAAAATTTATTTAAAAGAATAAAAAGAAAAAAGACAATATGCCGACGATCTAATCATAAGATTTGTCCTTGAGGACTGTGACGTTTATTTTCCAAAGTTCTAAAGAATACGGGTCTGTGGTGATAAATACAGTACAATCCTTTTTCACTGTTGTGTCTGTGATGTCGGAGAAGAAATATACATGCCTGGTTTGCAGTATTGATGTGATAGCGAGACGCCGTTTTCCTTTTGCCGACTGTGGGGTGCTTCTCGTGGTCCGTGCTGCGCGTCAGGAGCGTGTTGGAGCCTGGAGCCTGCACGGCCTCTCGTGGTGTTCAGTGCCGAAGGGCGGGGGCGGGCCGCTGACTCGCCACGGCCACGGCCGCCTCCCTCAGTGTAGACTGTTGCTGCCAGCCACCTCCCGCCCCACCCGCCTCCTGGGCCCGGGCGCCGCTCTGCCAATTAAGCACAAATGGAATGTACGCATTCTCCCCCCGGGAAGCGGGTCCGTGTGCCCACACGCACGCCTCCGTGTTCGCTTCTCTGTGGCGCAGCCCCCGGGCGGCACGCTGAGACGCAGAGAGCCCCAGGGCGCGGCCCTGCAGGGCGCCGGGTCCACGGGCAGCCGCGGAGCCCCGTCCCCCGGGGGATGGCGGGCAGAAGCCGGCATCGGGGCCTGACCCTTGCTGGCATCTGCCTTCCAGCCAGTGAGAAGCCTTTGCACTAGGAGTAGGGCGCCGTGGGCCACGTGAAGAGGGCCACGCAGGCCACGCTGCCTGCATGGAGCGGGCTGTTTGTCCTCGCAGGCAGTCCGCGAAGAGTCCGGCCTGCGTTTATTGTGGAGACTCGAGGAAGGGCCGCACCCTCCCCGTGCTGCTTCTGCTCTCCCGGCGTCCTGTCCCTGCGGCCAGCCCTTCCCACCGGCCCGACACTTACCTCTGGTGCCGCAGTGGACAGCGGTCCCGGCGGGCATGCTTCTGCAAGAGGGGCCGCCTGCCCGTCTCCCTGTCTGCGCTCCGAGGGACGCGGGGCGCTCCTGGACACACGGTCTGGCTTGGCAGCGGTGACAGAAGGGTGACTGTTGTTTGTGACGCGCTCTGCCCGGAGTGGTGGGTGCGTGCGTCTTAGTAATTAATGGCATTAGTCTCTTCTTGCTGTATGTTTGTTTGGGTTTTTTTTGTGTTGTGGTTTTTTTTTTTTTTTTTTTTTTGGTCTTTTTTAAATGACGGAAGCCTTTGCTCTGAGAAATGTCGCAGTTCCGTGGTTTCATTGGCAAGTGGCACTTTCTCCTGCCTTCAGAAGGACACCAACACCCTCTCGGCTTAAATCACTAGGAGCCTTCAAGGCGAGGAGGGACTCTTCACTAACATACATAAAGAAGGTCGGTTTTCAGCCCCTTTGCGGGTCCTCTGAAACCGTCCATCTCGAAAGTATGTTTGTAGCACGCGGGACCGGATCACGGTGGGGGCGGAGTGGGGGTGGAGTGGGGCCGGCGAAACGCAGACTCCCAGGCCTTGCCCGCACCTCCCGGCTCCAGGGCTTTCTGGGGAGGGCTCTGCCGCCCACAGGGCAGGACTGAGACCCCCTCCTCAGTCCTCGGTGGCATGGGGAGGCATTTCCTAAGCTAAAACCTAGAAAGGTTCGCAGGCTGGCAGAAAATGAGACCTAAATTCTTAAAAAATTGTTTTGAAGGCTAAGTTTTCTTCCCCGAGGGCCAAAGTACCTCGAGAAGGGTACTTTTCATGGCCCTACACTTGTTTTGTAAAACTTTTCACACTAAAGGCATTAACGGACCGAATGTCTCTGCGGGGCTGGCCACACACCTCTGTGCGTGCCCGGCGACTCAGACTTCAGGTGGCTGCAGGTGCGCTCTCAGGTAAACTGCTGTTTCCCCAGATGCCTGCCGGGCTCCCGGGACGAGGGTGAGCTCTGAGTTCCGACCCGAGGCGGCGTACGGCCTCCCTGCGCAGCAGAGCCGTCCCGGCCCCACTCCCCACTCGCCTGGGAGCCGGGAGGGGCCCCTTGCCGCCCTCCACCCAGGGCTGCCTCAGGCCCAGGCCGAGAGGGGCCCCGGCGTCTGGCTGGCTGTGCACCCCACCCCCACCCCCAGTTAGTAAGGTGTGCCTTGCTCGAAGCAAACTGAATGTGAAAAATGAAATAATGATGTAGAAATCGGGGTTCACGTAACAGAAAAACTGGGATTTATCTCACCTCTTAAAGAGCTCTCCCCGGTAGATTCTTCTGTTGGTACTCTTTGTGATGTATTTTGAATTATTCGCTTTGAGAAAAATCAGTGTACTTGCATCCCTTCGCCACTCTCTCTTGCATTAGACAAGCTCCTGCACCCCCAAACCCCAGGGGGGCCGTGCAGGTCGCCATTGTGCGGAGGAGCCCCTTGGTGACGCTAGGGCCTTGCCCCGCCACCCGTGCGCCGCAGGCTCGGTTTCCCGGTTCAGGTGGGTCCGGCAGAGCGGGGCGCACCTGCACTTTCGGGAAGGGGGGGGGGTTCGTTTTGGTTTGGGCCCAGGTTTTCTGTTACAAGAAGTCCTCACACAAACACTCGCCACGCGCGGGGTCGCCTTTTCTCCTTGCGCTCGTCACGTCTGGGCGTTGCTCTTGCCCCCTCGAGTGTGCGCGCTCAAGGGCCACAATGGCATCGGTCCCGGGAGGGAGCCGTCAGAAACCGAGCGGCCTCCGCACTCCTTGGGGCTGGCTGAACCCCCTGCCGTTCTCGGCGTTGGCCCGGTTGCTGAGTGCTGGCTGGCAAAGAGGGTTGAGGTCAGTCCCCCCGGGGGTCGGGGGGGGGGGCGGTGCGTCAGACGGTGCTGGTGCCGCTATGAAGTGCAATCGCCGCCGTGGGTTTCTGCCTTTCTGCTCTGCTCGGCGCGGACGTGCCCGTGGCGCCTGGTGGACACTCTGGAAACTGTTTTCCCAGCTTTTATAAGCCGCCGAACGTTTGCCTTCAGGCTTGCCGGATGATTTATTTTTGAAAGCCACAAAATGTAGTTTTTCTGGGTGAATTGTTTTTCTTAGTATATGCAGCAATGTAATTTTACATTGATCTGTGGGGTGATTTAAATTTTATTTTTTCAAGGCAGTTTTTCAGTCAGATTCTATATTTGATACACTATGTGAAGGGTGGACCAGCCAAGCGTCAAGCAGTTGGGACACCAGGCTGTTCAGGAGCCCTGCGGGGCTGGGACGGCTTCTCCGCCCCACGGCGTGGAAGCACTCGGCCCGACCCCGGAGCCCTCGGGGTCTGGGGCAATTCTTCAGTGGGACTCTGAGCTGTTGGGCAGTTAAAAGGATTTCCGTGGGCATTCTCCTACCCCTGAGGCGGTTCCCTTGGTGGGGACCATGGAAGCTGACCTGATTCAGACAGTGGACAATCCCAGTGGCCCGGACAAGCCATAGCCATTTACTTCCCTGTGACCTCTCTCTGACTTATCCTCACGCTCACAAGAAAAAGAATGTACAACAGAGAAGCTTCCTCGGTGTCCGTACACCTCGCTTTCAGAATGCAACTATTTTATTTAGATTTTAAACCCTTCCCCAAGTGACCCCAGAGTACCCCTTCCACCTGCCGCGGCCAGCGGCTGCAGCCGGCGCGGCGGTCGTCCGTGGGGCCACCGTGCGCCTGGCTTTGTCACCGGCTGTGCGCGTGACACGTGCTCCTGACTCTCTTTTGTACGGGAATTTTCAACTCCAGATGATTGCACTGATCCTGACAGCCCCCTTTTTAAACTATGTCCAACCTTGCATCTGCTGTACTTGTTTGGGTGACTGTAAATGGGGGGGCGGGGGGCAGCGGCCACGTAGGCTCAGCACCGCTTTGCTGCAGCCGCTGCCTCATCTCAGTGCTCGTGGCAGCGTCGTGGGCGTGGCTCCGCGCTTTGGCCTGGTGTCTGCCGGCCGTTCACGGAGGACGGGTGCGCCTCTCCGCCCGCTCTTCTGGAAGGCGTGTGCGGTCTGTGGAACGGGGGTGCGCTGTCCCTGCAATCTGCAGGCTCACCGTTAGGAAGGTTGAGTGTGGGCCCTGGAGCCCTTTTGCCGTGCGTTTCATGCCTCGCTACTTGCCGCCACTCCCGAGAGCATTTCCTTCTGCCTCCATCCAGCACCGGGCCACGTGCAGAGCAAGCACCTGTGTGGCCCGTGTTCAGAGCTGTCATTCTGAGGCCACGAGGTCACTGTTGTGTCCGACTGTAGCCGGCAGTGACAGACCCACAGTCCAGCACGGCTCCCTCGTGCCTGCGGCGCCCGCTGGCTCGGCGGCGTCCGCCCCTGCCCAGGGTGTGGGAGGTCCAGGGCCAGCCCCGTGCGGGTTCTGAAACCCACGCCGCCCCCTGGGCCTGGCAGCCGGCGTCGCGCGGGGCCCTCAGTGCTTCTCGGATGTGCTTTGCCGTGTTAACCGTCTCCAGTGAATGTGTTGGTTTAGCCAAATCGCTACAGAAGGTGGTTGCTAAATACCTTTTAGTTTAAAAAAAAGTAGATGCAGACAAAGGCTACCTCTGAATTCTCAGTAGATTCGTGTTTGTTCTTAAGCGTAGCTGTCCACACTGAAAACAGCCAAAATGCTGCCGAATAAACTGAATTGTGAACACCTCTCTGTTCCGTGCTGGCTTGAAAATCCGCGTGCCATGCTGTGACCCGCAGGCAGGCCCGGGTGCAGGACCTCAGTGGCCAGCGGGAGCGCGGCGGGGTGGCCAGAGCGCAGGGGCCGGGGAGGACCGGGAGCCAGCCTGCTGCCCGGGCTCCTGGGGCCCTGTCAGCACCAGGTGCACTTGGGTCTTTGGCTCCCCTTTCGGACGGGTCGGCAGTGGCTCCCTCCACCCCTCCCCCCTTTGTGCGCCCTTCGTGAACTCACCCGGTGCTTGAACACCAACTCCCCAGCAAAGCACCGGTCTAAAGCAGCCGCCGGGGTTGAACGGCAGCGCCGGCATGCCTGACTTCGACCTCAGGCCTTGAGCTCCCGTTGCTCCCGCCTAGAGCTGACCTGGGGACCACCAGCAGAGTGTGCCCTTCCCGTGCGAGGCCCTGCACTGCCAGGAACGTGCCCCGTCCACACACTGCAGCTGCCAGCCCCCCTCTGCTGCCCCCGTGTCTTTGCTTTGGGTCCTTAGGTTCTCGCGTCCTCAGAAGAGTGAACACCTCCCTTGGTTTGCTCTTAAGTTGCCGGGGGGCAGGCAGGTGGTCTCACAGTGACAGGCGTCTGGGTGGGGGGGCCCTGCTCCCCTGCTGGGCATTCACCGACTTGGGACCAGCGGGGATCGGGGTGTCAGGACGTGGGAGTCGCTGCCTCGAGCCCTGCTGCTTCGAGCTGCGATGCTTCTCCTGCCCCACGGAGCGCTTTACTTCCGAAAGAGCTAAGCGCCCTTGGTGTTCTTTCTCAGAACGCTGCGACTCCGCCCTCACGCTGCCCACCCCAGGAGGCACCGCTGTGCAGGGGACTGTCCCTGTCTGCAGGGGTCCTTGGGCTCGGCCTTGTTCTCAGCCAGGATCCCGCCCAGGGTGTTTCGGGGATGCCGCACAGTGGCCCCTGCTCGACTCGGTAGCAGGGCTGAGGAGCTCAGATCCACCCCTTGGCCTTCGGGACGCGTGTCTCCCGCATCCAGGGCGGGCCTCCACCGCCACGCCTGTGTTTGGGAGAGGCAGCGAAGGACCTGGGGAACTGAAGGTTGCTGGTGCTTCTCTGGCACGTCCCTCGTGCTGGTCGCCGTGGGAACTCTTAGCCGTGTGAGGTTTATGACTGCTCCCAGGTGGCGTGACCGGAGGGCTGAGCCCTCAGCTCGCCCCAGCCCCCTTGGATTTGGGCAGCGCAGAATCGAAGCTAAAACATCACACACTCACTGTCTCCCCCAAGTGACCCTGGGGCTGGGCGTTGAGGCCGACCTCATGCAGCGCCTTCTGAGTCTTCAAGGCCCTGACGCTGCGAGTTGATCCCAAGAACCGCGCCGGCCAGTGGACCAGGGGGTGCAGTGCTCAGCTGGTGGAGCTGGGGCGCCATGGGAACAGCCCGAGGGGCCGGGCGGAGCGCGCTCTGCAAGACTGGCCTCAGCCTTGTGCCCTTCCAGCCCGGTCCCGGTGCCCTCGCAGAGCCACGCCGGGGCTGCCCCTTCGCTGGCGAGTGAGCCCCCACGTCCCACACGGCAGTCGCCCACCTCCCACTGTTGACACGGCTTCTGCTCCTCAGCCTTCACCGCTGAGGCTGTGACCGCGTGTCCTGTCCTGTCCTGTGTCAGAAATGCGAGGCGCACGGCCCCTCCCATGCCCAGGAAGACCAACCCTGTAGGCAGGCACTGGCCGTGACCGTAATCAGAACCTGGTGGCTTTGTCCAGAGTCCCGCAGCACGCGTGTCTCATGTCGTGGAACTGGAGTCTTTCAAAGGGGCTGGCATCGTGTCTGTGCGGTGCCGCAGGGCCCTCGGCGGTTGGGGGCTGCCTGCTCCCACTGTCTGTCCGCGCGTGGGACAGCTCTCAGCGGCACTGCTCTCGTGTGACACCTGGCAATGGCACTCTTGGGCCTGGTGGCACCTCGGGCCGAGCAGAGGACCCCAGTTGTGGCGTCTCTAAAATGCAGTTTGTACCTCCCAGTTTTTCGGGCCAGGGTGTGAGCGCTTTCCTTGGCTGATGGTCTCCCTTCCGTGTCATGGGATGGTGTCACTGGCTTGAAGTTGGAGAGATGACCCAATGTTATTTATTTTACAAACGTGCGGAGAGGCCCCCTCAATGGCTCCTCTAGGCCCTCCCCTCACCCCGAGCCCCCTGCCCTCCCTTGGAGGCACCCACCGCAAAGGACGCACACGTTCGAAGTCCGGGCTCCTTTGCAAAGCCAATCAGTTGTGCACCGGACGGAAGCCCTGACGGTACATAGGTAGTTCAGCACTACACGGAAATCCGAGGCCTGAGTTTGACCGTGGATTTTAATGTGGTTGTGGAAGATGTGGACTCATGTTTTATAACTGTGGAGGCAAGTGAGTTTTTGCTTTTTAAAGTTTTAAGAGAATAATTGTAAGTTTCTGTGTAACGAAGTTGCTCATTACTCATTAAATACAAGAAAAGAATGTAGCGTCTAAATCCAGGATTTTCTTACCTCTGGTGCACTTCATATTACTCACCTGATATGTATTGAGGGGTTTGCCCCCTGAGTTTTATCAACTTTTCTAGTTTTATTTTATTTTTGTAAAATAATTGAAAAAGAACCAAAAATGAATTCAAAAGTTACCTAGCTAGGTCTTGCCCCTTCTTAATTTTTCCCCACAACGAAACATTTTAGAAGACATTTTGAGTCAAAATGTATTACAACCATTTCAAGTTTACCCTTCTCTAAGAAGCTGAGCTCCTGCAAGGGCCCGGTCCTGGGCATCTCTCCACCCCCAGCCTGCAGACCCGGCCTCGCCCCTCCCTGCGCCGCGCGGCCGAGCCGTGCAGTGCTGTGTTGTAAGTGGACAGTTCCTGTAACAGCTGGTGTCTGTGTCTGTTGGCCTCTCTGTAGGGCTCTTCGTTTGCTACACGAATTGTAAACTTAGTTATAAAATTGCAGCACCTGCTCAATCCCATTCTGAGGAAGCTTCCTGTCCTTGTCTTAGTTTCCTGCCGTTCTGTGTGTGTGGAGGCTGCCCAGGGCTTGCATGACGCTAGGTGGCAGTGCCACTTTCAATTAAGCCTTAATCAGATGTCCAATTTGTAGGTTTCAGAGTATGCAAAAACATTAGGCCGAGTGAGTGTGACCTGTGCAGATCGGGGTGCTGTGCCCTAATTCAACGCGTCTTTTCTCTGGAGTTACTGCAAAGGGAAACCTCCAGTGACACATCTCTCTCTCTCCCCCCCCCGGCTCCCCCCCACACTCCCCCCACCCCTCTCCCCCCGCTGGCTGCGGCACTGTGTGATGGAGAGGACCGTTGCACATTTCTGGGGCAGCCAGTCCGTCAACAAGACCTGTTCTGAAAGTCTTGAGACTTTTTCAGGGTTATTTTTAAGTGTTTGAAGCTTTTCCCCTCCAGTCTGAGATTTATTTATGGCTGATGGAGGGGGTGACTGGGGCACGAATCTCATTTTCAAACCTGCTCGTGTTCTATGCTTTTTTCAGGCAGCGCCTCCTGCCATCGCTTCCGCGTATGACCAAGCGAGTTTTTGTTTCTGTAAAAGCATCTTCAGTTTAGACACACAATGGAGGGGACCCAGCTTTCTTTACAATGTGGATCTACCTCAGTTCAACAGTTGGGTGCTATTTACAAAGTCTGTCAAATTAAATTGGAAAAAGTAACCGAACAGCGAGCTATAACTCCACATGAAGCTTGAATTCACAATTTCCGTTTATTTAATAATATTTTTATTTATTTTGTGCCTTTTGTGTTGAATCCTAATGCATGGGAAAAAATCAGTATAAAATTAAATATTTCAGACGGCCGACGGGGAGAAAAGCCCAATTGGCCACGGCATCCGATAGAGCACCCCCGGCCAGCCTCGACCGTACAATGGAATCCCAACTGCCTTCTTGTGAAAAGGAACACGTTATGTTCAAGGGAAAATTCAGCATTTTACAAACAAATCCCAAACTCTTCTATGCACATGTTCATAGCTATCACTTCATTTCCGGTGCCAATGAAGGGGCGGCCAAAGCCAACTCCGCGTCCCCTTGTCCCTGCTTGTGTCGCCATTCGGCCCCTCTTCCTCTGGCACGTGAGTTTATTCCATGGGCAGCAAGCGGACGGTTGTCGGCGTCGCCCCTCTGGACCTGGCGGAGGCGCTCGCTTGCGACCACGGGCAGAGGGAGGGGCCCGCGGCAGCCCGGGTCGCCCCCCCGCCCCCCCCCCCGCGCGTTAGGAGAGCTGTCTGGTCTGGCAGGTGAGAAGTGGGGGGAAGCTGGTGGGTGGTTTCCCAGGCCTTTGTATTCGGCAGTTTACAATTCTAGACATTTCCTACTCTGGCGGTCTTTTTTAACTCAATTCTTTGGAGGTAACGCAATATTTTGGAGTCTTAAGAATTTGATTTTATACCAATAAGAAATAAAACTTCAGGATCTTTCCTGTAGTATATAGTTTTACTATTTTAAAGAGATTTCTGAATTTTACAAGAGAACCAACATTCCTTAGTGGCAAAACTTTGAAAGTTGATCGGGGAGGCTTGTTGCTGCAGGATCTCAAAGACAGCGGGACGATTCTGGTGTAAGCTTTGCGTCTGACACTCCCATCGGGTCGGTCCTTGAGCCGTGTTCCCCGCAGAGCGCGTCACCCCTCGCGGCGCCGCCTGTGGGGACGGGCCTTGCTGCACTTCCCCAGCAGCGATGGATGCCCGCCGACTGGCTCCCCAGGAAGCATTTGGTTTCTTACCTAACACGAGGACTTTGGGGCAGGTCATTAAATTTCTATAGGTACCTCAAGAAAAAGAACCTGAACATGCTGCATTTTGTTGCGTTCGCTTTTATATGTAGCATTTTGTTTTGCTCTTATTATTCTGTTAGATATATGCTTTCTGGACCCCAATAGACTGTTGAAAGAAGTTTTTCAGTTGCCCTCGTAGGGGTACCGTACCCTTTCTTTCTTTTGCAACTCCGCGATCTGGTTCAAAGGGTGCCCACAGGAGAACACTTTCCCCAGACACACCCAGGACAAGGCACCGTGTGTATCAGCAGAGGACAGATGTCCCAGTCCTTTCTGTTCATGCTGCTTTCTCCACTCCCTTCTCCATGCCACCAAGAGGTTGGGCGGCTCATTTCCAAGGTCCAACTCCAGCGTCGTGGCATCTTAGTTTTCAGCCCACCCGCACAGTTGCCACTGAGTGAGTAAGTAGCCTGACCCTAACGGAAGCGCTGGCGTCGGGCAGCGGATCGGGCTGCTCCCCCGGGGGGAGCGGCCTTCCTGTCTCTCTGTGCCCCAGGACCCGCCCGCCCGCAAGGGGCAGGTGGGGGTGGTCTCACCGTCAAAAGGCGCACTGGTGCAGAAAGCCGAAGGCTGAGACACGGAACATCTGTCGTGTTTGAGCTTAGCTGGGTCCTTTCGAGTTTCTTTTACAGCTTACTAGGTTAAGTAGTTTGCACTATTTTTGCAATAAATTCATGGAAACCCTAACAGTTATTTGTTTTGTTTCTTACTGTGTGTATATAAACTAATACTAAAAGTTTGGCATAGTGTTTTTCACCTCCTTACATAACCCTTAACATGCACAGAATGCTGTAAATCTGATAAAATATGATGTGAATGATATTTTATAAAGTTATTTTGTATGGTGTCAATTTTGTTTTGCCTCATAGTATGTCAACAAAAAATGAAATAAAATTCCTCGTATTTACAGCTGCCTCGCCCCAGGGTCTTCAGTCACTTGCGCGTGTGTTTGGGCACCTCCTTCTGCACAGGCTCAGACTCCAGGCTCCCCAGGGGGGAGCGCCCTGCCAACGATAGGAGTCCAGGGCCCTCCCCCCTGAACAGTGCGCTCAGCAGAGCCCTGGAGCATCTGGGGTTTGGGGGTGGCAACGGCAGAGCGGACCGGACGCAGAACAGACATCTCCAGGGGAGCTGGGTGCTCCTGCTTCAGCGGCCGTGAGACTAGATGGGGCAGAAAACCACCCAGCCGAGCCCCGGGGCAGCACAAAGCACGGAGCCCCGCGAGGTGTGGGAGTCAGAGCTGACCGTATCCAGGGTTCGCGTTGGATGAAGAAAAGCAAGAAATAGGTGGGAAGACCCACAATGGACACCGCTGCCGCAGCAGGCCAAGGTTTTGTTCTCCACAGGTGCATGTTCATAGGGCTGTGCACCCACACCGGGAGCGATCCGTTCCCCTGCGGGCTGGGGCTGGACGGACAACGGTACGTCCACTCGGCGGACCCCCGCTCAGTGGTGGGGAGGGACAGGCGGTGACACCCGTGGCGTCGTGGCGCTCGGCTGCACCGTGCCCAGTGGGAAGCCGCCTCAGGCTGCCTGCTCCCACGTCACTGCGTGACACGGGAGAGATCGGTCCGCACAGCGCCGTCTGCGGGCCCACGGTGTTTGCGTACGGCCAGTAAGGTGGGAATGGTTATTAAACTCTTAAGTGGTTGAGAATTTAAAGAGTATTTTAGACTCATGGACGCACAGAATCCAAACTCCAGTGTCCAGGAATGGCTTTCTTCCCACGCAGCCACGCTCACCCCTGTCTGCGCATCCCCAGGCGCTCCCACGCAGCAGCGGGGGTCAGCGGCTGCGGACTGCACGGCCCGCAGGCCTGAGGACATTCGCTGCGGGCCCCATTTCGGGAAGTGCGGACCCCCATTACAGGGGCACGGAAGAAACCGCTCGGTGGCTGCCAAGGGGCAGGGCGGGAAGGAGTCCGACTGTTGGGAAATCTGGGGGGAGGCGATAAGGCTGTTGTCTTAACTGTGGTGATTACATGACTCTGCGCTTCTCAAAACGCAGAAGTGTACGCCAAAAAGTGGATTTTAAGTTATTTTAAAATTTAAAAAGCGAGAGAGAAAACGTCAGTGGCTGCCTGAGAACAGGGGAAAGGACCAACTCCCAGGGGGTACAGTGGAGTATTTGGGGTGATGGAGCTGGCTGTTTACCCCACCCACAGGCTGAAAAGTCACCCACTGTGAAAAACATGCCCTGGCCGCTGTGGCTCAGTGGACCGAGTACAGCCTGCGAACCGAAGGGCTGTTGACTCGATTCCCAGTGAGCGCACCGGCCTGGGTTGTGGGCCAGGTCCCCAGTGGTGGGGGGCGGTGTGAGAGGCAGCCACACACTGACGTTTCTCTCCCTCCCTTCCCCTCTCTAAAAATAAATAAGAAAATCTTTAAAAATATAGGACTTATGGTTTTCTCTTGTGGAGAGTAAAAACCACTATGATAGGTATAAACAAAGGAACAGCAAATGAGATAGATCTGCAAGATGCAAAATGTTCTACAAAATTTTTTAAGGAAAGTATGCTCAGTAGAGGTAATATTTCTTTTTGGATTTATGATTTGACTTGGAATTTTCCTCTGGGAATAAAAGTGCTAGGAATGCTTATTTTTAAATTTCACAAAGGGCTGAGGTACTAAGCAAGGCACCTCAACAGATGGATTACGACACAATCAGACCTACAGAGCACTTTACTGAAAATATACAGACAACTTTAATGAAAAATGTCTTTACAGTCAAAAATGCAGTATTTGGACAAATATTCTAACAAATTTTCTTGAAATACAAAATTGCAAGTGTATACGATACTACATACGATACTACATACAAAGTAACAAAATACAAGACACACGACATTTTTAGCTAAAACTGGGTCTAGCTGTTTCCATGTAACCAACATTTAGAAGCTCTTTAAACTCTGCCTGTGAGTGAGAAGTCGAGCCGAGCCGTCTCTGCCGCCACGGCGTGCAGCTGTGCGTGGGCTGCCCACGCAGGCAGCTCCTCCTCGGCGCCCTCCAGCCACAGTGAGGCCTGACCACTTTCCTTTGGCGCCCACGGTGCAGGTGCAGCAGACGCTCTGTCCCAGCTGGGAAGGAGTCCGCTGTATTCAGAGTCTGAAACGTGAAGGCTAACTTTGCAAAGGTCCAGGCTGGTCCCTGGTCAGGGCGCTGACCAGCAGCAGCCGGCGAATGCATGAGTGAGTGCAGCGACAAATCCACGTCTCGCGCTCTCCTTCTCTCCCCCGTCCCTCCTCTCCTCTCTCTCTAAAAAAATCCATGAAGAAACAACAACCATGGTGCTAATCCAGGAGGGTCCTCACCAGGCCGACTTTTTAAAGCTTTCATTTTAGGGTTAGGACTCCGCTTCATCATCATCACTTTCATCGCTGTTGTCGTTCTCCTCCTCGTCGTCTTGCCTCTTCTCCTTAAGCATTTTCAGATATTTACTAGCTAGTATCTTCTTTGGTAATATATCTTAAAGACACAAAGCTAGCATTAGCAATTGCCTGTGGCAGGCCATGAACACAGCAACATATTTCAAAAACGTGCTTGTTCCTGCTCTGACCTCTGGAACAGGCTCCAAAACACACAAAGTCAGACTCGCGATCCTCTGGGCGACCTCCTGCCGAATGAGGAAGACCCGCTTCCCCATCGCTGCAAACCATTCGCCTGTGAGCAGCCGCCCAGCCTACCTGAGACCGGCTGGCCAGCCCCAGGGGCAGACTGAGCTCCGTGGGGCCCCGGCCACACTGCCGGTTCCACAACAAGCAGTTTCTGTTTCTGGGGCCAAGTTTGCCAGCCCAGAGCTTCCCTTCAGTGGCGGGAGGGGTCTGAGGGGGCGGGTCTGCCAGGCCCACCTGCCAGCCAACACCCTCGAGCCGGATGTCGGCCACACTATCGTTCTAGGTGAGCCATGTTACAAACATGCTCAACAGGCAAAACTGTGCCAGCTCACGCTTAACTCTGGCACCTAGAGAAAGCAGCAAAACATTTATTTCAGTAAAAGCAGGGGAGAAAAGCTTGAAATTACTAAGCATTTTTTTAACCAGAATGTTTCAAAAACTAAGTACCTGCAAGAAACTGAAAAGTTTCCGATTCCTCTGCAGTATTTGATAAATCATTGTAAGTGAGTGCTTTCTTTTCTTTTCCACTGCCGTGTCTGTAGGAATAGGTGGCCAGGTACTGAACAAAGAGTTCCTAAAACAAACGAAAAGGTGAAGTGAAAGGTGTGCTTTGAAAACTTATCACAGAACTTTATTAAGTTTGGATGACTGCAGATCACCTTGGTTTCTCAAATTACAGGAAATCACTGGAGAAAGGAGAAACAGGAGGTCAGAAAGAAACCAAGAGCATCAAAATTGGCAAGAAGCAGGCATTTTCCTAAAGTTTATTTTTGATTTTTAACTTACAAAATTGAAAACTAAACCATGAATCGAAAATGCTTAATGACCAGTCTGTCCAGTTAAACAAGAGGCAGGCAAGAGACCATTCAAAAATGGTTTGGCTCGGGAAGACGCTGCCTTGGGTGGTTCCCTGCAAACAGTCAACATGCGGAAGCTCAGGCTGTTCCACATTTCCTATTCTGCCCAAACACCGCCCCTAAAGCAACAACAACCCGGGCTGGGCGTCTCTTCTGAACGCCATCTAGTGTGGTTAGCGAGGGAGTCGAGGAGTGTCCGAGGCATAAACCTTAGCTCCTGATACTTGCAGCCGAAACTGCGCCGGCGCGCGCACACAGACCCAAACATCGCGTGCCGAACGGCAGTTAATTTCCTGGACCCTGAGAAAGCACAACTCTGGCACAAAGCAGGCAAGAAATCTGAGATTGCCCACTCCCCTTAGCTCTAGTCCAACACGTTGTGGGAACATCGTGTGCTGAACAAGGAGCTGGAAAGCACAATCTAGGGAAAGGCTCCAGCAGCTTCACCACGGCCCGGTGTGAGAACAGGGCGGGTCTGTTGCACCACCGTCGAGCCCAAATCCGGAGAGCCACAATTATCTCGCAGGCCGTGCAGCTTGGGTCCCTGGAATTACTTCCAGCTCGGGAGGTCCCGCTAGGATATCGGGGAGAGGTGGGGCAAACCAATGGCATCACGGGGGGGACCCCCTGAGGAAACCCTCGCTGGACCGTTTCGGGAGTCGGGACCCGAAACCAGGAAACAGGCCGAAGGCGAGAAAAGGGGGCAGTCTGGGCGGGGGCCGGGGGTCCAAAGACTGGTGACGCGGCAGGAGGTACAGCAGCCGCGCGCCAGTCTGCGCCGTTGCCCAGGTGACCCCCGCGCGAGGGAGGACGGGACGGCGCGCGGAGGAACGCGGGAGCAGCGCGGATGGGGGGGCGGGGCGAGAGGTGCGCGAGGGAGGACGGGAGCGGCGCGGGCAGGGTGGGGCCAAGCAAAGGATGAAGCTAGGGAGCTGGGGCGCGCGTGGCGTGGAAGGGAAGTGAGGCGGATTGCGCAAGGGCGCGCAGGCGCGAGCCCGTGAAGGGGAGCCGGCGGCGCGCGGGCCCTAGGGGAGTGCGCAGCGCGACTGGCCCCGGTGGTCCCCACCCTCGTGGCCCGCTCCTCAGTTCTTCCCGCACTGCCCCCGCCTCACCGTAGCCTTAGCCGTGAGCATGAGCGCCTCCTGGTTGATGCTGGACACCTCGGGGGAGCTCTTCATGATGACCCGGATGCGGGACAGGGGCAGCGACACGATGCGCTGCTCCCCGCACTTGTCTCTGCCCACGGCCACGTCCGCCATCTTTGTGCCCCTCCCCCGCGGCGGCAGCCGGGACACCCGCTGCCAGGTGGCCGGCGGGCACGGTCGGGACGGGAGCGGCGTTCCGCTGCCTCCTGGGAGTTGTAGTGCCGGAGAGGCGCGGCGGCGGAGGCGGGAATCCATCGTTCCGGGGGCGGACTACAAGCCCCAAGATGCCGCGCGACCACACGCCTGCGCGGAAGGAGCCGTGGAAGCCAGAGGGAGCGCCGGTGGCGGCCCGAAGGGCGGAGGGGTGGGGCTCGCTGTCACCTGGCAGGGGTGGTGGCAGGAACCCGAGGGAGGGCGGGTCCTGTTCGAAGGAGGTGAACAGTGGTTAAGGGTTCTTCCAGGAGGCGGGTCTTGTCATTCAGTGAATGAGAATGGGTGTCTTCTCTGTGCTGGGACTGGGGACGCTTTCCTGAAGCTGCGTTCCCGAGAGAAGACGGGGAAGAATCGGGCAAGCGAATTAGTGCTGATAATACCATGAAGGAGCCCTGGCTGGTGTGGCTCAGTGGATTGAACGCCGGCCTCCAAACCAGAGTGTCACAGATTCGTTTCCCAGTCTGGTCATGTGCCTGGGTCGTGGGCCAGGTCCCCGGTTAGGGGCCTGCGACAGGCAGCTGACCCATGTATCATTCTCACGTCGATGTTTCTCCCCCTCTTTTTCTCCCTTTCTCTCTTTATTTCAGATAAATAGACTTTATTTAAAGATAAATAAAATCTTTGTTAAAAATACCATGAAGGAAAAGAAAGCAATGGAAGAACAGAGGAGCGGGGAGGAAGACTGGCAGTGGTGCCTGAGAAAGCGCTTGCTGGGAGCAGGGATGGCAGGAGCTTTCCAGGGAGACTCAGAATGGCGGGGGTGTGGAAGCAGGGGCCCTGCCCAGGTGTGTCGGGGCTGAAGGAAGAGATTGAGGGATGATAGGATTTGTCTTAAATTTTTAGAGAAACCCTCTGGCTGCTGATGGTGAAGAGTCAAGGAGGGAGTGGTACAGGTAGAGAGGTCTACCTCAGGTGCGCAGCGACCAGGAGGCTGATTGCCAGTGTGCCTAAGGTGAAATGCTGGGGGCCGATGGAGGATTTATCCAGGGGCCAGGCCTTGTGGGCTATGGAATTCTTGCTGAAGCAGTTGGGTGGCCCTTGGGAGAGGAAGATGGAAACAAGCGAATGAATGGTGGTGCCGTTTGCTGAGATGCGGGACCCGCCTCCAGGTTGTCCAGCGGAGCTTTGGTCTGGAGAGAATTAATTTCCATCTGCCTCTCAAACACAGGCGGCAGTGCTGAGTGGACAGGTGGCCCTTGCAGCCTGGGGTTCCGCTGGAGCAGTGAATTTAGAAGCCAGCATCGTCTAGATGGTAGTGAAAACCAAGGACCTGGCCCTGGCTGGCATGGCTCATGGGATTGAGCGCCAGACTGTGAAGCAAAGGGTCGCTGGTTGGATTCCCAGTCAGGGCACATGTCTGGGTTGTGGGCCAGGTGCCCAGTAGGGGGAGTGTGAGAGGCAACCACACATTGATGTTTCTCTCCCTCCCCTCCCCCTCTCTCTAAAAATAAATAAAAATCTTTTTAAAAAACCAACAAAACATGGACCTGGTTGAGTGTACCTAGGAGGAGGGTGTAGAGAGAGTAGAGAGATCTGAGGGCCACGTGCTGGGGTCCTCCAATATCTCAAGATGGAGAAGGGAAATCCAGCGAAGGAGCCTGGAAAGACGTGGCCACTAAGGAGAGCGGGCGTTCATCAAGCCCATGGCAGACGGTTTTCCTGGGAGGAGGAACTGGTGAACAGGACAGAACGCTGCAGAGGTCAGTAAGACTACCTCTCACGTGCAGCGCGGCCCCAGGCAAGGCTGGTGCTCTCTGCGCCTCTGCCCCTCCTTCGCAGAGATGGGTGGTCCCACGCATCCTGAGTTGTGAGACACGGGAGTGCGGGAGTGCCCGGCACCCAGAGACCTGAGTCCCCGCCCCGTCAGTGCTGCTGCGCCTGGCAGGGCCACCCTCACAGCCCGAGCGGAGCCTCAGAGGCGATGAGAGAGAAAGCCACTATGAGCTGTAGAGCGCCCTGCAGCTGCCTGAATTCTGTGTGTGGCCTCAGTGTTCCCGCTGCAGGGTCTCCTCACCCCGAATCAACTTCGACCACAGAGTCCACGTGATGAGAGTTTGGAAAACCCCAAGTTACACCCTGTTTTAACCCTTCTGATCTCGGTTCTGTCGCGCCGGCAGGGATTACAAAGTACAGACCGTGCGCCTGGTGGGCTGCAGGGTATCCACCCTTCTGGCGTCTCTGGGCCACTGGAAGAAGAAGAGTTGTCCTGGGCCACACGCTGAATATACTACCAGGACAAAAACCAACTCTCAGCCCTGGCTGGTGTAGCTCAGTGGATTGAGTGTGGGCCTACAAACCAAAGGATCGTGGTTCGATTCCCAGTCAGGGCACATGCCTGGGTTGCAGGCCAGTTCCTGGCAGGGGATGCATGAGAGGCAACCACATTGATATTTCTCTCCCTCTCTCCTTCCTTTCCCCTCTAAAGATAAAATAAATAAAATCTTTTAAAAAAACAACACCACAAATCTCAATGTTTTAAGTAAGCTTATAGTTTTGTGTTGGGCTGCACTTGGCCTGCAGGCCACGGGTTGGACACCCCTGTTTCTGCAAGTTCAGTGGGTTCTGAAAAGCACTGCTCTCGTCAGTCTTCCTGAGGAGGGCCCAGGTCAGGTTTCGAACGTTCCACACTGCTGAGGTTTGGAGCCGACAAGCCTTTTCACACCGCCCTGCAGCCAGAAGGACCTGGTGTGCGCCCCACCACGAGAAAGTGAAGGCCAAGAGCACAAGGGCAGACCATCCTCACCGCTGTGACCCCGGGTCTGGGCCCAGATAACGGCACCAGGTACAGGTCAGGCACTGGTAGGCGCAAAGACACTCCCGCGAGCAGAATGGCCACGATCCCTGATCTCCCAGAGCTTGCTTTCAAGTTCAAGGGGGACAGAAAAATAAACTCTCCTATGACACAAGCTACGAAGAACCAACACTGTGGGAGCAACGGGGCAGCCTCTCGGAGAAGGGATGTTTAAGCTCGGATCTGACCTGGGAAAGGCAGCATCCGCACAGAAAGCCTGAGTGAGGTGAGCACCCAGCGCGGAACAGCCCGCGAGATGGGCGTCTGCAGAGGAAGATGCCTTTGCAAATTCCCGGCCGGTGCGGCTGGAGTTGGGTCAGTGAGGCGGAGGCCCAGGGAGATGCCTGGAGCAAGGTAGGTGGGACCCGCTCCGGCAGACAGGTGAGAAGTTCGGCCTTTGTTCTGAGAGCAGTGGAGAGAGCCAGGGAGTTCTGAAGTGAGGGGGTGGAGCCCGCCGAAAAGCCCACCAGCTACCCTGTGATGATGACTCACTGGTTCCCCGCCCCACTGCCTCAGTGGGTGTCCCCGATGGTGGGAAAGGGCCTGCCGTCCACCAAAGGCAAGAGCAAGAAGCTGCCCGACAAAACCAGCTTCACAGAGGGCCCTTCCGTCCCCACGAGACACAGGCTGTGTTGCTGACGTACTGTAAAGCCGTGGGATGTTTTGTTTCTCTGGCCGGTTCCGGATTTTCTCTTTCAGCACGTCTTGGGGCAGGAGGGAGGCGTCTGGAGAGTGAGAGAGCCCCAGGAGCCCAAGCGGATGAGGAGCTCAGGTTGCAGGTTTGGCAGGGGTGTCTACCGGCAGTTGATTTGGGAAGTTCGGAGAGGGGCAAAGAAGGAGATCTTCAGAAAAGAGGGAAGGCCCTCACCATTTTTTTTTTTTTTTTTTTTTAAAGAAACCAGCTCTGGCTGGTGTGGCTCAGTGGATTGAGTGCCAGCCTACGAACCAAAGGGCCGCCTGCTTGATTCCCAGTCAGGGCACGTGCCTGGGTTGCTGGCCAGGCCCCCTGTTGGGGCACAAGAGAGGCAACCACACACTGATGTTTCTCTCCTTCTCTCTCTCACTTCCTCTCTCTAAAAATAAATGAATAAATAACCTTAAAAAAAAAGAAAGAAAAGAAACCAGCTTCAAACCTAAGACAGCAGCAGTGTCTGTGCTCCCTGGCAGCTTCGCTGCCCTGGGAAGGCACAGGGTACGCCGGCACCGTCCTGTTAGCATGCTCCCTGTTGGCCCACCTCCTCTCCGAGGCCCCCAGCAGGTGTGCCCGTCCTTGCTCCCTCCCCTGTCTGTGTCTCCTTTGTGTCTCGGGTGAACCGCACTCCCCAGGACCCCTGCCAGCTGACTTCCGGTTCAGTCCTGACCACGGGGAAGTGGTGAGACGTTGCATGGGAAGTCAGGAAGAGTCTTGTTTGCCTGCTGTGTGAAGGCTTTGGCGGCAGGCTGGGGAGGGGGTGGGGTGGGGTGGACAGTGGTGGTTTGAGGGTTTCTGCTCAGCAGCAGCCCCTCCAGCCGTGGCCAGCGCTGGCTCCTGGGCTCCGCTGAGCCAGGGGCAGGAGCGGCTTCCTGAGCTCAGGGTAGCATCTCCCTCCGGCTTCCTTCAGAGCGCCTTTTCCCTCCTGCTCCTGCAGTGCTCCCAACATCTTGAAGTTGGACTTGGCACTAAATCCCTTTCTGTTTGAAATACCTAAAGCAGTTTCTGCTTTAGGGACTGTGGAGCTGGTTATCCGGCTGGGTCGTGTGGCTCGCAGAGCCGGCCTCACCGGCAGCACACCCGGGCAGAGCGGTCACCGAGATGCTCACCTGTCCTGGCCTGGATCAAGGCTGCCGAGGGACCATCAGGGCGAGGATGGAGCCTGTGGGATGGGCTGGCGTCTGGTGGCATTGGAGAGGTTTCAGAGGAAATGGAAAGCTCAGGGCTTTAAACTCTCAGATCAAACCATGTCCTGCCGCCGGCCCTGAGTGATTCTTTATCTTGTGTAGCCTGGGGCTGACCGGGCTCAGGGTCGGGTTTACCTTGATCCTCCCTGAACCTGATTGCAAGATAAGCTGGAGTCCTGCCCTCGGGTCTTTTCTGGGAAGTCAGGCTATCGCTAGGGAGGAGCTCGAGGATTAGACTGGGGTAGCTGGGGTAGCTGGGGAGGGTGCGGGCCAGTTGAGAACCTAACCTGCCCCACCCACCTGAGCCTCTTTGTCAGTGGAAGCAGCCCCCTGCCTGCCTAAGGCCGTCACTGCTCACCTGCTTGAAGTCCTATTGTGTACTCTCTTGAGAAGCTTACCTGGCAAGAAAGGGGATGCTGAGCCTTCTCAAGACTGGCCCTATGAACTCTGTCTGTCCTAATTGGAGTCAGATCCCAGCATGCCCTGGGGACAGCTGCAAAGGCTGGTGGGGGAGACGTTTGCCCACTGAGAGAACCGTGGGTCTCCCGGCTGCAGAGTCCTGTCCTGCGGCCTGGCCGCTCAGAACTGTGGAACATTCCTGCCTCTTATCAACAAGCAGGGCCTGGGGGAGCCAGTTCGGACTTGACCTGCAGCCCAGCTGACCTTGCGGAGAGTTGCGTTAGCTCCAGCCGCTGGGGCTCGGTCTGCTCGGCCGAGCTGGCCGAGAGAGGAGTGGAGTGGACCCCACTGGAGGCCCTCCGACCTTTAGAGACCCTGTGAACTGCCTCTGCGTGTGCTGCTCCGTCCGACCCCGCCACCAGATGGCCCCGCAGAGCGAGGGCAGGCTCTCTGGGGGGACCGAGCTCCAGTAAGGGCTGCTGGCAGGCGCAGCGCAGACACCGAGGGGTCGGCAGTGAAGATGTATCTTCTTCTGCAGTAGGGAGTGTCCTTTGGAACTGCAGCTCCACGTTGCCCCTGGACGCTGGTGGAGACCCAGTGCCGGGCCCCGAGATCCAGCTGAGTGCGTGACTGAGTGGGGCAGGGTGGTTGGGGTTAGGTAATAACTAGCAACTGGCACAGTTCCCCACATTGAAAATTGCGGAGATTCCCCTTCTAAATCTAACTCGCAGAGCGGGACAGGGAGGCACCGCGGATCCCACAGGGCCTCAGGCTCGGTCGGCCCCCTCCAGGGCAGTCACGTGCTCTTGGGCTTGCCAGGGCCCCTTCGAGCTCTGTCCCGCACCTGTCTGCTTTGTCCGCTTCCTCCGCTGCCGGGCCCCTGAGAGCCTTTGACTTGGGACATCGTGTTCCATTTGCTCACAAGTTTCTCCCACCGGGCTAACCCGTAGCACAGTATTTGGCACTTTAAGTGTAAACAAGAAAGAAATTAGAAGCCAGCCCTGGCTGCCGTGGCTCAGTGGACTGAGTGCCGGCCCGCAGACCAAAAGGTCGCGGGTTTGATTCCCAGTCAGGGCACATTCTGAGGTCTCGGGCTGGTCTCCAGCTGGGGGAGCGAGAGAGGCAACCACACACTGATGTTTCTCTCCCTCTCTTTCTCCCTCCCTTCCCCTCTCTCTCAAAGTAAATAAATAAAATATTTAAAAAAAATAGAAGAAGCCCATCGTGATAAGCAGGCCACCCTGTTGCCTGAGAGGAGTGGCAGCCTGGCCACGAGAATGACCTAAACGTGGCTGTCACCTGGCTTCCCGAGTCTGCTCCTCAGTCTCTCCACCTGCACAACAAGGTGAGCACCTGACCCCCGGTCGCTGAGAAGCCCTGGGCAGCCACGAAGGAGGAATACTTTAAGCTGAGATGAATTTGGGATGGGATGAGGAAGGCAGACTTTCAAGAGCTGAAGCTCCATCTTATTAGCTCTGCGTGGCTAGAAGTGCTTAATAAATATTTAATGATCATTTAGCTGGGTAGAGCATGATTATACAAAACATGATTATATAAAAACATGGTTATGCCAGGCTGTTGTTGCAGATGGTGGCCTGAATTCAGGGATAATGAGGGGGCAAACCCGAGCCCACCGTCGCGTGCTGGCTGCCAGCAGCAGGCGGCTGGTGGTGCTGCTGGGGGGGGGGGGTCACCGGCTGGCGTCCGGGGGAGAGAGGTCGGGGGGCCGGGCCGCACAGAGTCTGTGGTCCGGGATAGGGCGGTGGGAAATCCTTGCAGAGATATCAGCAGGAAAGTGAGGAGAGCTGATAGATAATTTAAAATTTTTTTAATTTATTGATTTTAGAGAGAGGAAGGGAGAGCACCAGAGAGAAACATCAGTTTGTTGTTCCACTAGCTGATGCATTTGTCAGTTAATTCTTGCATGTGCCCCGACCGGGGATCGAAGCCGCTACCTAGGTGTATCGGGACGATGTTCTAAGCAACTTAGCTGCCCGGCCAGAGCCTGACAGACGATTTCTAAATATGTTTTTACCATGGCAAAATATACCCACTCTAAAATTTACCTTTTAAACCAGTTTTAAGTGTGCAGTTTCGTGGCAGTCAGTACACTCACACTGTTGTGCACCCCGTCACCACCATCCGCCTCCAGTACTTCTTTGTCTTCCCGGACTGAGACTCTGGGCCCACTACCCACTGACTCCTTGCTCTGCCTCCGCTCACGCCAGCTCCCTGCAGCCGCTGGTCCGCCTTCTGTCTCTGAGGCTTTGGCCGCTTAGGGCCCCTCATGTGAGTGAGCTCGTAACCGTATCTGTCCTGTTGCGCCCAGCTTATTTCACGTCACATCGTGTCCTCTGGCTCATCCCTGTTCCAGCCTCTCTCAGAATGTACTTTTTAAGGCTGAGTAACAACACTTCGGTGTACGGGCAGGCCGCAAGGTGCTCATCTATCCTCCCACCGGTGGCCACGTGGGTGGGTTGCTTCCTCCTTTAGACTGTTGTGAATAATGCTGGTACGAATACGGGCGTGCAAATACCTGTTTGAGTCCTCGCTTTCACATCTTTTGAGTACACACCCAGAAGTGATACTGTTGGATCCTATGATAATTGTGTTTAATTTGGGGGGAACTGACAACCTTTTCTACGGCGGCTGCAGCACTTGAGCGTCCCCCGCGGGCAGTGTGAGCGGTTCCGACGCCTCCTGGTCCTGGGCCACACCCATTTCTGGGTGTGGATAACATCTGTCCCAATGGGTCAGATGAAGGGACGTTTCCTTGTGTTTTGGAATCAATCTCCACGATGATCAGTGAGGTTGAACATAGTTTCACGGGCTCATTGGCCACCTGGAGGTCTTGTTTAGAGAGATGCCGTTGGAGTCCTTTGCCCGGTTTTGAATCAGTTGTTCGCTTTTCTGCAGCTGACCTGTAGGAGCTCTTTGTTCTAGACACTAACTCACCCTCCCGTTCCGCCCCGCCTCTCGCTCCGTGCTGTGCCCCCATTAGCCGCCATTGCTCTCCTGCACCCCACCCACCCCACCTCCCCCATTCAACCCTATCTCCCCCCTTGACTTGGTTCATGGGTCCTATATACCTGTTCCTTGACGACCCTTCCCCTGCGTGTCTGGTGTTTTTTGTCGCCTCTGCTTTAGGTGTTATGTCCAAGAAACCACTGGGGGAGGGCACACCACCAGGGAGCTCCTCCCTGCTTCCTTCTCAGGGGGTTATAGCTGCAGCTTAGGTGTCCCCCCCCCTCCCCCCGTCCACTTTTGTAGACAGTAGACGGTGAGTCCCACTGTATTGTTCTGCAGGGAGAGGTTCAGTTTCCCAACACCATTTGTTTTTCTTTTGTATTTAAAATGCTTTATTGTATTTTTCATTATCATTTACCCCCCCCCATACCCTCCACCACCTCCACCCACTCCGTTCCCGCAACACCGTGTAGCAAAGGAGAAGTGGAAGCCAAACAGCATCGATTTGGACGTGATAACAGAATAGCGGAAGCGGACTGTGCTCATCCCCCCACTCACTCGGGTGGAGTGGACCGGTGGGGGACGGCACCGAGGCACCGGGTGGGGGCAGGGGAGGGGAGGTGCCCCCGGCCAGAGGCACCGCCAGGGGTGCCAGCGTTTGCAAGTGTGAAAACTGCCGCTGACCAAGTTCCAGGGGGCAGACGCTTTGGAAGATGCGCTGGCGGTTCTCCAACGGCTCGTCTGTGCTTCCGAGCAGCCCAGCAGTCGCATTCCCGGTGTGGGACCCAAGGAAACGAAGTCTAATGTGCGCTGCGCACGGAGCCTGTCCGCAAGCCTGCACACCAGCTTAGCTCCTCCGGGCTGAACTCGGAAAGTGCCCGAATGCCCCGGGACAGGGGGCTGTGTAGCAAGTGGCGGCCCGTCCACACTATAATGAAAGGGGCTGCTGATGCCCACAGCGCCCGAGATGCATGTCAAAGCCCAATGCGGGGAGAAGCCAGACACAGCAGAGCGCGGGCGGCATTTCCGCGGGATTCTGGGGCAGTGGTGGGTTACAGGGTGTGTACGTGTTCGTCCAAACCAATTACACTGTGCGCTCAGGATGGATGCCTTTTGTTGTGCGCGATTACATGATGGAGGCGATGAAAACAGAAGAAGAAAGGGTCCTGAGTCTCCTCGCACGGAGCCAGCGCGGGTGGGAGATGCAATTCACCCGTTGCCTCCAGGACAGGCTGTGGGCAGCGCGTCCTGGAGCCGAGGTTCAGCTGTTGCGGCCTGGAGGCCCGGGCAGAGGAAGAGACCAAGATGGCCGGGGTGGGGGGGGGGAGTGTTTCACAGGGCCCTAGCTTGACATCATCATCATCATCATCATCATCATCACAACCGTTTTTTCTTTTTACAAAGCAACACTTTTTGAGTATTAAAAACAACAACGAGAAAAAGCAGATATGTAAAAGGCATATGAGGAAAAACCTTGTGCGCACGCCCACAGTCCACCCCCCCATGGACTCCAGAACTCTCCTGCTAAGCTTGGCCTTAGAGGACCAGCCTCGGGGAGAGGGGAGGGCGCTCTGGGCGGAAGGAACCGCCCCTGAGCTCCAGGCTGGCGCTCGAGCTGGGCACCCTGCCACCCAGCACCATCCGAGTTAGCGGTGGCCTAGGAGAGGAGGGCGGCCACGGTGGCAGCTGTGGTGGGGCCCCAAAGGGGAAATGGCCAGGGCCCAAATGCCTGGTGGGAAGGGCTTCAGGATCCAGCTTTGATGTAGCACTGGCACCGATGACCCCACGCACCCATGCTCAGACTCACAGAATTTGGCTTCTGAGTCACAAACCGCAGAACTCTTTGTTCCACCCATCCGTGATAAGGCACAGAGGTAACTGGGGCCTCGGCCCCCCAGCCAGTCACATGGTGCCCGCATGGCCAGAATCCTCCCCTGGCAGTGCCTTCGGAATGTGTCTCGCACGGCCCTCCGGTCGCTCCCTGTGACGGTGGCTGTTCCAGCGAAGATCTCATTGTGTCCCTAATCGGAACGCGGCACTTTCCTGGGTCTGCGTTAGTGGCAGGCTAGGCTCCCGGAGCAGCCTGGTGCACAGGCTGGTCCCCGGGGCAGCACGGGGCAGGGACCTGGGGTCCATCCTGCTGAGAGCCGCAAGGGCTGCTCCACTCTCACACCCAGGCTCCCCTGCAGGAGAGGTTGTAGGAACCCCCGGTTCCCACTGGTGTCAGCCTCCTCTGAGGAGTGCCCGTCCCGGCTGCCCGACTCAGGGAACTGGCCTCAGCCCAGGTGGGAGGTGTTTGCAAAACCCTCACCCTTGGGACCAGGGACCAGCTCCCAGGTCCCCGGGGACTCTGACTCCTCCAGACCTGTCCGGCCCTGCCTTCGCTGATCCTACCGGTGACCTGTGGAGCGCTTTGGTCCCTGTTGCTCATTTTGGGGGTTGTTGGTCCGGGTGGCAGCAGGCAAGCTGTCCTGGCTGTCCGGGCCCCGGGCCTGGGGCTCACAGTGAGTGACCGTCTGTCTCTCTGTCCGTACAGCTGCTCCTGCATTTTCTCTGTGGTTAGGCAGCCCAGGGTCTGCATGAGCCCTGGTTCACACCTTTTGTATCAGCGATTCCTACCAAATCCCCCTTTCACAATCATTTCATCCTCATCTGAGGGCGTGTTTGTATTGATTTGCGAGAGAGGGAGAGGGAGAGAAACTTGGACTGGTTGCCTCCTGTATGCGCCCCGACCAGGGATCAAACCCACAACCCTTTGGTGTATGGGAAGAGGCTGCAACTGCTGACCCGCCCGGCCAGACCCCTTTCACTTTCAAAGGTCTCCTGGCTTGGATGATGAATGACATTGTTACCCTATCAGGAACCAGCCACCGCGATCCGATCCTTACTCACCCAGGAAGGGAAGAGGGGCTGAGTGTGCTTGCTTGGGTCAGTTCACAGCCTGGGGCCCACAGCTGGGCGTGGGCCGGCACCACAGACGTGGCGGCGGCTGAGTGAGACCCTGGCTGGAGCCCTCAAAGCTCCCACACACGTCTCAGGTTAGAGGGGTTTGCCTCCAACGCACGGATCAAGTGTGCATTTCTTCCCCCGCCCCCTGCTTTATTCCCCTCTGCCCTTCCCCTCCCACCAGCATTCCCTCCCTTGGTTCATGTCCACCGGTCGTGCAGGTAAGTTCTTTGGCTTCTCCGTTTCCCATACTGTTCTTACCCTCCCCCTGTCTGTTTTGTACCTACCATTTGTGCTTCTTGTTCCCTGTGCCTTTTCCCCCATTCTTCCCCCACTCTCCTGCTGATAAGCCGCCATGTGATCTCCTTTTCTGTGATTCTGTTCCTGTCTAGTTGTTTGCTTAGTTTGTTTTTGTTTTTTTAAGGTTCAGTTGTTGATACTTGTGAGTTTGTTGTCATTTTACTGTTCATATATTTGATCTTTTTCTTTTTCTTAGATAAATTCCTTTAACGTTTCATATATTAAGGTCTTGGTCCTTAATTTGACCTTAACTTTAACTTGACGTTATCTGGCAAGCACTTTTTCTGCCCTTCCATTCTAAATGAAAGCTTTGCTGGATAGAGTAGTCTTGAATGTAGGTCCTTGCTTTTCCTGACTTGGAATACTTCTTTCTAGCCTCTTCTTGTCTGTAAGGTCACTTTTGAGAAATCAGCTGACAGTCTTATGGGAACTCCTTTGTAGGTAACTGTCTCCTTTTCTCTTGCTGCTTTTAGGATTTTCTCCTTATCTTTAATCTTGGGTAATGTAATTATGATGTGCCTTGGTGTGTGCTTCCTTGGGTCCAATATCTTTGGGACTCTCTGAGCTTCCTGGACTTCCTGGAAGTCTATTTCCTTTGCCAGATTGGGGAAGTTCTCCATTATTTTTTCAAATAAGTTTTCAAGTTCTTGCTTTTCCTCTTTTCCTTCTGGCACCCTATGATTCAGATGTTGGGACGTTTAAAGATGTCCAAGAGATTCCTCTCTCCTCATTTTTTAAAAATTTATTTATCTTTAGATGGAAGGGGAGGAGAGAGGGAGAGAGGGAGAGAAATATCAATGTATGGTTGCCTCTGGTGCGTCCCTTGCTGGGAACTGGCCTGCAACCCAGGCATGTGCCCTGACTGGGAATCAAACCCCGATCGTTTGGTTCACAGGCCCGCGCTCAATCCACTGATCTACACCAGCCAGGGCCATTTTTTGAATTCTTGTTTCTTCATTCTGTTCTGGTTGAATGTTTACTTCTTCCTATTGCTAGAAATTGTTGATTTGAGTCCCAGTTTCCTCCCTTCACTGCTGGTTCTCTGTACATTTTCCTTTATTTCACTTTTCGTAGCCTTCACTTCCTCCTCTATTTTGTGACCATACTCAGCCATTTCTGTGAGCATCCTGATTACCAGTGTTTTGAACTCTGCATCTGATAGGCTGGCTATCTCTTTGTTGCTTAGTTGTATTTTTTCTGGAGCTTTGATCTGTTCTTTCATTTGGGCCATATTTCTTTGTCTCAGTGCGCCCGTTGCGTAGCAAGGGGCAGAGTCTTAGGTATTCACCAGGGCAGGGCAACCCATGTTGCTAAATTGTGCTGCTGTACGTGGGGGAGGGGTCCGAGAGGAAACAGTGCAGCTCGTTCAGCTCTCTGCCAGTTTTCAGTCGCTTCCTCCACCACCCACAAGCAAATTGGGCCCTTCAGGTGCTGATTCCCAGGTGGGTGGTTTGTGTACATTCTAGGACCCTGTGGGTCTCTCCAATGAACTCACCTGTGAGGCTGGGAGTTTCTCCCACCACCGCAACCCCCACAGGTTTTTAAAGTCAGAGGGCTTGAGGTTTTATTTCCCAGCGCTGGAACTGTGGGTTGCACAGTCTGTCTCACTCCCCAGTTGTTCCTCCCAGGTTATCCACACACAAATGTGGGACTGCCCTCTCCGCCAGCTGCTGCCTTGCCGTAAGTCCTCTCTGCCCAGCTGCCTGTCTCCGCCCAGCTGCCCATCTCTGTCCCTCCTACTGGTCTGAGTGAATGTTTCTTCTTGAATTCCTTGGTTGTTGGACTTCCATACAGTTTGATTTTTCTGGCAGTTCTGGTTGTTTTTTGTTCTTAAATTTGCTGTTGTCCTTCTTTTGGTTGTGGGAGGAGGCAAAGTATATCTACCTATGCCTCCATCTTGACTGGAAGTCAAGTTTACATTTCTTATAAGACAACAGTTGTCCTGAATCAACGGGCAAGGCCATTTTCCTGGGCCACCGGCAGGAACACAGGCCAACAGTGGAGCCTGGAAAAGGCCAAGCTTACTTGGACTTATGCCCAAAGAAAGCTCTGGGAGTGAGTGTGCTTGTTTGAAAAAAGACACAAAATCCCCGCGCTGACCCACTTTTCCTGACTGCGCGGCCTCGGACATATCGCTGTGTGAGATTTATCTCCGGTACATGCTGTTCCCAGGGCTGACGTTACTCCCTGCCGTGCTCCAAGGAGGACATAGAGTTCTCGGAGGCTGGAGACCAAAGCCGATCCTGGAGTCCAAGTTCTGTGTGGTCTTTCTTTTTTCCTTCCTTCCTTCCAGCATTTTAGGTATTCATTTTAGAGAGAGGGGAAGGGAGGGAGAGAGAGGGGGAGAGAAACATTGATGCGAGAGAGAAACATCGATCGGTTGCCTGTCACAAGTGCCCTGACCGGGGACCAAACCCTCAATCCGGGCATGTGCCCTGGCCAGGCGTTGACCCAATGACCTTTTGCTTTGCAGGCTGATGCTCAGCTGACTGAGCCACACTCGTCTGGGTTGATTCTTTCATTCCTCCTCTCCCTTCCTTCCTCCCTTCCCTCCTTCCAGCCTGGTAGTGGAGGGGCTGGGAGTTTGCCAAGTCCCCAGGCAGGAGAAACGCCACTCAGCTTTGCCCATACGCCAGCCCTCCAGGGTGGACAGACCCTGGCAGGCCACCGAGCAGCAGCAGCGCGGCCTGGTGGTGCGACAGCCCCCGCACCCCGCATGGGGGCTGCGGCCAGGATGGAACGCCTCCCCTGGGAGGTGGCTCCTTCCGAGCAGGTCAGGCGTGGTTCTGGGTGTTCTGCTGGTGCCCTCACCGTGGCCAGCACTAGCACCCAGGCCCGGACACACACCAGGCAGGGCCGGGGAGAGAAGGTGGACATGGAAGTCAGCCAGCCTCTCCCCTCACTAACTGGGGGACCTCACAGTGGACCTTCGTCACCCCATCTGTGAAACAGGAGTTGTGTTAGTTTGCTCTCCCTGCTGTGACAAATCGCCACACAGACTCAATCACCTCAGCAACACCAGTCCCGTCCCCCCACCCCCCGTTCTGGAGACGGAAGTGCTGAATCCAGAGTGAGACCCACACCGTGCTTCCTCCGGGGGCTGCAAGGCCCAACCTGTTCCCTGCCTTTTCCAGCTTCTGGCCTGGGGCTCCTTCCTCCTCCTGCAGAGCTGGTCATGGAGCGACGTCAGCTCTCTCTGTGACCTGTTTCTGTCACCTGTCTCCTCCTCTGACCCCCCTGACTCCTTTTACAAGGGCCTCGGAGATGGCAGCGGGCCCGCCCTGGATAATCCAGGGGCGTCTCCCAGCACGAGGTCCTTCATTCAATCATGCGGGCAGAGTCCCTGTGCCGTGTGAAGTCACGTATTCGCAGGTTTGGGGGTTAGGGTGCCCGCATCTTTGAGGCTGTTAGCTGCCTCCCACGGGGAGGATCGCGTATATTTTAAAGGTTTTGGGGAGATTTCAAACTATACATGGTCTATTAGTTTGCTGGGACACCTGTTCTTGGTCCCGTTTCACAAGTGGGAGGGTCCCACGGTGAGGCTGGACACTGTCCGCTGGTTTTAGGTCCCATCGTGCCTGAAATGGGGTGCTTCTCGTACTGGCTCCCCTCCTGGGTTGAATTTGCACACTTTCTACCCGGTGCAGACCCTCACCCTCCACCTGGCTTCAGTCTCATCTCTTCTCTTTCTGGCCCAGGGGATTGTTTATCGTGGTCGTGTGTGCGCACCATTACATATTTTAAAATGTCCCTCTTTTATATTTCTCCCTCATTGCTGTGATTCCGAACAGAAGAGACAGGTTGCGGCTTGAATTTACTCCCCGCCCCCACCCCTGCACCGCCCCCGTCTGGACTGAAACCCCATTCACGGAGCGGTCCGCACCCCACCGCAGACCTGAAGACTTTTCGAGTCTCAAGTGGGTTTGAGGTTGGTGTCTAAATGTTTTCAGCTGAAGCACTGGTCGCAAAGGCTGTAACTGCCAACGTTCACACCAGTTACTGAAAATTTAAGACCAAACGTTATTTTCCAACATGTCCAAGTGCGATCTGAGGACCACGTTATCCCAACCCACGGAGAACCTGCCTGTACCAACTCTTCCGCAACCTGGAGCCATATCCGTCCCCCTTCTCACAGCGCCCGACAAACTCCAGCTCCCCTTCGGTCACAATGGCTGAAGTGGCATTTCAAAAACTGAAATTCTTAAGTCCGTACGTAGGCTTTAAACATCAGAATGCTTTCTTCTTCGCTGATTTATCAACTAAGTTACGAGCGGTACACAATGGGCCAAAACATCATACATCTATTCCATTTTGATAACATAAAGGTGAGTTTTATTGGAAATAAACCTTTGAATGAAATAAACATTTTAAGGTTAGTGTTAGCGGATCTGAGAACATTCACTTCTTGTTTGCGCGGGAGCGCTGGGGCACCGGTCCTGGCTGCAGGGCCGCATTCTCTGTGCGCATGCGTCCGGGCGCTCACCCCCCGGTGATAGAGCAGAGGTGCGTGCGTCTCAGCTCCTGCCTCTCAGCCTCTGCGCTGTGGCAGCGCCCAGACGGCGACGTGGGTCAGCACTGGTGTCCGTGGTTTATCAACCAGCGGTTCAGCAGGTCTTCCTTCAACTTTGTAGAGAGAAAATAAGTGAAGCCAGTTAATTTGGTGAATGACTTATTACCTAGCCATCAGGCTCCTTCATGTCCTAAGATTTCGTTTATTTTTTTTTTTAGAGAGAGGGGGCAAGGGAGGGAGAAGGGGAGAGAGAGAAACATCCATTGTTTGCCTCCCTCACGTCCCCCAACCGGGGATCCCGGCCTGCAGCCCCGGCCTGTGCCCCGACTGGGAGTCAAACCCGTGACCTTTTGGTTCACAGGCTGGCGCTCAGTCCACTGAGCCCACCAGCCAGGGCAGCTCGCTCCCGCCCTCAGTTTCCAGGCAGCACTGCCCAAAATCGGCACGTGACTGCTGTGCGTTCTTGTCAGTCCTGTTCAGAGCACCCCTTCAACCCAACAGGCTCAGAAGAAGCTGGGAAACCTGTGATACTGCTTATTCTAATGACCTTTGGCCTAGTTAAAATAGGTCCGTATCCACCAATATTTTGGGAAATGTTAATGAAAATGGTTGCTTTCTGAGCCCGAGCAATGGTCATGAAAATTTTGGTGAAGTAGCCTGTATTTAGATGTAACATCGAGCTGTCAAAAGAAAAGTGAAACTTTTTTCTTTTTTCTTCCCGACAAGGGAAACTTTTGATCTCTTCCTCGTTGAAATCACGCAGAGTTAAATCAACTGAGTTAGAGCCGAAAGTGAAAACTCTCACAAACCCTTTCTCATGGCCAAGAACAGCGAAAACGGAGAAACGGCTTCGGCGAAGATCGGCTGTCCCCAGCAGGCCCTGCGCACATCTGGAAAATTCTAGTTGGAATTCTAATTGGATGGGGAAAATGGTCCAGACCTTAGAAACGAAGCGGAGGGATCTCTGTGTGTTCGGTCAGGGTCCTGCTGAGCGTTGTCCAGGGTTCATCTGGTGATGTCATTTGGGGCTCCCCTAAAGTCTCATGGGGGATAGGTGTTACATTCTAGAGACTGACCCTGGCGCCGGGCCCGTGAACCATCACAAGGCAGCTGAGTGTTGTCTTTGGAGGTGCAGGTGCGTGGGAGGCGTACACAGCCCACAGCTTCACTCTGTGCCCGTTTTTCAGGCTTCTTTCCGTATTATCTCTTCTAGGAAATGTATGTTTGCTTCTTACTCTTACATCCTTTTTTCAAAACCGCGTAATTAGCCTGCTGTTTCCTTCATTAAGGAGCGAAGTTTGCTACAGGTTCATTTTTTAAAAACACTCACCCAAGGACATATGCACCGATTTTGAGAGTGAGACGAAGGGAGGGAGGAAAAGATCAATCTGCCGCCTCCCGTACGCGCCCACAGGCCAAGTGACCGCAGAGCTCGCATCCCTGGCTCCTCTGTGACGGACCAGCCCACGCTGCCTGTTGCCTAGTCTCCCAAACTGCTCTGTTTGTTGCTCCCAGTGTTCTAGCTGCCTCCTGTGGGCAAGGACTCTGTAGCCTGTTATTCTCCGGGTCTGGTTTTCACTTGCCGAAAAGTACAGGCGTGTGTGGAAGGTCACGGGCGATATGTAGCTAAGGCCTGGAGCTCTGTTGTGGATTTGTTGCGTGGGTGAAGGGGGTCACCCCCACTCTGGATGTTACCTGCAGTGTCTCCCGGGCTCTCAGACTGTCCCTTAGGTGGGAAGGGAGATTCTGTCCCCACGGCAGATATTCTCCAAGGTTGGTCAATTCTTCCGAGAGGACATGTGGACACTGGGATTTTCTGTGGGGAAACGGAGTCCTCTAACATAACGAGACAGTGCACGCAGTTCCTAGAATCCTGTCTGTCACCGGGGAAGTGGTGGCTGTTACTTGTACGGTACAACAAAGTCGGTGATGATGGCAGGAACCCCGGCCTTCTGTGCAGCATGCTGCTCGAACCCCGAGGCCCTGGGGTCTTTCTGCTGTCCTTGCCAGCCCAGGCTTTCCTGTCTGAGGCTGGTCCCCGGGGCTGTAGCCCATGTCCCATGATCATGTCTGTCCTTACTCATGTGACCACCTTCCGCGGACGTGCTTCCGTGGTTCTGGTCCCCGTGCTAGAGACAAACTCTCAGGACCAGGAGTGGGTCAGAGAAGGGGACAGTCCAGCATAGCACGCAGCGCAGGGTGGAGAGTCTGACCACTGAGGCACTGGGGGAGCCCAAGGGCGGGGTGCCACCCTCTGCTTGGGGAGTCAGAGATGGCTTTGTAGGGGTGCGGGGCTTGAACTAGAATTGGAAGAAGGAGTGGAAATTTGCCCAATGGGCCAGCAGGGGAGAGAATGGTCCCTGTAAGAACTCAGAGGCCCAGGAAGACTGACGTTCTGAAACCTAGCGGTTTAGCCAGGAAGCCCCTTGGCATGAGGGTGGGTTGGCTGCAGGGGAGGCTGCTCAGGAGGCAGGGAGACAGGCCACAGGGCACACAACTCACCCTTTTGAAAGGTGCAATTGGCTTTAGAATGGCATGCAACCAAAGGGAGCGTATCTGAAGCCCTTGTCCTATTGAAGGTGGCCTTTCTGGGGCTCCCCAAATTGTCTTTTGGGGATCGTGGGGGTTCATACAGCCCAACTAGGGGAAGCTGGAGCAGCATCTGGGTCCAGGCAGGAAAGTAAAAGGCAGTCCTAGTGCCAGCAGAGTGGAGCTGCAGCCTGTATCCAGTGGGTCATGAGGGAGGGGGAGAGGCCCCCCGAGAGGCCCCACCCCAGGCCACAGCTTCCAAAACCTGCAGCTGTGTCTTAATAGTCAAAGCGAAGGGGCCCTAGAGCACCCGGAGCGTGGCCCTGGACCCCACCAAGGCTCCCAGAGGTCCTCCCTTCATGACAGACCCCCAGGGGGGGCCAGGTGCCCCAGAGCAGAGCTGGTGTGGGGAGTGCACCAAACCGAGTACTTTCAAAGCTCTGTTTTCTTGTTGACAGTGGTACTTTTTTTAAAAAATGGGAGCGGGAGGTCCTCCCGTTTAATGGCAGGGATGGAAAACAAAGACCTCAAAGAACATCGGAGGCACTTTAACCAGGCAGCTTGTAAGGAACGTTTTTTTTTTTTTGTAGCTGCCCCGTGATAGTCCGGAGGAAAGGGTGACAGGAGGCCATTGCCACACTCACAGGTGGCTGTCCCTCCCCTGGGCTGGGCGCTGCGGCTCTCCAGACCCACGTGCTCCCAGAAACCCGCCCTTCCAGGCCCGTGTTCTTGGGCGGTGTGCTGGAGTCAGGCGGGAAATCAAGGTGCAGTTTTCGCTTCTTGGACTTGCTTTAGCATTGTCTTTCTAATGACTTTTAAACTACTGCAAACTTAAATTTCAAGCACAGTGCATATTAGTTCTTTTCCGGAACCATTGTGGAGGAAGTGGCTGAGCTGTTGCCCCGACACCCCGAGAGATCCGGGTGTGTTTTCCAAACTCCTCTGACAAAGATGACAAAACCCAAAGTTTTGGACGCAATTTGAAGCCTTGAGATCCTAATTCAGGCCAGACACCGATGTTTGTTTTTCTAGAGTAGCTACTTAGCTTGTCCTGACATCTGGCGGTCACATCTGGAATTGCAGCTCCTCATATCTCCGCAGCATTATTTTTTTGACTTCTTATTTAAACTTTATTTTAAAATGTAAAATCCGATTTTCTTAAGTTGGATATATTATAACTTATCTTTACAAGCTTTCTGGTTCTACAAGTGACTACCATGCACTAGGGAGAACTCTTAAGTATTAGCTGCTCACATTTATAATTTTTTGGTCTTTTCGATATAGTATCTTGGGGTGGGTGTGTGTGTTTTCCCGAGTTAATTTAAAAAAAAAATTATCAATTTGTGACAGGCACTGCGGTAGATTCTAATAGGAACAATTATCTGGATAGCAAATTAACCTGGTGCTTCTGATTATACTCCATGCAGCAGGAAAGCTCTTTATTAATTTATAAAGAAAGGAAATGACACAGTTAATATTTACCGATCATCTATGATCTGTTGGGCAAACACACGTTATTTCCAAAAAAAGTCACGGTGCATGTGCACTGTTTGAAATGTAAATAGTAAGTGGCAGTCTAGGCTGGTTGGTAATAACTCTGGAGATATCCGTGGATGTTCAAATCATTGTCTGAGGGCTGTTTCCGTAATCTCAAAGTACCTTCAAAAACTCCACAAGTTATTCATCAATTACAATGGGAAAACAAGTAACTTTACAGTGGAGAAACTTGGCCAACACCACATTAGCTATGTGATCAAAGTTAACATCACAAATGAATGGGTCAAACCAGCATCTTCTGCCTCCTGAGATAATGCATTAAGGACTCACATCACCTCCGTGATGTTTTGCAAAAATACATAACCTGAATCTAATTGTGAGAAAGCGCTAAACAAACTCAAATTGACTAAAAGTTCTACAAAATAGCTGGCCTGCATTCTTCCAGCATATTCAAGTCATGAAAGACAGAAGAAAGACAGAGAAACCGTTCCAGATGAAAAGATAGTCCAAAAAGATATGACACCAGATTGCAGCGAGTGATGCTGGGCAGGGAGAAAACAGCTGCTGCGAACTACGTAATCGGGATATCTATCTGTCGACTAGAACAGGTGATGCAAAAATGCAAATAATTGGTGATTGTGGATAAAGGGTGTATGGGAATTCTTTTTACAAGTGTCAGCTTTCTGTTTGAAATTATATATAGAAAAGATAAATAAAAAACGTGTTCCCCAAAAGCTAACAAGCTCTCTGAGGACAAAGAACTTGTCTCTTAAAAAATGATCTATTTTTTCATTTTGAAATCAATGTATGTACACCTTTTAAATAAAAATGAGGAAATACAAAAACAAAGTAAAAAGAAGAGGCCACCAACCACCCACACTTCTGTGCGGACCAACAGCCACCTGGGAAGATGGGAGGGAGTGCCCTGTACCAGTTCGGCACAACGTCAAGGAGCAGGATGCTCCAGATGGACATTCTGAAGGAACAATGTAGAAAAGACAAGGACGCGTGCAGGAGCATGGCTTAGGGGAAAATGACAACAAAAGAACCCTGGGTCTTCTTTGAGATCCGGAACCTGGAGTTTGAAAACCAAGCAGAGAAGTAGGTAGGGTAGGACTCCCACTGGAGGCGGCCAGGGGGCTGGAGGAGCGATCTGCGCAGGTCCCTGTCTACCCTGGAGCGAGCCCCCGCAGCGAGCCCGCCAAGGGCGCGCGCAGCACGCCACCCACACGCCACGGCTGCTGCTGACGCACTTGGCACGCAGGCTAGAGGGTCGGTTTCCAGGGCAACAAATGCGGGGCCTCTGCTCTTCCGCTCGCTATTTGCGTCACTTCCGGCCGCTCACGATTTGTCTCTCCTGTCTGTGGAGCGTTTCTGAATGGGCCGTCTCCCCTCGTCTGGTCGGGCGTCGGGCGTCGTAGTGGGGATGACAGTAGCCGAAGCGAGTCTTACGTTCTGCGAGAGGAGTTAGTTGTGAGGTGGGGCGTGGCTTCTCCCAACCAATCGCTTTCAAATCCGCCCCCTGGCGCCGCGGGAAGGGGACGCCTCGCCGTTGCCAGTTCTAGAGCATGCGCAGTCTCACCGAGGCGCCTCGGTAATCCGGTATTCCGGGATTTCTGCACAGCTGGAGGGATTCCAGAGGGGCGTGCATAGGCGGGGGTCCCGGGGGCGAGTGAGGTCTGTGATTGGCCAGTTGGAAGTCCAGGTTGTGGAGCCGCTGCAGACCCCTGAGTCTGGCTGCGGAGATTCATTCATTCTTCTCTGAGCGGGCTGGTTAGCTTTGTTTTCGCGGAGCGCACGCTGTGTCGGAACTTGTCCTGGCGCAGGCACGCGGAGACTGGTCGGACTCGAGGAGTCCGCGTTCCGGCTGACACTCTGCGGTGCCCCCTTTGCAAACTTGTCGCCTCTTTAACACTCAGGTCTGGTGGGCTAGGGTTCTTGCCCAGCGAGGTGCTACCCGCCCATCTTAGTCCAAGGACCTTCGCGAAGGCTCTCGTCTCTGAAAGCAGCACCGGATACTGGGAGGCCCGAGGTGGAAGCCTGGCTAGCCGCTCTGTTACTGAGCCCCTTCCGTCACTTTACATTCATGGCTGAAAGGAGTTATTTTCGGAGCGGTTAGGAGGTTTAAAGTGAGCTTTGGTGCTTATCTTGGGGTTGAATGCCACCCTTGTCCCTCATTAGTTTGTGTGACTTTGGACCACGGAGGGGAGGCCTGTGGTTATCCAGGTCTGGCTGAGACTCGAGTCTGAATAATTCCAAGGTAAGGATTGAGTAAACCAAAACCAAACTTTTGGCTGCAGGTCTAAAGCACCCTCTCCAATGAAGTGCTGGTAATAACACTGACTTGTAAACATCCATGGTCTGGTTCCTGCATCTTATTTCTCAATTATTCCACACTCGGGAAGGGGGAAAAAGGAGTGTAAGTCCCATGCTCTTAGAAGAACCTACCTTACAGGGTCATTGTGGGGTTATATGAGAAATTTGCCCCCAGCACATTGCGCATTACCTGCCAGCGAATGGTGTTTACCAGGACTTACTACTTCGAGGGAAGAGCTGTGAAAGGCGTGCTCACGCAGCTGGTTCTTTTTTTTTTTTTTTTTCTAAAGGTTTTTAAATTATTTTTATTTTAATTGTTCAAGTACAGTTTTCTGCCTTTTACTCCCATCCCAGGTTCTTAGTGGTGCTAAATCAATGTGGTGAAAGAAATGAATCTCTTTCGTCTTGGGAACGAGAAAGCCCAGGTGAGCCGTGGCACTATGGACACGTTCCGAGTGGGCAGCGTGGCAGAAGAGAGCCCGCCCTGGGACGTGGAAAGGGTCAGCAATGCTCGGAGGTGATGGTTTTTGCGCAATGTGGGGTGATCATGTCACCCAACCAGACCTCGCTAGTAGGGACAACAGTCAAAAACTGGGATTGTCCCAGGTGAATCAAGACATGCGGTCACCCTCTCCCAAAGCCGTACCAGTAGCATATGGCCGAATTGAGGTGGAACTTAGATCTGTCTCATCCTGTCCCAAAAGGGCTCTCCCGTCGTTGGTTTTACCGAACACCGGTAACAGCCCTGGGGAGGGCTCACTCCCACTGTGCGGATGAAGACGGAAGTGGGCAGTGACCGAGCGGGCGCTCCCACCCGCACTTCGACTCACGTTTCGGTGACAGTTTTCAATTCCATGGGCGCTGGTCCTCGCCTTTGAGCCTGCGCGATCGGTGGTTTCAGGGAGGCAGACTCGGCCTCACTTCACTGTGGAGCTTTCCAACAGGGCTCCACGTCATCACACTTCTCAGGACATTCGCAGAGGGGCACTTGGTGTGCGTGCGAGGTTGGGCCTGACGGGTTCAGAGGCTCCTTCCGACTTTAGGTGTCTACGCGCTCCTTGGGAGCAAATGGGGGTGTTCTTTGAACTCTCAGCATCCAGAGGAGATGCCCAGGAAATGTCCAAGCTGCAAAAGGCGCGCAACCCCAGGGGCGAGGCCATCCTGGGGCTGGTCTGGACACCCTTGTTTGATGGCTGTGAGGTGGTGGCAAGCCCTCACTCACATTTTCTGAGCTTCAGTCTTCTCACTGGTAAAAATGCAGACCAGTCTCTTCCCTCTCTCCCCACAGATTTGCTGAGACAATAAAATACATTAATATAAATGAGTACACTGTACAGAGACACATTGTACAAAAATAGCCATGTTTTCTTTGCCAGCTTTCAATCTTGTTTCCAAATTGCTTGTCTTACCCATTTATAGACAGAATAAGAACAAAAAAGAACCATGGCAAGAGCACAGGCCATGGAGTCAGACGGCCCCGGACCAAAGTCCCTAAATAGCAGCAGCCACTTGAGTGACCCCAGCCAAGTGGTGTCCTCTCCGGACCTCGGCGCTAAGAACAGCTGCCTCGCATGGGTCTTGGTGAAGACACGTGAGCTAAGCCCCGAGCTCTATTCCCGGCACTCCGGCCTCCACGAAGCCTGGCCGCTGTCCACGCCTGCGCTGTGTGCTGGATGACTGTCACGTGCCCACTCACCACCACGCCGCGGCCCCGCGGGCGCTCTCTCCACTCCTGGGCACTGCCCTGGAAAACCCTGGCTGGCTGGCTGGCTGGCTGCAAACCACTCCCCTTGTTTTGCCCTGAAGATGTGTTCTGTTTATAATGGATTCCTACTCCTTGGAAAACAATTCAATAAAGACTCAGCTGGTTTTCCACCGGCTCTGGGCAGGGATGAGGAAGAGCATATTATTATTTTATTAAAAGTATGAATAATAAGTCATACAACAGCACTGGGCACACAGCAGAGTGTTGATAAGTGCTTTCTGCCTTAAAGCAAAGTGACGGCTCCATTGGTTTTCCCATGGCTGCTGCATTGGCTGAGAGAACCACTCCTGTCCTTTATATTTTTTAATTTAAAAAAATACATATGGAGCATATAGTAAAAAAAAAAAAAAAAGATTCAAACAGAACACACACACGCACACACACACCCCAAAGGGAAGGAGAGTCTTCCTGGCCCTCTGTTCTCTCAGCCCACCCTGGAGATGCCACTGTTTACAATTCCTGTGTGTATTTCCAAACACGTGATGCACATTCCAAAGAACGTATTTTTATTTCTTTAACATAGAGGGGTTTAAATCTTTAAATGGCTTCCTCTACATTGCAAGCTTGGCTCCTTGGCCTGGAAATGCAGGTCAGCTGTCCTATGCTCTGAGCCCTTGATGTTGGATGGCTGGGGTCCCCAAAGTTGCCCACCAGGGGTGGGGAGCAGCCCCAGCACTCCGGCCTTCTGCGCCTGGCCAGCCCCTGCCACTGCGCCAAGGCCCTGTGTGCGTCAGTCCCCCGACCCGTAAAAGGGGTCCTTAGACTCCTTTCGATTGTTGGCGACAACGCTGGTCTGGGCTGGTCCCTGCAGTGACAACAGGCGGGCCTCCGCGCGTGGCTGCGTGGTGATGCAGCAGGGATTTTGCAGGGGCCTTGGCAGGAGGGCTTTCCACGGAGGTGAAATGGAAGCTGCGAGCCTTAAGGGACGAGGAGGGGCGGGGACACAGGACAAGTCTTTCCGTCGGTGCCCACCCCAGGAGCCAGAGCTGTTCTCTGCTTCTCTGCGCCTCCACTTTCCTTCCCGACCTTCCAGGTCCGTCCATCTGTCAGATAGGACAAGGTTTTCAAGGCCTGGGCGGTTCTTATTAAATGCGGTTTTTGATAAATACTAAAAGGTAGCCCAGCATTTTGCAGAGGGTCTTGACCTGAACCACAGTGGGATCAGTTTAGCCAACTACAAAAAAAAAAATCAATACGTAATTAACCAAATCCGGAGTCAATTGCAAAAAATACATCGACAATTAATTAATTAGACACAGTGGGTATAAGCAATGGCTAAGCCTCCCTACAGGGGGCAGAAAAAAATTCCCCAGGCTCCTTTATTGTGAAAATAAAAACGTTTTCTCTCAACAAGACGTGGGTTCCTCCTGCTCAGACACTGCAAACCAAGAGCCCCCGGGTTCGGTTAGACACGCCCCTTTCTCCCTCCTCTCCCTCCCAGTCCTGCCTCCTCCTTCACCGCCTTCTTTCTCCGCCCCTTCCCAAAGACCTCCCTCCCCCTCCCCCCGGCGTCTTCCAAAACCCGGAGCGGAGCACCCGCCCTGGAGGCTCTGCGCATGCGCAGGAGCGGTGCCGGCTCAGCCCACCGCCCCGCTCCCGCCCCTCCCACCCGCCACTCGGAAGCTGCAGTTCGGAGCCGGAGCGGCCGCCGAAGCTGCTCTACCTCGCCGCCCGTCCCCCCGTCCGCCGGCTTCTGCTCCGGGCCCAGGGCCCCCGGCTGTGTAAGTGCAAGGTGGGGGGCTCCCGGCAGGGGGCGTCCCGGCCGCCGGAGGGCCGTCCGGGTGTGACGGCTGGCGTGGGCCCGGGGCAGCGGGTCCAGCTGAGGGGGCTCGCCTCCGTCCGCACCTGCCCCGGCCACCTGCCCCAGCCCGTCCCCAGTTTGCACCTGCGCCAGGCCCCTGTCACACCTGTTCGGGGCCGTGTCCGCACCTGCCGAATATCCGGCGCACACCTGCGGCCCCTTGGGCCCCGGCCGCTGCTTCCTCCCAGCGCGGCGGTAGCTCCTTCCCCTCCGGCTTCCTCGCCTCGGCCGACGCCCCCGGGGTGCAGGGGTCCGGGGACCCGCGCGAGAGCCGGGGCCGGGCCGGCCTCGGAGCGGGGCTGCAGCTCCCGCCCGCCGCCGCCTCCCCTGTGCCTGGATCCGGGGCCGCCCCGTCGCGGTTCCTCTTCAGTCGCCTCTGGACGAAAAGTCGAACCAACGGAGCTGGGCGGCGCGGGCGCCGGGTCCCTGCGGGGATCCCCGTGCGGTCCACTCGGTGAGGTGCAGGGACAAGTGTCAACTCCGTGCCGGCCTGCGGCGCCTGCCCGGGCTCTCTCTGCGTGGACGCGTGCGGCCCAGACGCTGCGCGGTCCGAGGGGCGCCGCCCGTGGCCCCGGCTGCACCGAGCGGGGCGCCACGGCCGGAAGCAGCGGTTGGGCCTGTGCGGAGGGCACGGGGCTGCGGCGTCCCCGCCAGACCCTGCCGGTGGCCGCGGCGCCAGAAGCAGCCGCAGGAGGGCCAGGTGCTGGGATCGGGGGGCCCCCGCCGCCCGGAGACTCCTGGAGGGTTCGCTGGGGTGTGGTTAGAGTTTTTTTACCTGGTGGGGAACTGAGGTTCGGGCGGGGCGGGACAGTTGTCAAGGGAGGTCGTTTTCAGGTGACTGTTGTGTTGACACGTCGACCCCAGGCAGGAAGCCCACCCGTTGGAGGCGATCAGCTTTCGGTCCAGTCACAGCTGTGAGGCTGCTGCTCTCGCAGGACTCGCCTGGCACTTCATAGGGGCGTCCACCGGCCTCGTTCGCTCCCTGCCGGGCCACGGAGTGGCTCTGTCTCCGCGGATGTGTCTAGTTTGGGCAGCTCCTAGCAGTGGGGTTGGACCGCCCATGGCTGCGGTTTCCTGGCTTCCTTCACGGAATTTTTGAGGTTCACAAGGTGATAGCCTTGTCTGTCCTCCGTTCCTGGCCGTGGCTGAGTGGGCCCAGGGGTGTCCCATGTGCGGCCCGCGGCTGCCTGCAGCCCAGGGTGGCTGTGAATGCGGCCCCACACAAAGTCGTGAATTAAAATACGACGAGGTTTCTTTTCGATGGCGTGTCGTATTTAATGTGCGGCCCAAGACAACTCTGCTTATTCCAGTGTGGCGCAGGGACGCCGAAAGGCTGGACGCCCCTGCTGGTGTGGACGCACCCCGTTTTGTTTCTCCCTCGTCCTTTCACGGACGCTGCAGCCCTTCCCGCTTCCTCCGGGTTCCCTGTAATACTTACTGCTCGGAACCTTGGAGCGCAAGTTTTCGTTTCCAGGTCTCTCTGGTGGGGAGCTAGGAGTAGAATTGCTGGTTATGTGGTAACTCGGTTCAGCTTTTGGAGGAACCATCGAGGTGAGGAAACATGTTCGGTGTTTGATGTTTGTGTTGGGTGAGTCGTTGACACCAGGGCTGGGTCGGTGGCCGTCTCGTTTCATCCCGAGCTTCCTTGAAGAAACTGTGTAGGTACACAAGGCAGGGGTGTGTAGTGTGTCTGCAGAGCAGCGAGGCCTTCACCACCATCAATTTTAGGACGTTGATCACCCCAAAGAGAAACCCTGTACCCCATTAGAAGTTACATCTGTTGGGACAAATGTCCCTCCCCTGTGGTGGCTCTCCAGTTGTTTCTTGGTTATTCTTGACCGAAAATTAACTTGTTGCATTCCATGAAAAGTCTGGTAGGGATTCTAATCAGAATAGCGTTGAATCTGTGTCTCAAATTGGGGAGAATTAGCAGCTTTATGATATTAACTTTCTCTGCCCACGAATATCCCTGGGGCCCGTCTTTGGACCTGTACAGAGCCTGGTACAGGAGATGCGCTCACTGGCCGTCAAGCATGTGAATGAGGAGTCTTTACACCTCAGTAGTTTCTACTGCAGCCTTTCACGAAAGAGAAAACTGCACTTCAGTGACCCCACGTGACTCATGGTCATGAAAAGTGACAGCCAGTGCTGGAGACGATCTGATGGACCTGGTGCTTGCTACGCGGGTTCTCTGCCCCCCGCTGCTCATGAGACAGCGGCATCCTTTTTGCTAATAATGTGGGCTGGCCAATCACTTTAAATTTTATTCATTCAACCTCCTGTGTAGGCGTCTTTTCCCTGCTGGGGCTGTGTGGGACTTGTGCACATGCGAACAAAGGTCTGAATTTGGGGGAGCCACGTGCCTGGCCCGGTGCCTGTCGCCTGCACACTTGAATCAGGAAAGACCACGGTAAAGGTGGCAATTGCAGCAGGATTCCAAGTTCCCAGCTTCTGTGACCCGTTACACATTGATTTCGAGTGCAAACGCATCGCGTGACTCGATGCAACGTCGTGGTGCAGCATTGCAGAGAGAGGGCCTTGTGGGTTTCTCTCTCTCTCTCTTTTGTAACCTTTGTCCTCCTGGGCCTTCCGGTCCGACCCTTCATCCACTCAGCAGTGCCCAGGGCTTGCTCGGTGCTGCAGCGAGGCGATACTTGTCCACAGGCCCTTTGCTCATGAACTCTGGGCCTCCCTTCCCTTCTCCGCACAGTGGAGGCTCAGGCTAGATAAACGTTTTTCAGTTTCTCTTGAACTCACGCCTCCTTTGAGAAGCATAAAACCCTCAGATCCTCCCCCAACCCCAGCCCTTATGATTTTGAGATGTCCGCCACGGGTGGCACATCTCTTTGTGAAGTTGATTTGATTTTGATTCTTTGCAGAAAAGACTCTTCAGAGAATTACTGCAGGGAGCAGGCGGGCGGTGGGGAGTGTGCCGCCCTTTACAGGGAGGGCAGTGAGCAGGGGCTTGGCTGTCAACGCCGCCTCCGCGCTGGCTTCTCCGTGATCTGGCACCGTTGCTTTGTCTGTGAATGGGAGGGGTGTTTAAAGGTTTAAAGGAAATAACATACGCGTGAACCATTTACGCCCTGGACGGAAACAAAGTATGTTAGCAGGCCAGGGAGTCTTTTTTGTTTTTTAATTTTTAAATTTTATTTAAGTTTTTTAAAAAGCCTTTATTTATTTTATTTTTAGAGAGAGGGGAAGGGAAGGAGAAAGATGGTGAGAAACATTAATGTGCGGTTGCCTCTTGCACGCCCCCTACTGGGGACCTGGTCTGCCATCCAGGCATATGCCTTGACTGGGAATTGAACCTGCAACCCTTTGGTTCTCAGGCCCATGCTCAATCCACTGAGCTATACTGGCCAGGGCAGATTCTTTTTTTTTAAACACAAAACTCTCGTCCACACTCCTCTGTCCATGTGTATTTTGGGGTTGGCGGAGGGTAAGGGGTGAAATATAAAGTCCGTCCTGGGATAGGTGGCCCCACACCACTGACCCCACCCCCCTTCCTCCCAGCCCAGGGCGAAATTCCTGCCGTTGGAGTCAGAAACGGGTCTTGTGGAAACGACCTTTTCATGTTCTTGCTTCATGTGGTTGCTGTGGCAGGTTTTGGTGACCTGAAGGCTGTGCAACGTGAGGTTCCTATTTAAGAAAAAGAAAACAAAACCACACGTACAGATCAGACGTGGGGCCGTGGCAGGGGCTCTTGCACGTGGGGCCCTGAAGCCCAAAGCTCCTGCTGCAGCTGCCTCTGGCTGTCAGGGCTGGGTCCCCGCGCTCCGGAGCAGGGGCGTGCGGATGGGTTTGCGGGAGTGTCCATGGGGTCTCCCTTACGGGCGAGGCGTTTACCTGTGTGTGTGTGTGGTGTCTTTCTTACTCAATGCAGTGATCTCATCGAATCGCAGTACCTTTTATAAAAATCAGACTTCTCACTTGGAGACACAGCGTAGATTTCTACGCGTCTGTGAGGAATGACCCTGAGAGCCTTGGGGCCCTGCGCCCGGTTCCCCGATGGCATCAGTGAGCTGCACTAGGGCGCAGCATTGGAGCAGACATGGATGCCCTGAGCCTTTGCGTGGTTGTCCTCGTTTTTACCCACGGCTAACCTGGGGCTCGGAGTGGACACAGGCCTGCCTGCCCCAGTCACCAACAAGGGCAGTGCGGGGTCAGGAGTCGCACTTGGTGTCCGGATCTCCTGGCATCACTGTCTCCCTTGTGAAGGTGTGCGGGGGCAGGCGGCCTTCGGTTCGTCCGGTCACTTGTTCGCCAGCAGACGCGGATGGAGGCCTCCTGGGCTGGCACGTGGGCTGTCTGGTTCAACTCCTCAACGGCGCTGACCGTCAGCTGCTCCTGCTTCCTGTGGGTCTTTGCCGACGTTGGCTCGGAGAGGCTGCAGAGCTCTTAGGCCCGCCGTTTATGGAGGAGGGGCAGCACCTGTGTGTGACCCCCCCTTTCAGGGCAGGCGGTATGCTGCGTGTTTCACGCGTGCAGCCTTCCTTAATCCGGACAGGCTGCTCTGGGCCGGTTTTCTTCCCTCCGTTAATTTGCAGTTTGGGCGCTTAGGTGGACTGGAGTTCAAGTCCAGGCCTGCCCATTCCAGTGAGGGGGTGGGGGGGTGGATTATTCCTTTGCCCTTTCGTTCATTCAGCAAGCGTTTCTGAGCGCTGACTCTGCTCCTGGCCAGGCGCCGGGAGCAGGACACAAGGGACAGGCCCGTCTGCAGGTGCTCAGAGCGCGGCCGAGAGCGATGGTGCTGGGGTGAGGGCTGTGGCGGCTGTCCGCAGGGCTGTGGGGGCGGGCTGTGCTCCAGGCTTTGCGAGGGGCTCACCCTGCCCCCTGGGGGGTCAGTGTCGGGGTCCACGGCCGCGTGCGTCTCAACACCTCCTCTTGTCTCTGTGGGCAGGGGCTGCACCATGAGCGTCCCCGATTACATGCAGTGTGCCGAGGACCACCAGACGCTCCTCGTGGTGGTCCAGCCCGTGGGGACCGTCTCGGAGGAGAACTTCTTCCGCATCTACAAGAGGGTGTCCTCCGTGAGCCAGATCAGCGTGCGGGACTCCCAGCGGGTGCTGTGCATCCGCTACCGGCACCACTACCCGCCCGAGAACAACGAGTGGGGCGACTTCCAGACCCACCGCAAGGTCGTGGGCCTGGTCACCATCACGGACTGCTGCGCGGCCAAGGACTGGCCGCAGACCTTCGAGAAGTTCCACATGCAGAAGGAGATGTACGGCGCCACGCTCTACGACTCCAGGCTCTTCGTCTTCGGGCTGCAGGGGGAGGTCGCCGAGCAGCCGCGCACCGACGTGGCCTTCTACCCCAACTACGAGGACTGCCAGAGCGTGGAGAAGCGGATCGAGGACTTCATCGAGTCACTCTTCATCGTGCTCGAGTCCAAGCGTCTGGACAGGGCCACAGACAAGTCCGGGGACAAGATCCCTCTGCTCTGTGTCCCGTTTGAGAAAAAGGACTTCGTAGGACTGGACACAGATAGTAGGTAAGTTCACCAAGAGGCCCGGGGTCCTGGCTTCGTTCTTGGGTTGCTCCCCGAGGTCAGGAAGGGGCCAGGGTGGAACTCTGTTGCAGCAAGGGGGAGAAAGGCGCAGTCCGTTCACGTGCAGACTTGCAACCTGCTCCTGGCCGAGTTGTTCGGTTGGTTAGAGTGCTGTCCTGGTACGCCAAGGTTGTGGGTTCGATCCCGGGGCCGGGCACTTAACGAGAATCAACCAATGAGTGTGTAAATAAGCAGAACAACAAAAACTGGTGTTTCTTTCTCTAAAAAGGAAAACATCAGGAAAACATTAAAACAAACAAACAAACCAGGACAGCCTTTGCATAAGGGAAATCCTTTAAGGTTGCTGTGTTCCCTTGCTCCCCCTTCTCAACTGGAACCCCAGTGGGACCCTCAGTGGGACCCTTGGAGCTGCTGCCCAGTAAGGCAGCCACGGCCCTTGTGGCTCTTGAGCACCAGAGAGGAGGCTGGTTTGAGCTGACATGAGCTGTGAGTAAAATGCACGTCAGGTTTGGAGCCTTAGAGCAGAAAAAGTGATGTAAGGTAGCTCATTAATATTTATGTATTGATTATGTGCCAAAAATGATAACATCTTCCATAGATTAGGTTAAATAAATTATTCAAGTCAGTTTCAAGTATTTATTTTTTTCTATTTTTTTAAAAAATTATTTTTTGGAGAGGGGAAGGGAGGGAGAAAGAGAGAGAAACATTGATGTGAGAGAGACACATCAGCCGGTTGCCCCTGGCCTGTGCCTTGGCCAGGGACCGAACCCGCAACCCGGGCCTGTGCCCTGGCCGGGGACCCAGCCTGCAGCCCGGGCCTGTGCCCTGGCCGGGGACCCAGCCTGCAGCCCGGGCCTGTGCCCTGGCCGGGGACCCAGCCTGCAGCCTGGGCCTGTGCCCTGGCCAGGAATGGAACTGCTGACCTTTTGCTTTGCGGGATGACATTCCACCAACTGAGGCAGACTGGTTGGGGCCTATTTCTTACTTGTTAAAATGTGGCAACCAGAAAACTTAAGTTTACTTATGTGGCTCACGGTCTGCCCCTACGGGACAGCGCTGCCCTGGAGCACAGTTTGGAGCTCCCTCAGGGTCATCCCTTGGATTGGGAGGTGGGGGGCTGCATTTGGAGAGGCAGCAGAGTGAGGTGTGAGCTCGGCTGGAGGTGGACCCAGGGCCCTGCCTCCCAGGCTGGGCGCCATGCATGGGCCAGGCCCCGTCTTCCCTCCTGTAGCCACAGTGTCTGCCCCAGGATGTCAGGGCCACACCGGGGACTTCCTGAGAGCCGCAGCCTCCGTGGGACAGGGAACGCTGGGCAAAGTGGGGGGGGGGGTCAGCTCTCACAGTTTCCTGCAGTTAAGCTCACAGACTCACTGTGTGCCAGGGCCGCGGGTGTGGTCCTCTGGCTCTTCCCCTGCCCCGCCCTCTGCTCCATCCCCCCCCCCCCCCTTGCCGCCGTGGCATCCGAGGATGGCACGTCAGCAGCAGAAGATGAGGGGTGAGCCCAGGGTGCAGCCGTCTGCCCAGGGCGGGCCCCCCTTACTAGGGAGAGCGCAGGGTCACCGTGCCACTTCGGCTTTGTGCCCCGGCACTCCATGTCGCTCCTCCCTCCTCTGCGGACTCGCGGTGACGGTGTCACAGGTGAGGAGAAGAAACGGTTGGCCCAGTTCAGTCCTGTAACTGACAGGCACGGAGAGCGGCCCAAGCCAGACCTGAGTGCAGTGCCTTGCAGGGTCTGGGGTGATTTTTCTTTCTTCGCCTGGCACATGGGTGTGGTCTGAGGGAAGGCCAAGGGTCACACCCACAGCCTGTGCTTGATTGCTGCGGGGGCCCCTCCCACACCTTGGAGCTGAGGCAGCTGCCCAGGGTGGAGCTGCTGCGCCTCCTGGGCTGTCAGGCGGGTCCCCCTCGCGGAGTGGGGTGGGGCAGCTCACAGGTTCCCCTGGACTCCCCATGTCACCGCAGCCTGTGGGCTGTCAGGGACAGGCCTCTCCCCACTGCACCGACCGCTGGGTGAGCGCCTGAAGCCTCGAAGCAGCCTGGGCGGGGAGCCCTGCCCTGGCCCCTGGACCCGTGCCTCCCCCTCTCCTGCACGAGGCACCGGTGACGTTTTTTCTTATCAACCTCTTGGCTTTGAGGCTGCAGACCCACCAGAGAGTAGCTTGGTTTTGCCTTTGAAATCTGGGCTCACAATTTGGCGGGAGCAGCGAGGCTGTTTCGGGACATCTGCCTGGCGCGGAGTGGCCGGGAACATGAGCACGTGTCTGCAGAGCGCCCCCGCAGGCCGGGCCTGCTCTGGGCATGGGGCGCAGCAGCACAGCGAACCTCCCCGGGAGCCCGTTCTGCTCCAGTCGTACCCCGAACACTCAGCCTTCACTCGAACTCCCGTGAGGTGACTCCAGATCAGGCCCCTTCTCCTCCAATCGCTGTGAATCCGCTGTGGCCCTTGAGGCTCCACTGCTCTGTCACCTCTGCCCCGGGCCTGGGGCAGGGACCGAGCCCGTTGTCACCCCTGCACCCGTGGTAGGGGCGATACGACGTGTCCGCCCGGGGAGGAGGCTGGGCTTTGGAGCTCGAAGGGGCGTGCCTAGAAGCAGGCCCCGCTCTGGTTTGGCGCACTGGCCCCCGCAGGCGCCCTGGCAGGAGCCACTCGCTCCAGGCCCCGCGTCCCAGGAGCAGCGGGGGCGGCGGGTCTTACTGAGCATCCGGTGTGTCCCAGCCCCAGCAGGGCCCCTGGTGGGTTCTCGCACGTGGTGGGTCGTAGCTGTCAAAGTTATTTTTGTTCTTGTGTGTTTCTAATTTCGCTTGTTCTTTTTCTTTTCTTTTCCTTTCTTTCTCTCATACCGCCCTGTGAGTATGTTGTTGGGTCTGAAAAGGTAGGCCCTGAGTGTGTCGCACTGGAAATGGCTGGGTTGCCCTCCGCGCTGCCTTCCCGTTGCCTTCACCGCTTTAACAACGAACCCTTGTCGCTGCCTGTTCCCACGCGTCATCCCACTCGTCCTTTGTTTTCTAATTGTTTTCAAATTTTAGCTTTTTTAGCCCATAACCCACTGGTGCCTGAGCTCTGTGGAAGCACTTGCTTTGGGGGCCCTGTTTGGTTCTCCTTAGTGTCTGTGACCAGCGAGCCCGTATGAATTTTTATTTGTCCGAGGAAGCGAGATGCTAGTTGATCTCCGCAGCTGCAGAGGGGCTATGCGGTGGGCTGCTCTCACCGGGAAAGTCGAAGGCTGCAGCGCCTTGCTTGGTCCCGGCTTTTAGCTTCGCGCCTCAGGCACGTGGTGCTTGGCTGCTGCTGGGCGGTGTGCATGGCGGTACTTCCTGACCGCGGTCACCAGCACATGGACGCCGCTGGAGGGAACGGCCCCTGCAGCGTCTTCTGCTTTCCCCCGGAGCATGCCAGGACTTCCCCTCAGTGGCGTCCCTTCCCGAAGGGCCAGAGACTTCTCGGGAACCGACACCAGCCCTGTGCTCTCTCGGCAAGGGCAGCTTTTTGAGGCATCAGGGACTTAGGATCTGCCTGTAAGCAGCCAGTGCATTTGGGTCTTGGGGACACGAGGGCCTCTGTCCTTGACCATGGTGGCCCTCCGCCTTAGCCAGCAGGCCTGCAGAGCGAGGCGCGTCCCCCCCCCCCCAGTTGTGCGGGGCCCGCTGTAGCCTTTGCCCTTTGCCCTGGGCCCTGGGCCCGTGTGGAAAGGTTGTGTCCATGTTTGTCGGGGCTGATGTGCAGCCCTGAGGGGCAGGTCGCAAGTCTGCAGCAATGCAGCTGCGGTGCCCGAGGTCAGCCCTGGGGGACACTCTCTAGTGGCCCAGGGTCCGTTGCGCCTCGTCGGGACAGGTTTTGCCGCCACCGTGGCCGGAAGGCCGTGGCTGTTCAAGGCGCTGGTCCCCGTGTGAACACTTGCATCCTCAATTGCTTCGTCTCAGTTGACGCAGGCTGATGTCCTGCAAGACTGTCATGTTCTGGGGTTGAGGGAACAGAGCACAAGTAAGAAAGTGTGGTGAGTGCCGGAAGTTGAAGCTGCCCGGTGCAGACCACACGTGGCGGGGATGCTGGGTGCCTGGGCCCTGCCCCTGGGTCTTGCACTTACCAGATCCCCGGGGAGCGCTGGGGGAATAGCCCTGCCTGGGTGCCCCCTTCTCCCTGCCTCCCCCGCCCCCGGCAGGTGTGACCATTAGTTGAGGTTTCTCCTAGACCGTGGGCCCTTCCAAGTTCAGACTGCAGGAGAACCACGAGTCCCTTTTCCTGGGCCACCTCCTGGCCCCGTGGGTAAGACGCACGTGCCTCCCCTGAGTGGCGGGTGCAGGAGAGACCTCCCCCTGCAGCGGGCTGTGACCCGGCATGCCTGGGAGCGTGCGGTGCCCTGTGCGGGGCCTGCAGAGCGAAGCTGAAGCGTGCTTACAGACAGAAGTGACAGGACGTGCCGGCGACTGCGGAGGGGGGCGTGGGTGAGGAGAAGGGGGGCGCGGGTGTGGCCCTCAGGGCCTTGACTTGAGCCAGGATGTGTGGTGGCTGCTTCCTGACCTGGGGTCCGGGCAGTCCCTGCCGGGGCCACGTTCAGAGCGCACGCCGGGCCTGCTTTTAGATGCCTGTTCGACATTCAAGGGGCGAGTTCAGGGGAGGCTGTCGGAGCGTGAGCCAGGAGCTCGCTCCGGTGCAGGAGCCGGACTGGAGGCGCCCGTGGGAGCTGCCAGTGATCAGCTTGCAGTCGGACCTCAGATGTGGACCAGTTCACCTAGAGCCGGGCGAGCTGGGGCGGGTGGGAGGTCCGGTGGGCGGAGGACCGGAGGCAAGCCCGGTCCCGGAGGGTCTGGGAGTCGTTCAGGACGCCTGGGACGTGAGGTGCGGTGGCTGTGCCCGCTGAAGGCGCCAGGGGCGGGCGGCCACGGCAGAAACTGGCAGGGTGCGGCGGGGCAGCTGCAGGTCCCGGGGCAAGCCCTGGCAGCTGGCCGTGGGGTCGGTGGGCCCGGGAGGGCAGCGTCGCTGGGTCCTTCAGGGAGGCAGGCCCGAGGCCGGCAAGAGGAGGGTCTGATGGCGGCCTGACGGCAGTCCGAGGGGGAGGCACAGACAACGGGGAGAGGAGCTGGCGTGTAGAAGGATCGTTGGGCACTTCTAGAACAGTCTTTCTCCTCAAAACTAGACTAAAAAAAAAATACCAAGTGGGCCGCTAGGACAGTGATACTGCGGAGGGGGCCGGCCGTTCCTCGCGGACCCTTCCCGGGCGTGGGCGCCGCGTCGGTGAGTTCAGAGGACAAAGACCCGCCCGTGGGGGCCTAGTGCCTTCTCGGTGGGAACGTCACGTGTGAAAGGGGAGAGGGTGGGGCAGGGGAGGGGCCAGACGGTCCTCGGTCATCGTCGGCTGCCCTGTCTGCGCAGCTTGCTCCCACCCACGCGTGTTCACAGTCCCGGGACAAGCTCATCTTGGGGTGGCAGCGCCCCCCGAGTTCCCCGTCCTGTCGTGTAGGTCAGTCCGGGAGAGAACTGCGTTCGCGGGGGAAGCTGGCGGTTTCCGAAGTACTGGGGTTCATTCTGCTTCGTGTAATCTAAGCCTCGGTGGTAAGCACCTGACCTCAACATGAAGAACCGTGAGTGGAACCGTGTGCTTTCAAAACACACCGTTGCGGATCACACCGATCGTACTTCTTACTTTGGAAATGTCTGGGCTGCATCTTGCTACAGCCGTGTGCACCTTCGAAGTTCCTGCAAAGAGGGAATAATTTACTTTTCTCGAAGAGTTCAGGCGGGATGCTTCAAAGCCCGTTTTAGTCTGACAGGTTAGGAGTGAGGTCGTTAAGAAAGCAAGTCTGATTCAGCATCTGCCGGGGTCCGTGTGATGGTCCTCGTGAAGCCCTCTGTGCACTGAGAATTACGGTGCTTACTGGAGCAGGCGGATGGGATTCCGGGCCCTGAACCCTCTCCCTGGTTAGAACGGGAGCGCGCAGCAGGTCAGCGCGCCCGGCGCTGCCTGCGTGTGGGCCGGAGAAGTGCCGGCCGGCCTCCCCGTGTCGGGCCGAGGGGCCTGGGTTTCCCACGCGGACAGGCAGCTGTTCCCTGCGCTCGGGGCAGTTTGCGCGGGAGTGTTGCTCTCCGGCTGTGCTGCGTCAGCTGCAGGCGGGAGTTCTGCACAGCGCATCCCAGCGGTCCCAGGGTGAGGCGCCGGATCGGCTGTCACATGAACCTCCCTCCCTGGCTGATCAGTGGCACGTGACACGCAGGTGCGAGTCCTCCCGCTTGGGGCTTGGCCTGTGCTTTCGCCCTTTGCTCCTGCCTTCCCTCTTCGCTCTTTCTCCTCTTCCAACGCGTCCTCAGAGGGGTCACAGTCTTGGTGGAAGGGACGGACGCACACCCAGGTGATAGCTAGGCTGACGCTTCCGGCCGAGGGCTGGAGGGCGTTGTCAGGGAGGATTTCTTGGTGGAAGAGGGCTCCGCACTGAGCTGTGAAGCAAGAGTGAGCGTGAGCCGGGCGCAGGGGCTGGAGCGGCCTGGGCAGAGACCCGGAGCCTTGCGGGGTGGGGGCTTGGGGAGAGCGCCCTGCGCTGACACGCTCGAAGGGGTCGCTGCCCTAGAGTTCAGGGTGCAAGGGTGCTCCTGTGGGGTCGCTGGGGAGCACGTAGCCATGGAGGGCCTCGGAGGGCTTGTTTTCATTAAAACTCTCCGCGGGCGGGCAGCGAAGGCTGTTAGCCGGGTGGGATCTTCGGGAGAAGAGTTCTGGCGTTAGGGGCCGCGTGGCAGGAGCCGCTCTGAGTCCCTTTGTGACCTGTCCCTTCGTTTGGTTTGGAGTGTCCAGGGGAGTGGAGTGGGTGCCCAGTACCAAGCAAAACACACTTGCTGTTTTGGAGCCCACGAATGTCAGAAGCGGATTCAGCACAGAATGTTCTAGGAACACAGCAGGGACCGCTAACCCAGAGCGCAGAGGTTGGAAGCAGGGAAGGCTTGCTTGAGAAACTGGCCGTCCAACCGAGCCCTACGGAGCGTGGGAAGCCGGGAGGCAGAGGGGCGGGTGGAGCCTGAGGTCAAGGGGTGGTGGGGGGAGGGTTGGAGCCTGGTACTGCTGCAGCGCCCGGGGTGCGGGAGAGCCGTGGGAGGGGCTGGACCCCGGTCGGAGGGCCTTGGACGTGCTGTGGGAAGGCTGTGCTGGCCACGCGTGTGGGGGGAGGGGCCAAGGACAGGGAGTTAGAAGATCCCAGAAGGCTGTTGCGGTGACCAGTGGGGGAGGGCAGCAGAGGGGGTACTTTCTGGGGGCGGGACTTGTTAGCTGGGCCCTTGTAACACTGCCTGTGGCTGGGGGACGCAGATGGAGGCTGGCGCGGCCTCTTCTGCCACGGTGTGAAGGCAGGACCACCCCAGCGTGCACCGGGCAGTGCTGGCTGCCGCCTTCCGGGGATGAGCATCCGGCTGCCTTCTCAGCATTTTGTGTGCCTGTCTGTCTGTAGCGAGAGAGGCACACGCTTAGCCGGTGTGCTGCGGGGGCGGGGGCCGGCGTGAGCGGTGACACGTCTCCACGTGCTTTGTGTTTCAGGCACTACAAGAAGCGGTGCCAAGGGCGCATGCGGAAGCACGTGGGGGACCTGTGCCTGCAGGCGGGCATGCTGCAGGACTCCCTGGTGCACTACCACATGGCGGCGGAGCTCCTCCGCTCGGTGAACGACTTCCTGTGGCTCGGAGGTAAGGCCGTCTGCGGTGGGTGGTCAGGTGCGCGCTCGCAGCCACTCGTGTTTGAGAGGGGAGGGAGTGAAACACGGCTCCACACATGAAGGGCGAGGGCGGAGAAGCAGGCAGCCTGCTGGATGCTCAGGGCGGTCTCGGGCCGCTGCCCGGCCTCGCCCCCGCACTCCCCGGCCTGGCCTGCACCCCCGGCCTGCTGGAGCATGCCCACGCTTTCCCTGACTGCACACTGGTTCCGTGGTCCTCTGGTTTTTAGTTTCACCACATCTCGCCCTCTGCTCACCCACATCCGTCAGCTCTTGCACCCGCCCTTCAGCGCCTCACCCACACCCCGGCTGATGGGTGGACGAGCAGGCACACCCAAATGGTGGGGCAGGCGTGAACACGAGTGAAGGACCGCCACCGTCACCACACGGACGAGCCTCGGTGACATCAGGTTGAGTCAGGGGAGCCGGACACGAAAGGCGGAGTGTCGTAGGGTTCCGGTGACCTGTGATGTCCAGACAGGCAGAGGCAGGCGGCCGGCGGCCAGGAGCTGGGTGCAGGGGGAAAGGGGGCAGGCTGCCGGGGCAGGGTTCCTTTAGGGGTGATGGAGGTGTTCCGGAGTTGGATGGTGGTGAGGGTTGCCCAGCTGTGAATATGCTAAAAACCCCTGAACTGCGCACTTCTAATTAGGTGAGTGTTATGGTGTGTGAGTTACATCCCGTTAAAAAACTAGAAAAGAAGGAAAAGCCTGCTTCAAAGGGCAGCCTTTTGGGCCCCACCAGAGAGGGGCAGCCCGCAGCACTGCACACTGAGCCCTGTCTGCGGGCTCCTTGTGTGCTCCTGAAATCCGTGTGCGTGGGGATGGAGGCAGACGTGGGCACTGCTGTCGGGGCCCGTCCGCCAGCCACTTAGGAGAGACACCAGGCGGAATGCGGGACCGGGGGAGGGGTTCGGGCGGGTTTTCCAGGGTGCTGCGGAGCACATGGAATACCAGAAGCATTTAGCGTGGCGCTGGGTGGCTGACCCGGCCTCTTAGGGAGAACAGGGACGCGGACGTCGGGGGAGGAGTGAGAGCTCGGAGTAGACGGATGGGAACAGTGAAGGAACAGGTGAAGGGTTAAGCCGAGTGAGAAGGAAACGTGAGTTTTACTTTGCTTTCTGACAGAGAAGTCTACACACAGTTACTGGGTGGGGGGACGGATGCAGACCCCCGGGGCCACTGGGGTCTCTGCAACAGGTCCCGGCTCACGTGTCCCGAAGATGCCGCATCCCTGACTCACAGCGAGTGTCGGCTGGGTGGCAGCCCGGGGGCAGGCTGCGTGGGGACGGCGTGCCGGATCCCGCGGCCCATGCACGGCCAGCCCCACGGAAACGCACGTGCAGTGGCGTGTCCCCGAGGCTACGCGCGGCGCGCCACCAGCAGCCTGACCGCGGACATCAGGACGCCTGTGACGATGTAGCACAGTGCCGGTCCCAGCGTGTTCGTTTTGTTTGGGAAAATAGTCACCTTCCCTAAAAATTTAAGTGTCTTGGGCTTCTTACACTGTCCTGGGATAGAACGGACCACCTCAGTAGCTTCTGAGGCCAATACATTTCTGTCACCACACTTGCTATAGCAAACCTGGTTCCCTTCACTTCTGCAACAATGTTTTAAAGGAATTAGCGCATAAATATTTAAATCCTGAACTTGGGAAAGATCTGCAGCTGCACCCCACGCACAGCACACGCACACAGAAGCTCTTGGTGATCCTCGGTACTTGTTCAGAGTGTCGGGGTGTTGAGACTGGGAAGGGTGGGAACCGCTAGGGGCCGGGTAGGTGAGCCCTGCTGAGCCGCTGACTGGCACGTGGTCCGCCCCGAGGCTCCCAGGTCGGAACCGCCGTTGCTGGCGGAACAGCTGTGCTCCAAGGGGGCGTGGCTGCCTGGAGAGGCAGGTGGGCCCACGGGGCTGCTTTGCTGGAGCGGAGGCACTCGGGGTGTCTGGTGTGGGAAGGTGCTCTGGCCCTGTTTGGTGGCCTTGCTTCCAGGTGTCTCCTGTCCAGGGCACACGGCACCCCCTGGAGTCAGAGGCCGGTGCGGAGCGCGCCGCGCCCTGCGCTGCTGGCTCAGTGAGGGGATGGCTGGCGGGTACGCTGGTCCGTCTGGCGGGTGGATGCAGTCCCTCCTCGTAGGGAGCCTTTCCCGCGATGCCGGCCTCGGCATCCGCGCAGGCGCGGGGGAGGGTTGGAGGCGTGTCCCTGCTTGTGGGGCCGGCGCGAGGGAGGGTTGGGGGCGTGTCCCTACCTGTGGGGAAGCCAGCCATCGGTAGGCTCGGTCTTCGTTTTGGGGGAGAGCGGACACTTCCACGTGAAGCGCGCTCGTCTTCGTCAGGCACTTGCCGCCGTGCCGGCCGCCGCCTTTGTTAACCGCCCTTTCTGTCCCCCCTGCCCAGCTGCCCTCGAAGGCTTGTGTTCGGCTTCTGTCATCTACCACTATCCCGGCGGGACCGGAGGCAAGACCGGGACGCGGAGGTTCCAGGGGGGCTCTGTTCCGGCGGAGGCGGCCAACAGGCATCGACCAGGTGAGCGCGCGCCCCTCCGAGGCCTGCACTGGGTCCTGGCCGTAGCCCAGGTGAGGGGGTGCAGGTGTGACCTCTGCCTCTGAGCTCGGCCTGACTGACGTTTGCCTGAGCGTGGCCTCTGTGGGGTCAGACGTCTTGCACAGAAGATGCTTTGTCTGGTTTTATTCAATATTTATCGATCTTACTGAATCTTATAAATAATACTAATGGGTTGCAACGATTGGTTGATTGCTGGGACGCTTGCATAAATTTCATGAGACTGACTTTGAAGTTCTGTGTCTGTGTTTCCTTCATAATTCCTGTGTGTTCTGCGAAGCTATCCCAGAGGTTAGTTTTAACAGCCGGTCATGGTCTGGGCTGTTTCTTACTCTCCCAGGTGATGAATTTCTCCTGATGAGTTAAATCTAGTTTGTTGGCACCGATGAAGCCTAAGGTGACGTGTATGAGCAGGAGCGGGAGAGGCCTTGGGTGCCTTCCTCCCCACGGTGTCCTGCCCCACGACCCGCAGAGCGCGGAGACCACCTTGACGGACCAGGCCCGGCAGCCGCAGCCTGAACCCGGGCGCCCCCTCTGCAGAACGAAGGGCTGGATGCCTCTGCAGCGGTTCTTGGGGGTGGGCCGCCGTTCCTCAGCAGAGCCGGGCCCCCCCCCCCCCAGGGCTCAGCGGGGGTCTGGGTGTCGAGAGGGAAGCAGAGCAGAGCGCGCTGAGGGGGGTGCAGAAGGCCTGAGGCTCAGGGCCGGGTCTCGGCCCCTCCCTCCCAGGCACCCCGGTTCCTCGACCGCCAGCGCCTTCCACCCACGTCTGTCCCTCCTTGTCCTCGCTCCTGTGTCTGGTGCGAGGTTGCGGAATTTCTAGGCCCACCGTGTTCTCCCGCCAGCCGGCCACCAGGTGCTGTCACGGCTGGTGCACTCAGAAAGGCGAGCGCAGGCTCTGCTGTCTCTCGGGAGCAGCCGGCGGCGCCCCCTCCGCGCGTGCCCGGGTCGGGGTGCTGGCGCCTGCCCTGTGGGCTGAAGAGTTTGGTTGGGAGATTGTGCTACTGAGGCTCTGGGGACTTTTGGGAGCAACATTTCATTGTTCCCCTTGCTGAGTGTAGGCAAAAAAAGTTCCCAACTTTCTGGAAAAACTGCTCTGTCTGCAGAAGAGAAATGCCTTTTTTTAGCTTTGCAAAGAACTTGGGAACTTTCTACGGCTGAAAGCAGTCTCTGGGGGAAGGCGCGGGAGGCCCAGGTGAGGGTTGGAGGGGCAGTGCAGACCGCAGGGGGGGCAGGAGCAGGCGGTGAAGGCCCAGACCCGTCCGTCACCAGGCTGGGTGGAGGGGCCGGGCGTTGCTGCACCTGGCTCGTTAATTTCAGGACGATGGGTGTGTGGGGACCACCTTGTCCTCCGTCAGGAACCCGGGGCCTCTGCTGCCCGAGTGAGGCCCGGGTACGCCGTCCAGTCCCCGCCCCCTGGAAGTCGAGTCTCGGGCGCTGCCCCAGCAGCAGAGCCGCAGACGCACGCCGGAGAAGGCTGCTCGGTCTCTCCCAGCCTGGTTTCCGTGTCCGTCAAGTGGGGGAGACAGTGACAGTCCCCGCCTCGCAGGGGTCCTGTGGGGCCCGAGGGCGACACACAGATGCCGGCACTTGCGAGACGGGAGCGCTGCCGTTACCAGTGCTGTTGGTGGTGGGGGTGCGGCTCCAGGAACGACGTGGGAAGACCCTCAGTCTTGTCCAGGGCACGCGGTTTTCAAGCGGGTTTCCTTGGAGGCCAGGGAGTGTGTTCCCACTTAAAGTCGGGTTATCTGAGTTTCAAAAGAATTCTGTACCCTCGACCTCTTTTTGCTTTAATTCTTCTTTTGTTTTAGTTTTTTAAAGACTTTATTTTCCTAGTAGCCAAATGTTTGCAGCCGTTAATTTTTTTTCCCCTGGAGACTTGTATATGAATCTGCAGGTCTGTAATTAGTGGACACCACCTCCCGCCAGTTCATTGTGGAGATGCCAGATAACCGAGGGCGTGGCGGTGACTCGGGCGTCACCAGGTTTCGGGCGTGTTCTGTGTGTGAAGGACGGGGCACAGAGGAATACATTTGACCAGGCTTCTCACCGAGCAGAGAGTTTTTAGGGCTACCTGGAGACGTGTCCTCACGCAGGTCTGCCAGCAGGTGTCACGGGTGTGGTGTCCTGGGCACTGGGGGGGTGCTGGCTCCTCTGAGCTCCGGTCTCCTCATCCGCAGAGCGGGCTTTGTCACCCGTCCACTCGTGACGGTGGTCAAGCATTGCTCTGGGCTCACGGCTGTGTGCCGTGGAAAGCACCTGCGTTGTATTGTAACTGTGGCTTCTGGACAGCAGTGCTTCTTTGTCCGCACGTAGAAATGGAGGTTGCTGGGGGGAAGCGGCGGGGAACGGGGACGTCTGTAATAGTGTTGACCCTAAAAATAAAGAAAAGATGGAGCGTGCAATGCCCCAGACAGCTCTCAAGCAGGACCGCGACCCTGGGCCCTGTCTCTGGAGAGTCGCTTGAAAAAACACACGGTTTCAGTCGGGGTATCTGACTGGGACGCGCTCGCCTCTTTGGCTCTTGTGAGCTGTTCACGAATGGCCGCAGTCGCTGACCAGAGTGCGGGCTGGAGCCAGTGCCCTCGGGGTGTGTCCCGCCGTCGCGGGCGCTGCGTTCCGCAGAGCAGGCTGGTCGGAGCTCACGGCGTCAGATGAGTGACCAGACGATCAAGGCTTTCAAAGCTTCTAGCAACAACGAGATGAACAGTTTTGCATTTTTCTTTCAATTTAGTTTTTTTTTTTTTTTAAGATTTCATTTATTCATTTTTAGAGGCAGGGGAAGGGAGGGAACACGAGAGGGAGAAAACCATCAATGTGTCGTTGCCTCTTGTGCACCCCCTACTGTGGACCTGGCCCACAACCCAGGCATGTGCCCTGACTGGGAATCGAACCATCGACCCTTTGGTTCGCAGGCTGGCACTCAGTCCACTGAGCCACACCAGCCAGGGCGTATTTTAAACTAACTACAAAGTTACTTTGTAATAGTTGGAAATCCTTAGTTTGTGAAGTGTGCAGTAACTCTGTGTGTGTATGAGTGTGTAAGATTTTAGGAAGCTTGTGGAAAGTCCCATACAGCTGTCTGGCACCTCTGTCCCCACCGCCATACCCATCCTGAGGTGTGGGCATATGTTTGCACAAGTGAATTTCTATGCCTACTATTCCCTCGTCCTTTGGCTTATTTATGGAAGTGACAGATTCTCATACTTGTTTGAGAAGAATTGGGGTGCGTGAGCTTAGAACGTGGCGGGGAGAGGGGCTGAGGAGGCACCCTCACTTCATGCAGAGGGAATGAATGGTGGCCTTTTTTCCCCCTGAAGCAAAAAGTCACCGAACTGGCAGCGTACGGTTATTCAGAATTGCGCTTCTGATCCAATAGAAGCATCTCGGGTTTGCAAGGCTGTGCGAATTACGGAAGATGACTTATCGTTACCTTTAATGGCAATTTTGTATTCCCCATAAAAGACCGTCCTCTGTTCTTTCTTCCAGGGGCACAGGAAGTCCTCATTGACCCAGGTACGCCGTCCGTGTGCTTAGCTTCTCCTGGTGGTGTTCTTTAAGTGCTTGCTCATGGCGGTGCGAGTGAGTGGCTGCAGCGTCTGCGGGGTGATCTTGGGACGTTCTGATTTGAGTCACTCGGAATCAGAACCCTGAAGCCCTGATTACTGCCTGGTCCTTGTCCGATGGGGCTCCGATCGCTCTGTGCTGTGTGTCGAGGACCACCCTTCTCCGGCATGGCTAAGTGAGTGGTTTGCAAAGCGTGCTTCTGAAGTCCTCCGAATGCACTCAGCATGCTTGTGCAGTCCGTTCTGAGCTTGTTTGCAGTGATGACTTTGCTCTGACCCCGTGGTTGACGCTCCTCTCAATATTAATTTGAATTTTGCTGCATTTTCTGTATGTGTTCTAGCATGGAAAGACATCTTGCATTTTTTACAGAGGTGGGCTTGCTTTCCCCTCTTAACAGCTTCTGTGATTAATCTCTTTTATTTCAGTGCCTAATTGTTTTATAATGAGCTCTGTTATTTTCTGGCTTAATCAGCAAGAGTGATGAAGGGTATATAATAAAAAAAAGAAGACCTGCCTTCCTTTGAAGATGCCTATTCCCTCTCATTGTGCATCTTGATTCTGAAATGAAATGGCTTCAGCCTTGCAGATTATTTTGTTTTACCTCTGTGGTGAACCCTTTCCCTCGGCTGACGTTTTGTGATCATTTCTCAGTGGGGGGGGTGTGGAGCGTGCAGAGGAAGAAAACCAGATGTGTTGTTTTCAGGGGACCTGAGTTGCTGTGAAAAGGCAGTTTGAGGGTGGGCTGCGGGTGAGTGGCCGCCTCCCAGCCCCGTGAAGGCACTTGATGAGCAATTACATCGGGGCTGGATGTGTCCGTGCGCGACCCGTAGAAGTCACTGAGCCCGGTCTGCCGGATTCTGGGCTGAATTGCAGCGTGTCGACCACTTTACTTGCAGGAGAATTAGATGCTTGTACGAAGTAGAAGTAGCCTAGGGCTATCAGGAAGACCAGTCATTTGTTGAGATAAAAGAAAGGGTATATATTTTTATTCCTGAAACTTTTCCAAGTAAAGTTGTACCAAGATGAAATTGAGTTTGGAGTGCTGGGTGCAAGCGACGGTGTTCTTTTTCTTTTCTTCTTTAATTTCTTTTTTAAAAAAGATTTTATTTATTGATTTTTAGAGAGAGGGGAAGGGAAGGAGAGAAGGCAAGAAACATCAATGCGTGGTTGCCTCTCCCACACCCCCTACTGGGATCCTGGCCTGCACGTGGGCCCTGACTGGGAACCGAACCAGCGACCCTTTGGTTCGCAGGTGGGCACTCAATCCACTGAGCCACACCAGCCAGGGCGAGGGTGTTCTGTTTCGTTATTTGGGGGGTGTCAAGAACCTGGCACAGAGGCTGAAAGGGGTTAGGGAGGAACACAGGGACCAGTGTTGGGGGTCTGAGAGCATCCTCTGGAATGGCCCCGAATTGGAAAAACGTGGACTTGATCGCTACTTAGCTGAGGGAGCGGAGGCAAAGGCAGTTGGGATTCCGCCATCCCCACCTCTCAGCTCTCCTGTGGCCTCTGCCCGCAGGGGCTTTGTATCAGGACTGGCCGCAGCCTGGTGCGCTAAGGTCTCCCTGGAGTTCTGGCGTCGTCCTCTCCTCCCCGCTCTTCTGCTCTGGCAGGGGTGTCGGTGGGGGTCACTTCCCCAGCCCCAGGAGCAGCGTGGCAGGTTCTCCTGGTCTCCGAGTCTGGGCAGCGCACGTTCTCGTGGGGCCGTCGTGCCGCTCAGCTGCATAGGGACCCCGGCAGGTGAGGCTGGCAGTCACGTCACTTCCGTTTAAAAACTGTCGGTAGGCGGGCTGTGGAAGCAAACCGCCCCAGGTTCCGCTGCCCGCTCTCCCCACAGCCGAGCCCAAGGTCCGAAGGACGAGAGCTGGGAGGGCGGCCCCCCTGGGCGCCCCACCCGCGTCCGAGGCGGAAATCCTGGTGCTGTCAGGCGGCTGTCCCGGCCTTTCCGGATGGCCGAGCGCCCTCAGCACCGGCTTCCCGTGGAACCGCCGTGGGGCCGGCGCCAGCGAGCTTCGCCTCGCGTTGCTGTCCGGTTCCCACGTCGGGGGACTCCCGCCTGGTGTAGAAGGTGGCACTTGGCCTGTGCTGCGTGCAGGCGCTGCTGCGGGCGCCCCTTTATTTTTTAAACGGCTCCAGTGCAGTTTGCACATTTAAAGTGCCCAGCCCGTGGTTCTCACTCGGCTCTGAGTCGCACACCCACCACCCTCAGCCCCACCAAGAAGCCCCCCGCTCCCGCTCGCCGTCACACCCACCCCTGCCCCGACCCAGCCCAGCAGCCACGCACCTGCCCCTGGGGGTCTGCCCATTCCGGACGCGCCACGTCAGTGGGGCCGTGGAACACGTGGCCTTTTGTGACTGGCTCTTTCCCTTAACGTGCCGTTCGCAAGGCTCACCCACATGGGGCCCGCGGTCAGCACCTCACTTGCTGCGTGGCTGAGTGACTCTCCATGGCACAGATGGTGCGCTCTCTGTGTGCCCGGTCACCGGGGCGGGGGCGTCCGGCTGGCCTCCACCCTCTGGCTCTTACGAGTGATGGTGCAGGGAACACCCGTGTGCGCGTTTTTGTGTGGGCACACGTGTTCAGTTCTCTCGTGCACACGCCTAGGAAGTGGGGCTGCCGGGCCACCTGGTCAGTCTGTGTGGAGCGTCTTTGGGGGGGCCAGGCTGCTTCCAAGGCGCTGCCCCCTCTTCCGTCCCCACCAGCAGCAGGAGGGGCCCAGTGTCCCGCGTCCTCGCCAGCCCTGTCCCCCTCTCCTGGTCGCACCGTCCCCGAGCGTGCGCGGTGCTGTCTCCCTGCGGCTTCCACCGGCGTCGCCCTCGGGCTGGCGCGGAGTGTGTCTTCATCGTGCAGGTGGGCCGCTCGTGTGTGTCCCTTAGAAAGGTGTCTGCTCAGGCCCCTTGCCTGCTTCTGAGTTATTTGCCCGTCTGTTACTGGGTTGTAGGAGCCCTTTTTTACATTCTGGATACCAGTTCCTCATCAGACACGTGTCCCCCCGCCCTGTGCTGTCTTGTCACCTCCTTGACGATGTCCTTCAGAGCGTGGGCGTTCCTTGTGTTTCGATGGGGCCCGGTCTGCGTGCTCCCCGTTGCTGCTGCTTTTGGTGCCGTGGCTAAGCTCACGCTGCTCTGAATGGGCTTCACCCGTAAAGCAGTTCAGTCCTCACCGCACTCTGAGGGCTGGGTGCCCGTGTCGCCCCACCGGCCGGCCGAGGGGGGCCGAGAGGCGGAGAAGGTGACGGCTCGCTCAGGGTCACTGCGAGGAAGTGGTGACTTGGGTTCGGACCCACGAGCTTGGCCCCTGCACCTGTCCCCTTACCGACACGCTCTAGTTACTTTTGTAGGAATTGTTTATCAAACGCTCTTGGCCTGTTCGGTTTGTTACTGGGTTTTTCCACCTGGGGCCTCATCTCCTCATTCACCTCCTGGAGCTCAGTGTGAGGTGTCGAGTTGGGCGCAGGTGGAAGCATCGCGACCTGTTAGTTTCTGCGTTCCCGTCCTTGACCGTGCCAGTGACCCAACAGGGTCGCACGCGACCCTTCCCTGGTCCTCATGCCGCAAGCAGGACTGTGGCTGCGGAGTCACCCGGGGAAAGCGGGGTTGGCTGCCTTCTGCTCACGGGCGAAACAAAACCCCAGTGTCCACACAGACCGCAGGCCTTCTGGAACGGGCAGGGCCGTGCGCACGCTGGGTCCCGCTTGCTCGCGGTGCCTCATGGCACCTGTTGTCCTCGGCGTTCCTGAGTCTCGGCCTGAGAGACAGTCGGATGGTGTGTCCACTGTTTGTGGTGCCTCGGCGAGCACGCGGCACGGAGCTGGCTCTCAGATCTGTTAAAAGACTGGGATTCCGAGGAGACTCCACAACCCGTAGGAAGGAATTCCTGCTCCTTTGGGGTCTTGGACGTAGGAGGGCAATGCAGCAGAGCGAGCGCCCTGGCTCGGCCGGAGAAGGGTGGCGTTACTTTTCTAAGTTAAGTGGTCTGCCTTGGTTAGGGTAGTTGACGCCTGTGAGCAAACAGAAGTGAGCTCGTGTTTACGTGACTTGGGGGCAGCCTCTCTCTGTCTGCCTGTCTCGCTCTCTGTTACTCAGAGTGTTTCTGTAGTTTTCCAGCAATGTTCTGACTTGAGAATTCTGTGGAGACGTCCCCCTGTGTCGAGAGTGTGCGCACTGGGCCCGTCCGTCTCGCCCACCAGATCCCCCTCGCTGTGCCGAGCTGGTGCGCGGGGCCCCAGGGGCTGCCACGGCCAGGTCTGGCCCTCCGTGCGTTTGAAGTGGGCTCTCAAGTAGGATTTTCCCTTCGCTTCTTGGGTTTTTGTGACTTCAGTTAGAATTTTTGAAAATGAGTTTTAGTATGTTGTATAAATTTCCCTAGAAACTGGATGTGTTTGTACTTTAAAATTTTCAGTTTATGAAAAACTTTAACCCACTTTTGTTATTTTTCAGTAGGTATTTGTTTGCCTCTTTGTAATTAAAACTTTTTTCAACAAGTGAGTAGGTATGATACGATAAAAAAAACCTTATTTTTCTTCAAGTTAAGTTCGTTGGAGAGAATTTAGAAAATAAAGAAAAACAAAATAAATTTTAAAACTACCTCTGATCTCCTCACCTAGAGATGTTATAGTGAATTTTGAAATTGGGAAGTGCAAATCCTCCAACTTTATTTTTGTTTTTCTAGATTATTTTGGTTCTTCTGAGTCCCTTGCGTTTCCATATAAATTTCAGGATCCACTAGTCAATTTCTGCAGAGAATTCAGTGGAGATTTTGACTGAGATAGGTCGGATCTATGGACCTGTTGGGAGAGTATCATTATTTTAAGAATATGAAGTCTTCGATTCATGAACATGATGATTTTTCTATTAATTTGGCTTTAGATTTAACCAAAGAATTTTTTTGAGTTTTCAGATTACCATTTTATATTTTTTTGGTTAAGTTTATTTTTAAGTATTTTATTCTTTTTGATGCTATTGTAAGGGCAATGTTTTTTTTTTTTTAATGATTTTATTGATTTTGAGAGAGAGGGGAAGGGAAAGAGAAAGAGAGGGAGAGAAACATCAGTGTGTGGTTGCTTCTCTCACACCCCTTACTGGGAACCTGGCCGGCAACTCAGGCATGTGCCCTGCCTGACTGGGAATCGAACCGGCAACGCTTTGGTTCGCAGGCTGGCACTCAGTCCACTGAGCCACACCAGCCAAGGCTGCAGTGGTTTTCCTAATTTCATTTTCAGATTGTTCATTGCGAGTATGTAGGAATAGTTTTTACATACTGATCTTACATCCTGCGACCTTGCTGGACTCATCTATTAGCTGTCGCAGCTTTTTAGTGGCTCACTTAGGGGTTTCTGTGCACACAAGACCATGTCGCCTGAAAAAGGGCTGGTTTTACTCTTCCTCTACAACGTGGATACCTTTTATGTGATTTTTTTGCCTAACTGTCATGACTGCAATGCCCGCGGCCTGGCTGAGCCGAAGTGGTGGGAGAGGACTTGCTCGTCTCCTGATCGCAGAGGGTCAGCGCCAAGCCTTTCCCGTTAAGTGTGACGGGAGCTGCAGGTTCCGCGTGGATGACCTTCATTCGCGCGAGGACCTTCTCGTCTGTTCCTGGTGGGCAGTGGGTGCGTTTCACCGTGAAGGGGTGTTGGGTTTTGTCAGATGCTTTTCCCGTGTCTGTTGAGATGGTCACCTGGGTTTTGTCCTTGGGCTTACTGATAAGGTGTATTGTATTAAACGGTTTTGCACCTTAGCCCAGCCTTACGTTCCTGACGTAAGCACCACCTGGCCACGTTGTACAGCCCTCTTACACGCCGCAGGTTTACTGTGCTGGCGTTTTGTGGAGGGTTTCCCCAGGTCGTGTAAGTGTGCCGAGGTGTGTTCTGCAGGCTGGGACGCGTCCGCTTGGGAAGGCCGCAGGCTCTGCTGCGGTGGGAGGCGTCTGCTAGGTCTGCTCGCTGCTTTTCCGGGCCAGGACCTTCCGTTTCAGTTGGCACTTTCCTGTCCCGGCTGAGAGACCAGACGTTTGTCCGCGGTGTTCTGTTCATTGTTGAAGGGTGACACTTAGAAACCAAATCCGGGTGGTAAGGTGCATGTTGCTGCTGAGGTCCATGGCTTCCAGGCCCTTGGAGAAGTTCTTACCCTTGTCTGGCGTTCACGCTGCTCTCTGCAGTCCCGGCCCCAAGTCCAGGGTTCTCTGCCGTCTCCCTGAGCGAGAGATGCCTCCTCTTGCTTCAGCAGTGACACAGCTGGCTTCAGAGATGGTCTCTGGGACAGCAGACACCCTCCTAGGCTTCAGGGACGGTTTGCGGTTCTTTCGTCCTTGTTCCGAGGACACGTACACGGCATCCCGCGATCAGAAGTTCCGTGGACTTGCTCTTTGGTCCTCCCTCTCGGTGTCACTGTGCTGTTTGTTTGAGGTGCACTGAGTGGCTCCTGTTTCTATGCCGTTATAGGGCTCCCGTCTGTGCTGATTGGTAGTGTTTCCCACACAGAACGTGAGCATGGATCCCAAAGTTGAAACTGTGCGAAGGGCAAACCCGGAGAGGTGTGTCAGCCCCCGCTGCCCTTGCCCACCTCACTCCCGCCCACCTTGCGGGAGGTTCATTGTGACTGTGCCCTGTTAGGGTGAGAAGAGGCGCGACCCGGAGAATGAATCGCCCCCGTTCTGAACCCCGAATTCTCTCCCTTCCTTTCTCCAGAGGAAGACAGCAGAATTCAACCGTATAAATTGTTAGAGCTAATGAGGTAAACCAAGGTGACCTGTTGTTTATTAAATGCCACTTCACGCCGTGCCGAGTGTATCAGACACGGGAAAACGTGCAGAGCGCGGCAGCGCAGCGGCGAAAGGCAGAGGCCCCCGCGGGAGCCCCTGCGGAGTAACCGGCCCTGTAACCTCGCGAACCGGTGGGAAGGCTTCACCTGACTGGGACTCGACTCCTCCGCTGCAGAAAGGGGGTGCAGCAGGAGCACCTCCCCCGCCCCCCGGAGCTGCGGCGGGTTGTACGTGTGGGCAGGTGCGGGAGTCCTTAGCCCAGGTCGTGGTTCCTCATGAGTGCTGGGGCGGCGTTCCCCGCGCGCTGCGTGACCACGAGCTGCTCCAGCGCGGGCCTGCGGAAGGCGGGGCCGGAGCCGCTGCCCCGCGCTGGCCCTGTGCGCGGGGCCTTGCTGATTCGAATCTGTTCTTTGAAAAGCCGTATTTTCGAATCTTTCTCAAGCATTTCAAATAATCTTTTATTATTTATAGTTTTGCACTTTTGTCTCTAGCTGTGATTTTCACAAAACCTGCAGGAAACGAAACCCTCAGCTGCCTGCCTCTTGAGAGCAGCTGTCTGTGGCGGTTCTGTCTTCCCGATCAGAAGAGGGTTTGGCATAGGAAATTTTCTTTCTCCCCTTCTCTCAGAGTCTCTCTATCCGTCTGCCCGTCCGTCACCTGTCCTCCTGCTCATTTACATGTCCACTCATTCTTCTGACTTGTTCCGAAGAGCCTTTGCGGCGGCTTGCAGAACACCAGCCAAGCAGGCGAGACAGCGGGGCTGGAGGGGAGCCGGCGGGGCGCTGTGGGCGGCGGGGGGTGCGCGTGAGCCGCGGGGCTCGAGGGCGCCGGTGGGCCCGAGCCTCCGGGATGCGCGGAGGACAGGGTTTGAGGGAGATGCCCGTGTGTGGCACAAATGAGCAGCTTAGGGAAGCCCAGCTCCTCCCGCTGCCGAGGCTCAGGAGGGGGCTACTCTGGGGGTGCTGTGGGCTGAAGGGGGACCTACTTTGTTTTTCCTGTCGGAGTTGGGTGTGCAGCTGGCTATGTTCTGCACACGGAAACTTCTCCGCACCTCTTCTTGGTGTGAGTGTAGGGCTAAGGAGTTAGGTGGTCCTGCTGGTGGTAGGGATTGGCCAGGCGTAGAGCGTGGCAGCCGCGGAAAGGAGACTGGTATTTAGAAATCGCTTTTCTTTTTTCTTTTTCTTTTTCTTTTTTTTTTTTGGTTCTGTGGAGCTCAGAGAGCGCTTTTACCAGTTTGTCTCCACGTGAGGGTGCGGTGGTCTCCTGCTGGCCTTGAGAGCTTGCAGCCAGGGACAGTGCGGGCTGGCTGTGTCGTCTTGAAGGCCCCTGAGCTAGGTCCTGCGGGCGTGGCATTTTCATGTGATGCACCTCATGTTCTTCAACAAAAGTTTCTGCAGGGAGGAGAACGCATTGTGAGTGCGCGAGCCTTTAGCGCAGCGCTTTGATGGCGAGTCTGGTACGGGAAGCATGTGAGGACTTTCCACAGTGTTTCGTTGCCTCCACTTCAGCAGGGAGTGCGGTTTCATCTTGTTTGTGCCGCTCTTTCAGACTAACCAGAAACGAGACCGAAAGAGCAGAGCCTCATTTCCGCCCTTGCACTCGGTTTGCAGGCGCCCTCACCACCAACGGCATCAACCCCGACACCAGTTCCGAAATCGGGCGCGCCAAGAACTGCCTCAGCCCCGAGGACATCATCGACAAGTACAAGGAGGCCATCTCCTACTACAGCAAGGTGACCCCGCCGCCCGCGCGTCCCCGCAGACGTCTGCCCTTTCGCTCCGCAGGCCCCGCCTCGCGGCGCGCGGACTGTGGCGGCTGTCCCCCACCGCTTTTGGCGAGCGGTCGGGTGCCGCTCCCCGACGCCGCGTACCGTGGGCCTGCATTCCCCTTCTGATTCACAATAATGTGAATTTAACTCAACGTGTGGGAAAGGGGAAGAAGACTGTCACAGCCCTGCTACTCAGAGACAGTCGTTGTTGCCACTTTAACACCTATTTTCTGGTCCGTTTTCGTCGACATAAATCATCTACATCGTAAAGACGGTGAGCATTCTGTGCACACCTCCTGTGTGGGGCCTGCCTATTTCCTCAGACACATCACGTGTCTTTCTGTGCCGCGCCCACGGTGAGCCCGGAGCGGTGCTGCCCCTCGCTCATCTGTCTCTCCCTGCTCACCCCCTGCCCTTCGGGGCGGTTCACCCCCGGGCACCTGCTGCTGGGGGAGGTGAGGTTCTGCGTGAAGACTGAGGCACCCCCATTCGGAGCCCCATCGTCCTTCCCTTCCTCTCCCTGAAAGAGTCAACTTCAACAATACAAATTGTTAGAGCTAATGAGATAAATGATCAAGTCAGTAAACCCATGATTTTGAAAGACCTGGGTAGCATTCCCTCTTGTGGACACACCATTCTTTTTATCTGGGACTTAAATTGTATTCCAGATACTCTTGATGAAACACTGAAAACAAGAACTCAGGGTATGCAGGAGAATGCTAGCAAGTGAGAAACGAAAGCCCTCCCTCCCCTCCCTTTATTTCTTGAGAGTAACAACTGTTAACACCTCGGCGCATGCCTTTCACGACCTTTGTGCCCATGAAGTAGATAATGGGATTGTGTAGGTGAAACACACACACACGAAATGTAAGTAGATCCGTGTTCTATTGACACCAGCGCAGCCACACTCTCTGTATATCGACTACAGCTCGCTTTAATCACCCAGCGGCGCATCGCTGGTGTTCTCCTGCTGCAGCCCTGCTCAGATCTTTCAGACAGTGTGGAGAAGGCTTCCGACCTGCCGTGTGGTCACTTGTTCACTAGCACCTTTCGCGAGGGACCGTGGCGAACCCAGCACAGGGCCCACGGCGCCAGGGCAGGTGGAAGGTCCGCTGTGCAGAGCTCGCCGCCGGCCGCCGGCCGGTGTCTGTGGTGCTCACCTCCCTTCCCTCTCTGGGAGCATGGCCTGGCGGAGCGATCTGGTGCAGATTCTCTTGTGTGTGACACGAACAGGAAAAGGAAATGGACGTCCTGCCTTTTAAATCGAGGTGTATTTCTGTTCTTTTGTTTCATTCACCTCTTCCCTCCCTCCCTTTCCGGCTCACCCCTGCACCAAGAGTCCGAGCCGTGCCCGTGCCGCCCCGACCACCGTGAGAACTGCTGTGACGGAGGCCCCTCTCCGTGAGGTGGCAGTGATAGAAAAACATTTGCGCACTTCCGAGACTTGGTATTCGATTTGTGCACATGCACACGTGCGCGTGCACAGCAGGCTGCCTTCCACTTTCTGAGGGAGAAGTGCCCTCTAGGTTTTCCCTCACTGAGCGTGATGGTGAAGTTTCTCAAGCGGACTCTTGTCTGGCTTCAGGAATGATTTTTATCGGGGCGTGAAATGAAGTCCACGGCGCCTTTTCTGTTTCATATTCTCCTTCTGTCCTTTGGCCCAGGGTCTGAGAAGCGGGATGGAGGAACCAGGAGAGAGCAAGTCCAAAGGATGGGAACATTGAAGGAGAGGTAGAGGGAGCTGGAGCTTTTGCAACAAAGTAACGTGACTCGGTTACAGCTGCCCTAACCTGCAGGTGTGAGAGTGCTTTAGAGAGAAGTGAAAAGGAGCAGCAAAGCAGCTTTTGATAATGTAACACTCGGCAGTTTTGTAACGCCTCCCGCGTCCCGCGGTGGTGTTGGCGGAGGGCATGAAAGGTGCTCCTACGGCGCCCTAAGTGCCCTCCGTCCCACCGGCCTGCCTTGTCCCCCCGAGGGCCGGACTTTCTGAAACCCGGATGCTGCCCCCTTGGGTGGGGTACGTGCGGGCTGCTGCTGCAGGGTCCATGAGTCCCCGTGGTGAGAGAACTGCCTTCTCTCCCCTTTTCTGACGGAGGCCTCCTCTCTCCCTGCAGTACAAGAACGCCGGCGTGATTGAGCTTGAGGCGTGCGTCAAAGCCGTGCGTGTCCTGGCCATTCAGAGGCGGAGCATGGACGCGTCCGAGTTTCTCCAGAACGCCGTGTACATTAACCTCCGGCAGGTGGGTGTTTGCTTAGCCCCTTCACCTTCTTCACCCAGCCCTCGTCCAAGTTTTTAGTTTTTGCTTGGAGAAACGACTTTGCCCAGTCGGTATGCCTCTCCCATTACTCTTGTCACTTGTGAAGCAACTGGCGCTTGTAACCCTGTCTGGGTTGTCACATTCGTAAACGTGAGTTTGTGCAAGTCCTCTGCAGAGCTCCCTTTGCACACTAGCATCCCACAAACACCGCTTAGGTCAAATCCAGGTGTGTTTCTAACCAAGCAAACTCATTAGACATTTTGTTGCAGATTGCTGATGCTGAACTCCAGCACTGGTGGTCTAGGCAGGTTGTAGGCATTTAGCTAACTTGGGTTTTTGTGGCTAGGGCAGCCTAGACGGGAACCTTGAGTGGTTTGCTTAAGGACACGAGCCTAGGGTTAGAGTGCAGGTTGCTGTGGCCCCCCAGGGCCCCATGGAGCTGGGCACTGCGCTGTGCTGTGCGTGGGGGTGGGGCGGTGTGGGCGGGGCCCTTTCTTAGCCCTGCTGAGACTTTGGAGTTCATTCTAAGAAGGGTGGGTTTTAAAAGGAAGGTCTCGAGGGCATGGAGCGAGTGGTCCCACTCGTCTCGGGTGGGGTGGGGTGGGAGTGAGGCGGGGGGCCAGTGCGGGGACCTGGAGCAGTCCCGGTGCACAGCACGGTGGCCCCCATCTGAGTGGCCCGGCTGCAGCAGATGCAAAGCAAAGCGGAGAGTGCAGAGACGGTCTGGTTGTGAGAAGGACAGGGTTGGTCCCGGCGTGGAGGGGGTGGAGGGAGCAGCTGCCAGGTTTCTCTCTGGGTCAGTCAGGTGGACGCCGGTGGACGCCGGTCACACGTGCTTTGAGAAGGGAGAGTGCGGGGGGGTGGTCCTAGGGGGAGGTTGGGTGTCGTGAAGAGACGGTTAGATTGTGGGCCCGGTGGGGGGAGGGCTAGGTGAGGGAGGGTAGGGGTGGGGGCGAGAGACCTGAACATTCTTTTGTATTTTGAACGTGCAAAACGTGCATGAATAGGGAGACCCTTGCCTCCGCCGTCCAGATTCAGCACACTCATCTGCTGCTCTGCCGACGCCGGGGCACTGCATTTTCAAACAGGACTGGAGCAGCCAATGGGACCGGGTGGGCAGGAGCCGGGTGTGGACATGTGTCTTCCTTGTACACACTCGGGTATTCACTGCGTCCGCGGTCGCAGTCTGCAGACAGAGGACGGTGTCGGCAAACGGGTCGAGCAGGTGCACTCTCGACCCGGGCCTCCGGGCTGGGCTCGGGCTTCCACGTCTCTCCTGCACGGCATTGTCACTGGCCCTCGGCCTGCACCACAGCAGGGTTCCTGGCTCGCACCCTGGTGGGGGCAGGGCCGAGGGGGTCGGACGTTGCACCTGTTGGCTCAAGCGAGCATGTCCGTGGTGTGGGTGCCAGTGTGTCCTCAGGAAAGGGTTACGACGAGGTCTTTTGTTCCGCTCAGACGTTTCCGATACGGAGGGGCAGGAAAAGCCAAGACCCACACCTCACTGTGGAAGCTTCAGGTACATGGGAACCTGACCAAGGGCGGTGGGCTTCATGCATCTAAAAGGGATGCTGACCCGAAGGACAAGACCTGAAGCAGCGGCCCGCAGGCAGGCAGAGGGTCTGGGTGCGGGGTGTGGGAGGGTTTTGGGGAAGACTTGTCTTGAGATTTGCTTGCCCTTAAGGACTGGAGTTACTTTGCCAATTGACGCAGAAAGTTTGGGCTGGCTATGAAGCTGTTTTCACAGGTGGGCATACGAATACACGTGTTTATAAAATAAGGTGATTTTTCACATAATACCTGTGGAATTTGCTGCGCTGGGAGTGGGTCCCCTGCTCTGTTAGCTCAGTGCCCACGCTGAACACCAGGGGGCAGCAGAGGCACGCCAGCGGGGCCGTCCCGAGCTCACTGCGGGTGCTGGGTGCCTGTGGATGCCGCACCGCCCCTCCTGGCTTTGTTCACTGGGCTGGGTGTGTGCCTGCCAGAGGAGCAGGCAGCGAGACAGTGAGTTCTGGTGGGACTTTGTAATATTGAAAAAGAGGGGTCTGTGCCTCTTCTGGGGTAGAAGAAGCCTTTTTTTCTAGACGGAGTGAGCGCCTTGGTGGGATCGATGGGCTGCATCTCCCCTGGGAGTGATTTCCACTACCCTGGAAATTTGGAAGGGAACTGAGATGTGACTCTTGCAGGCAGTTTCTGCTTCAAGAAGCCCCGCGCAAGCGCAGGAACGCGGGGACCGTGTGTCTGGGTCCGGGGCAGTGGGAGGGTGTCTGCAGGGAGGCAGGCTCGGGGCGGGACCGGCTTCCTCGTGTGCAGGGCCGGGCGCCGGCCAGGCCTCTTTCGTGCTTGCGAGCGCAGTTTATGGTCCTTGTCCGGTGTTGCCAAGGGCAGTGCGTGGTGCGCTTTAGCTGGCCGTCCGTAAATTTGGGTGTTTGTACGTGGCCTTCACAAGCTAAGGGGGAGGCAGAAGGGAGAGAGGCGCGCAGGCCTCGGCGCCCAGAGTCAGGCTCAGATCGCGTTTCCTCACCGGGAGGCCGGGCACCAGCGTGTGGCCTCCCTTCGCGTGTTGGGATCTGTGAATCGGGCGTGACAGCAGTCACGTCTTCGTCGAGTCGTTACCCCTTCTCAACGGTGTGACGGCACACACCGAGCGCTCACTCACTGCTGGGTGTGACCGTGTCTGCTCCCTGGCGATGTGTCGGAGCAGCAGGCGGCGTGCCAGACTGTGCTGGGTGTGTCTCCCGGCCCTCCTGACCCCATGTGCCGAGTGCGGTGCGTCCTGTTCACAGAGGAGGGGCCCGCGTAGAGAAGGGTTGTGAGGCTTGTCCAGAGTTAGACCAAATGGCAGAGGCGAAGGGGCCCCGGGAAGCAGGCTGGCCTGTGAAGTCCTTCCCTTCCCGTTCCCTACCAGAGTCGGGGCGCGAGGCCCTGTGTTGAGGTCTGTCGGCCCTAGAAGCTTCCGTGGGCGGCAAAACAGACTTGGTCCTGCACGGCTAGAGCTCCGGTCGGGAGGGGGAGGCAGGTGCTCAGTCGACACATGTGCAAGTGGAGGGTGGCGACTGCGTCAGTTCCGTGAAGGGAAGGGACCCACCTGCAGAGCTGGGGGGTTTCTAGGCCGGCTGTTCGGTGGCATTCTGTCACCTCACGAAGAAGACAGACAGGCCGAGCATCTCCGTTGTCAGGGAAACTGAGACTCGCTGGCAATGCCACTGGTTAGGCAGCTGTTGAGGGATCCCCGCAGCCCCTCTGGCTGGCTAATCTGGGGTTGGCACTGGGACTTCAAAGGCTGACCTAGCAATGACATGGCCATTTCTCGAACACTTACTGGGAGTTCTAGGCCAGTGCTAACTGCACAGATTGTTTCGTCTGCTCATCCTAAGTAGTCATTGGATTTTGAAGCCCCCGTTGGGAGGGAAAGGGGCAGAGCTGGCGATGTGCCGACGTGGGCTGGACCCGGTCTCTGTGATTCGTGTCCCCTCCCTGCATCCCCCTGCCTGTGGCCAGGAGACCTTTGCACGTCTGCAGTCCCTGTCACTGCTATGCCACTTTCTTCCCAGTGGGAGGAAACCGGTCCAGACTTGCTTTCGAGTGGGAAGTGGACTGGCGAAGTGGCCGTTGAACCCCCCTGAGAGCCCCCCGTGACAGCAGCCGCTCGTTCCTGGCCGTCTCTGAGCCACTTCCTTGGGGCTGCTGTGACCCAAGGCTTCAGCTTTCGTGACCTTGCAGCTGCTGAGCGATTAGAACCAAGGCCTGCTGGTTATTACTCCTTAAAAGAGCAGCAAATCGGAAATGAGTTTGGGGAGCTGATTTCGTTTCAGGATGTCATGAGGATCTTGGTCTAAAACGTGGCCTGGGACCGTTTCATAGTCCCCAGATTCCTGTGCTGTGACGTCTGTGCCGACTGCCGTGCTGAGGTGCATGGGGCCCACGGCTGGCGGGGAGCCGGGCCCACGGGGGCTCGGAGTCCTCGGGCCCCGGCCTCTTCCATTCGTAGTCTTTTCATGGCTTGAAGAGGCTGCAGTTCCAGGGGTGGTGTCTCGACACGGTCAAGCGACACGAAGAAGAACGAAAGTGTGTGTTAGTGGCTGGAGCACAGCGGCCTCTCCCCTTCGGCCGGGGCCGTGAAACAGTCGGAGGAGCTCGGGCGGGCGGGAGGGCGGGGCTCCGGCTCTTGTCCTGACCACCACCACCACCTTTGTGTGAGGGGGCGGCCTCACCCAGGGCCCTGGCTATGACCAGTATTGTTTGATCTCCCCAGTGTCTTTGGTCACGCTTGGCGCTGGGCCTGGTGGAAGGTGGGGAAGCTTCTGGTGTGTGGTCAGGGCGTTTAGCATGCCCACCTCTCTTATGAGACCTCCTGCATCCTCCGCTGTGGCTGCAGCCTCTGCCCCGTGATCTTGTTCTTTCCCGGAAAGCAGAGGCTGGTTCTTCCCAAATCCGCACGTGCGCAGGCCCTGGACCCGACACGAAGCCTCCGGAGAAGAGCAGAGCACAGTGTCCACGGGGCCTCCTCGGGGTGGGCTCGGTTTCTCACACAGCGTGCAGGAGACGGCAGTGCTGGTGGGGAGGAGGGATGTCAGGGAGGGACCCGAGAGCAGCCAGGGCTTCCAAACTGTGCCTTGTGCTCACAGCACTGTCTGGAAAGCAGGCTGATCGTCAAGGGCAGCAAGAAGTGCTTCCTTCCGTAAGCAGAGCAGCGTGAGCCGGGCGTGTGGGCTCTGGCTGTGCTTCTGGGTTACCCCAGCTTGGGTCCGGTCCCTGACGCTTCCTGGCTGTGCGACTTTGCACAGGCGATTCAATCCTCTGCGAGCTCCGGGTTTCCTCCAGCAGCTCACAGGGCCGTTGGGACGATTGGATTGGTACCTTAGGTTTGCTGGCACGGAGCATGTGCCTGAGAAACAGAAGCTGCCCCTCCGCCACGGGGCGAGGGGAGGTCGGGTTGGGTCGGGGGTCGGAAAACCACTGCTGTGCCGCGGGGGCCTGAGTGGAAGCTGGGTCCCATTACTGGCAGTTCGCTGTCGGCTGCATGGGCCTTGCTTCCTGTTTTGAGAAGTTTTGTATCGGGTGAGAGTGCCCGCCCAAGTGCTAGGGCATCTAGACGCACGCGTGTTCCTTTTCCTCGGGAGGGGCTGCGAGTCAGCACCCCGGGTGCTGCGTGGCCGGCGTCTTCACTCAGGAGAGCACGGGCTGTGTTAGCAGAGGGGCAGCATAAGCCGGGAGCCCCTCGGGGATGTTGGGGGCTCCCACAGAAAGCTGCCCCTGGTGGTGTCCTCTCACCTGCGGTCCCCAGCTGTCCCGTGGCTTCCTGTTTCATCATGCCTTTGCTTATAAATGAGCTTTTTTTCACTTTTCACTTTTATGTGTCTTTCAAAAGCCTTTCCCTTTCTTCCCGTGCTCCAGCTTTCAGAGGAGGAGAAGATTCAGCGCTACAGCATCCTCTCCGAGCTCTACGAGCTGATCGGCTTCCGGCGCAAGTCCGCCTTCTTCAAGCGTGTGGCGGCCATGCAGTGCGTGGCGCCCAGCATCGCAGAGCCCGGCTGGAGGGCCTGCTACAAGCTCCTCCTGGAGACTCTGCCAGGCTACAGCCTGTCGCTGGACCCAAAGGACTTCAACAAAGGTACCAGCTGCCTGGCTGCCGAAACCGAAAGGTCGCTTCATTCCTTCTCCTCGCCGGGGGCTCGCACCGGCTCCACCTGTCAGACCCTGGGGGTCGCAGCTGGCCAGCGCCCTGTCCTGCTTGGGCACGTCACGTAGGATGACACCACCGGGCTGCGGGGTGTTGCCTGGGGCTGGCCTCCGGGCCTCCTGAACCCACTGACATCGCGTGCCATCCCCAAACCCCCCTCCGCCCCCCAGGAGTTCCACACACTGTGTGAGATTCAGCTGCGTCAGCAGAAGGCAGTCAGCCCGGGATGAGTGCGTGTGCGTGTGCCTGTGCGCACGCAGGTGTGCGGTGGTGTTGCCCTTACCCCGCAGCGCTGACACGGGGCTGCGGGTGTGAGACGCGGGGCTGTGGCCACGGTGCAGTGGTGCCAGGGTTGATGCCCGGGGTCAGGCAGCGTGTGGCTGGCAGGGGAGAAGCGTTTCTTTTTGTTTTTTTGTCGCAGTGTTAGGTAGGAGATGCTACCACTTTTTTCCAGTTCGTATCCAGAGTTGTTAGATAGGAATCAGACTGAGGTGACAGCTAGACTCTTGTCCCACAGCGCCAAATTCGGTCACGTAAGTCAGCCTAAGGACCGGTTCGGCCGGAGGGGCCGGAGGGTTTGTGGGAGGCTGAGTCGGGGGTGGTGCGCGGTGGGCGAGCTGCCGGATTCGGGAGCCAAGGTCGGACGAGTCAGGACGGGGCGGCCTCCAGGCCGGGCTGCTCGGGGGACGTTTCCCGTGAGGGGCCGGTGTTTGGGCAGCGGAACAGGGCTCCGGGGCAGCGCCGCTCCGCTGAGTGGCGGGTGCAGGAAGGGGAAGTGTGGAGTAGTGTGGGCTCGGAGTGGAGCCCCTTCCCGGGAGACCGTGGGGCAGGCCCGGGCGGGCAGTGGCCCCCGGGCTGGAGGGCAGTTGCGCAGGAGCTGCTGCACAGCTCCCCTCGGACGGGACCCGCTGCGGAAGGTGTCGAGGAGCCCCTTTGTTGGGGGCTCTGGTGGCCGGTCCTCTCCTGGGGACACTTCCCTGCCGGCCACCTGCGTAGCTCCCAGCCACCATCGGGCCTCACCGACGGCCAGTCCTCCGGGGCGGTGCCCTCGCCTCAGCGGGACCCTGTCTTCCCTTCACGGGCCCTGCTGTTCCCTGTCACCCCTCATAATCCGTAACATGTGGCAACGTGAAATCAGGGTGGTCACAGCACCCTGCCCCCACCCCCCGGCCTGTGGCCCTGTCACAGCAGCGTCCCTGCCGCTTGCCCGCCCTGCCCTCGCAGGCGTCCGGGGCGCGGGGTGTGGGAGCCGCCAAGGGAGGGAGAGCAGATCCAGGAAAAGCTGGGTGCTGGCTGGGTGTGTTTATAGGAATGAGAGTCCCCTCAAGCCCCATCTCCGTGGTTACTGGGGCCACTTATCAGAATTAAGCGGAAATCCACTGAGGCCCTGTACCTGTGAATAAAGGTAAATTGCATTCTCAGGACCTGAAACGTATTTCTGCTATTTCTTGAAATGAACGTGTCCATTAGCCAGTTACGAAAAGTCCACGCTGGACACAGATGTGTCCTGTGCGTATTTGCCAGCGCACGGGGCGGCTGGTCAGCGTGGTGTTCATGTCGGCGTTGCTGTGGTCGGACCAGACTTCCCCTGAACCGTGGGCCGACTTCCCCCAGGGACTCTTACGGGGGCGGCAGGCCAGGCAGGTGCGTTTGCTAAAAGGCGCTGGTTGATGCGCTAAACGATCAAATTGGTGAACTTCTAAACACAAGAGTGTTAATTATTACTGCGTCTTATGTTGTAAATCTGTCTTAAAAATAAAATGATTTAGATTTTACAGGTGAAGCAGTTTGAACTACATGGAAATTATAACTTACACATGATTTAGGGTTAAGAAAATTTTTGCTCACCCTTCCTCATAATTGCCGGTGGTAGGAAGTGGATCATTACTTATTTAAAAGAAAGTTAGCTAAGTGATATTTGCCTAATTCTAAAGCGAGAAGGCCTTCTCCATATGGCTGTGTTGAGATTAGTTAAATTGGATCATTTTAAACTCTTGGCTGCGTTAGCGGGGACATTGATTTCAGCGTCTTAATCCTTTCAGAACTGCTTACTCTGCTCGGGCGTCTGGCCGTAGCTTCCTTTGACAATGCAGAAACAATTCAGGGACTTGTCTTTCTCTCCTTTTGCCACGTTTGCTTGTTTGTGCCTTTTCCCCTTTCACTTGTTCTATGTCAAAGTGTTTTACAGCCCGTCCCAGAAACTGGGCCATTTCCCCTGCAGGTTAAGGAGGCGTGTCTGGAAGTGGGCGTTTGTCGCGCCAGGCTTCCCGCGGGCGCTGAGTGCACGGGGCTGGCCTGGCTCACAGGAAGCTAAGGGCTGATGGAGAAGCACACCTACAGGTTTGCAGGCACCTCGCTGTGCCAGCCGGGCAGCTCCCCAGGTGCCGCCATGTGCCTGTGCAGTGGGTGTGCACGAGAGGACTGGCCAGCTGAGTGGGGCAGGATGGGGGCAGGTCAGGAAGGGCGACAAGGGAGGAACCCTTTGATCGGAGCCCTTGGGCCCCTGGGCATGCCTCACTGCGCTGACCTGTTTGCCTGGGATTGCCACAACCACTGTCTTCCCCACAGAGGATTTTGGGTGGAAAATATTGGTTATTGTTGCCCAGAGGGGAGTGGAATAAATTCCTCTAAAGGTCTGTGATCTTAAATACATACTTTTTGATGGCCGTGCAAACTACTTCCCACCTTTAATTTCAAATATGCTAAATCATTTTGGAGGAGGGACCCAAAAGTTTACTGGTAACCTTTCTTCTACTTCACCTGCTTCTCTGTGCCTTGTACCGTAGAGAAACAGTGTGCTTTTGGATTTACTGCCCTCGGTTGTTGGTGACAAGGCCGTCAGATGCCAGTGTTGTGTTGAAAAAAAAAAAAAACTGTATCTAAAACTCAAGTACATGCCATTGGGAACCACCTTTCTCCAACCTTGTTATAATTATTTCAAAGTGGGTTATTTTAAAAATCGTGTCTTTGCAGAAGATAGAAAGTATAATCGAAACTCGTGCTGTTTTACTGTGGAAGAAAGCGTATCGCTTTGGAGACCTTCTCCCGGATGAGCACGCAGAGTGCCCTGTGTCACCTGTGGGCGTGGTGGTGCAGGCCTGTGCCCCCGCCTCCCCAGGGCCACACCCCGCGTGCGTGCGTCCTGCGCCGCTGAGGCCGCTCTGACGCTCTGTGACTTTGGCGGCAGGCACACACCGAGGCTGGGCCGCCGTGCAGATGCGCTTGCTCCACGAGCTGGTGTACGCCTCCCGAAGAATGGGGGACCCCGCCCTGTCCGTCCGGCACCTATCCTTCCTGCTGCAGACCATGCTGGACTTCCTGTCAGATCAAGGTGAGTGCCCGCAAACTCGCTTTGTCGTGGCAGCACGGCGGAGAGCGCTCCGGCCGTGGGCCCCCTGCACACCGGGCTCGGGACGGGGGGTCATGCCCCAGGTGTTTGCTGGGAAGGAGGCACCGTGTCCACGGTGCACTCCAAGGCCTCTGCTCCCCGGGCTCTCCCTCGCCATGCCCTGCCACGCTGCCGTTCTGTCCGCCCGCCGGCCTGCTGCTCGGGTCCCCTGGCCGGCCCGCGCTGTGTAAACTGCAGCTGTCAGTGTGTCACATTTGTGTCGAGAAGTGTGCCCTTCACGAGCCTGCAGCCCAGTGAGTGTTCACGAAGTGACCGCTTCCGTCCCCGGCACCCAGATGGCAAACGAGCCCAGTGCCCCTGCCGCCCCTTCTCCCCTCGGGGCGCCCCTGCCGCCCCGCCTTCCAAAGGGAGCGTGTGGATCCCGTCCGCAGGCCAAGGCTACGTTCCCCTGGGTTCTCTCCTCCCCCAGCTTCCCTTCCCCCACTCGCGGTTCCTGGGGGTCACCTGGTTTTGGGGTTTTAGTCATAATCTGTTTGGAGCCCCTGGGTCCCAGAGTGTTGCTGCTGGCAGGACGTCCTCCTTGCGTGGTCCATCGGCGGTCGGAACGGCACACCAGACCTGGGGCTCCTTGCCCCACCCCTGCTGCCGGCTGCTCCCGCCTGCCGGTTCCCGCGTGTTGCGGTCGGGCTCTGTGGGGTGCTCTCTGATGCAGACATGGTGGGGATGAAGTGCTCCCGGGGCCCTCCCCTTGCAGGGTGCAGAGGGCGGGGCCGGGTGGAGGGAGGCTGGGCCTCAGAGCAGCCTCCCCAGCTGAGAGCAGTTTCTGGGCAGGGTGGCACCCTTGCCCCCAGGACTCTGTCCTTGGTCCTGGGTGGCGCGCTGTGGCTGTGTCCTGCCGTGCTGGCCCACGGCAGGTGTCCCCATGGTGACCTCAGCTGCCCAGCCCCGGCCTCCGCACCCGCACGTCCCCGTGCTCACGGGGCCAGCTCTTCTGATTTTGTGACTTAACATCAATGCATTCCTCTCTCTTTCTCTGTCCCGCCCTCTCCCCCACCCCTGTTCCCTGAGGGTCCCTCTTTCTGGACAGGGCCAACCCCTTGGCTCCGGGATGCTCAAGGGGCATGTCTCCCCGGGAGTGGGGCGGGGGGGGGGGGGCTGTGTGGTCACACTGCCTGAAGGCCTGCGGAGCGTTTGTAACAGAACTGACTCTAAGAACTAACCATTAGCTTCAAACCTCGGGCTGGAGTGTGGTCCGAGCGTCTTTACTGCACGAGGGGGCGGACCCGAGTCTCCGCTGCGGTCCCTGCTGTCACACTGGAGTCATCTCTTCCTCTTCCGAGTCCCTGTGTCCTTGGACTGCCTTCCCCGAACGTCACGTGTGCCCCTGCCAGCCCTTCCCTTCCCGTGGCCCCTGTTGCCACGTCGCACTCTTTTCCGGAAGTGTCGGTGAGGAGCCCTCCCACTCGGCCCCGGGTCACTGACGGCCTCACGGCACTCGCCATGTCCTGTGGTTGTGTGTGTCTTTGGTGTGGAGAAGCCATCAAGTTCTGGGTAGGACTTTGGCCACCAAGCGCAGGGCTGCCTGACCGTGGTGCCCAGCAGCGGCTGGAGCGCGGCAGTGGGGTTGCGTTCATCCCCCTGCCCTGCCGAGATCGGCGCTGGGGCTGCGGGGTCCGCTGGAGGCTGGTGAGGTGCGTGGTCCCATGCAGGCATCTTTGAGGGTCAGGGGGACTGGCGAGGCGGTGCCCGGGGCCACCAGGCCTGCGCTGGGAGGCTGGAGCTGCGTGGGGACGTGCACCTGCGCCCTCTGACGTCACGGGATTGAGTCCTGGTTCTCAGAGCAGTGCCCAGCTCCCCGCAACCTGGCCGCGAGAGGGCGCGGCATCCGCACGGCGTGCCGTCTGAGGGGACGGCTCGCTGGGCCTGAGAGGTGTGGGTGCCACCCTGCTCTGTGGCTCTTGTCCCTTCCCCTTTGGTCACGGTCAGTTCTCTCCTGGTGCCGCTTTCCCCACGTGCCTCCCACTGAAGCGTGTGGTCGTGGGGATGGAGCCCACACCCCCTCCCGAGCAGCTCACCCCGGCCCGCCCCGCCTTAGACGTTTTCCTTCCGCCCACAGCTGCTCCCACTGCCAGTGCCTCCCCTGCGTCTGCGCTCAGTTCTCCCCCTTCCGCTTCCCACCCTCACCTGGAAGAGCCTGCCCAGTCGGTGCCTTCCTCCCCTCGTAAGCAGCGCGAGGGGCAGCGTGCTGGCTGCCTGCGCTCAGATCCCTCAGTGATCCGAAGGCGCCGCGTGAGGAAGGACAGGCGCCTGGGACGCTCGACAGTGTCGGCTGGACCGCGGTCTCCTCACAGGCCTGCGTGTGTTGGCGCTTGGCTGCTTGGAATCTTCCGAGAAAAGGACAAAAGTCAGGAGGTCTGAAGGGCCCTCTGGGTGGACCTCGGCCCCTCGTCACCACAACCTCAGACCGAGACTGAGAGGTTTCTTCTGGGCCTCCGCTTCCCCGTCTGAACAGCTGGGGGGGTCACTTGTTGTGGTGGTTCGTTATTAGTTTAATGATAGATGTTTTAATTTGTCGGGCAGCCTTCTTCTGGAGAGCTCCTGGCGCCACTCAGCACTGAGAATTCATGTTTCTCAATATTGCTGCATGGAGATGAACTGTGGATTAGGTGTGGGGGGCCTCTCTGCGGACGGCCGAGCTGCACGCCCCTCCCCGTGGGGGTCGTGCTTCTGTGGGGGTCGCATCTCCATCCCCCCTCCCCCATCCCCCCCTCCTCCCCTCACGTCATTCTCTGTGCCGTCTGTCAGTCTCCCATATCAGGGTCTGAGCTGCCACGGTCCTGGTTTCAGGGCCCCCGTCTCTGTGACCTTGGGCAACTAGTTTAACCTCTGTCAGCCTGGCTTTCTCGTCTGCAGTCGAGATCAGAGCTGTCCCCCAGGGACACTTGTCTTACCTGATGCCCTGAGTGCAGGGCCCTGCGGAGTGCCCGACACGGGGTGGACATTTCGTGTAGAGACCGTTTCCGGTGCTCATCCCCGGAGGGGGCGTGGGGAGGGCGCCCTGGACGAGGGGAGAGAGGAGTGAGTGTAAGTAAATGGACGTGGGAGCACCACAAGGACAGGGACGGTCTTTCCCGGGGTGGGGGAATGGCTTGGGTAAGGTTCCCCCGAGAGGGCGATCTTGACCTTGGCGCACAGATGGATGGTCGCCAGGCCACGCTGAGCAGAGGGGATCGTTTCTGGTGGAAGGACTGGACCGCATTCTGTGGGACTGGGAGCATCTGCTCCATCTGTGGAACGTGAGGCATGGGAGTGTGGTGGTGGTTCTGTCGTCTGGGGTTTGGGGCGGCAGAGTGGACGGTGCATGGTGGCCCCAGATGGGAGCAGCGCGATGTGCACGACTGGTGGACGGACGGAGGTCCAGCGTCCTGCCGGGGCCTCGCCGTCCCCCCCTCCCCCGCTCCCCACCTGTGCTTCCCCCTCCGTTCCGCCCTCCTTCGCTTGGCCCACATTTGCCCAGCCGTCACGTCTCAGCCTGCAGGCCACGTTTATTTTCCCTAGGGCACCTTTCCTGGGCCCTCCAGACCAGCTTGTGTTCTTTGGGAGTGTCCCCCGGAGCATGGAACTTGCCTGTCGGAGCGCTTTTCACCCACTGGCTTTGGACCGCTCATTCGATCATGGACTCCCGCGGCGCTGCAGGTGCTCCGCGGCGCCGACTCGCCCCGCCGCCCGGGGCCTGTCCTGGCGTGGGCAGACAGTCCGCAGAGGGCACGGGGAGTGGATGTTTCTCCCTCTTAGAGACAGCTTGATTGAGATCCAGTTCCACACCACACAAAATTACCTGTTTAAAGTGCACACCTGTTTTTTAGGACATTCACAGGTGGTGCACCTGTCACCACAGCCAACTTTAAAAGCATTCGATGACCTCAGAAGGAAACCCTGCCCCTAGAGCTCCTTGGTGGCTCATGTTGGCGCTCACATCTTGCTCGATGCATTAATAATAAATACTTACGTATCTTACTTTTAGTTTTCATCCTCACCCGAGAACATCTTTTCATTGCTTTCAGAGAGAGGAAGGGAGAGAGGGGAACATTGATGCGAGAGAGAAGCATCGATTGGTTGCCTCCTGTACCCACCTGTACCAGGGACCCACGTGCCTGGACCAGGGATCAAACCCCCAAACTAGGTGCATGCCCTGACCAGGAATTGAACCCACAGCCTTTCGGTTATGGATGACGCTCCAGCCACCTGAGCCACGCTGGCCAGGGCATAAAGCTTTTTAAAAAATGTTCTTTCTCGTTTTGGTTTGTTTTTGCTGTTGTTGTGATGCTGTGGTGAACATTCAGGTCTTCAGCTTTCTGAGCAGGAGAGAGGTTTTATCAGGGGAGGGTTTACCAGGTCAGCGCTGTGAACACTTTTATTGCTGTTGAAACCTGTCGCCAAATTGCCTTGTGGAAGGATGGTTCTAATTACACCGCCTGCGGCAGTGCCGCTAATTCAACAATGTGCATACGGTGTTGCCTTACTGTTTTAATTTGTATCTTCTCGGTAACTTGCAAGGCTGGGTATTTCTCCTCCTGCGTTTGTTTACTAATTGTATCTCTTTTATGTGGAACTCCTGTACAGTCTTCTGACTGCTTTCCTGTCTGGTGCCTCACGTGGCTGGGTTAGGAAGGCAGGATGTGTCCTGGCCACCGTGTTGGCCACGCCTGTCACGTTTTGAGCTGCTGATTGAGTGGTTTCCCCGAAGGCTCCTCAGTTAGGGCAAAGCCGGGTCTAGAACCCAGGGTTCAGCCCCAGTCCAACGGCTGTGTACGCAGCTAGTGTAAACCACACCCTGGGCTGTCAGGTACCCGGGGGGTAGGCCGCTTCCGCAACGTGCTTCCCTGGTTTCTGGAATGAAGCTGAAGGCATCAGGAAAATCTCTTTTGAACATTGTATGATAGGTCTCCTTAGCTGAACTTGAAATTTGAAACTGTTGCTGGAGCTCTAAGCAGCCCCTTTCACATTACAGAGGGTGTTTGGAAGGTTCATTTAAATGGCCTTGTACCTGAGATGACTGTGCCATTTGTTCACGTTCAAAAAATGGGGCAACAGAGAAATTACGGCGTGACGGATCCTCCCGCCGCTTCGTGGATGGACGTAGTTTTCAGGACTCACGGAGGGGAGGGGACCGAGTCCTCCGGGAGGGCTCCTGACGCGTTTCACCCCTTGGAAGGGGAAGGAAACCACCCATCGAGCTTGGGCACCACTTCCGCCACTGAGGGCTTTGTCTGCGGAAAGCGAGCAGGGCCACCTTGAAGAGGATGGCGAAGCTGCGCAAACCGCCGCGTCCGTCGGGGTTCAGACCGAGTGCGTGCTTGGTGTTTACCTCCACACCCCGCAGGGGAGACCCTCCGGCTCACAGGGGCCTGTCCGCGGTTTGGCCGAGGGGGGTTCTCTGTGAGTGCCCGCACGTGCCCCTGCGCACGTGTGATCTGTGAGTCGGCCCGGGAGCCGCTGTGCCCACCTTCGCCTCACGACCCCGAAGCCCTCCCGCAGGTGTCTGGCCGTGTGTTGCGGAGGGACCGTGGGTGGAAGGCAGCGAGGACAAGCTGGAGTCCTCCAGTGCGAGCCAGACGCCACAAGGACAGAGCGGACCCATGCCAGCTCCTTAGCCGCGCCTATTCCCCAACTTTGGTGACTGGTTTCCCGCAGGAGAGGCTGGCGCCCTGCACTGCTGCACCCCCGTGGGCCAGGAACGGGGTGGCGGCTGGGCAGCATGCCCGGTGGGAGCTGGAGAGGCAGGTCGGCTGCTGCCCCTCCTGCGATGTCTGAACGCCCAGGCTGCTCGTCCCTGAGTCTTCAGGGCCCACGCTGACCATCTCGGAGCTGAGCAGGGAAGGGGGTCTGGGACCTGTCGTTTAGCCGGGACAGCCAGACACGACGGGAAGGTTTGAACCCTGTCCGCTTTCAGGAGCAGGAGATAGCGCCCATCAGAACAGCCTTCTCCCTTTTATTTCCACGTTCCTTCCCCTTCCCCTTCCCCTTCCTTTTCTCCGCCCACCCGCACCCCGACGTCTTCCTCTTCCTTCTCCGATCCACAGCTTGGAAACATTGGATCTGAGATTGTGATGCTATTTGAATGGGAATTCTTCAGGGTCGTTTTCTATTCTTTTACAAATTGGATTATTCTAAAATTGAGTTTATTTCATAAATACAGTTTTGCATCCTGATTCTCTGCAGAACGTAACAGACATGTTTGTATTATTGCAGACTCTTTATCAGTGTCATTTTCCACGGTTGTGTAAATTTGTGTTCTCTCCCTGTGCCCTATCTTATCCAGCCGTCACTTCATAAGTGGATATGCAGATTCGTTCTAATTATGTATTAAGTTTTCCTTCTTCTGATGACTTCCCCTTCAGGGTCTGATACTCAGATCTCTAGAGATATTTCTGTATTTTCTAGGGGGTGCTTTACGGACAATAAGCGATGGCCTGAAGTAATTGCCTTTCGTTTGGGTGGAGCACGTCCGCGCACTTGCAGAGAACGAGGGGAAGCGTTTGACCGCGTGGTGCAGTCCTGAAATTGCTCCTCGGGCCTCCGAGGGGCACCGTGCGAGTCGCGGGAGACCCACACGGGGAGCGATGCCGCCGCGGGCAGTCAGTGCGGCTCGCTGCGGGTGTCTGCCGGCCCCCGTGCTCTGAGGGACAGCCTTGTGTTCCAGGGATGCGCCAGGGCTGCGTCCTCACCTGCTGGCCCGGCTGGTCGTGTGTTTGCAGAGTGAAGATGAGCCGAGTTGATTTTTCTTGCCATGTAAGATGTTCAACTGGCTGAATATTGTGTTTCAAGCTATCCGTGTTCTCGTCTGTGTTTTCACGTATTGGGGCAGCATGAGTGGGCAGTGTGAGCTTGTAGGTCTCTGCATGAATGTAGTTTAGCCACTTACGACCCGAGTGACCCCAGGAAAGCTCATGTGACCTCTGGGAGCCTCGGATTCCCTGTCTGTCACACGGGCACGTTTGAGCCGAGGACGCCGGTCGCTCTGTGCGCGGGGGAGAAGCCTGGGCGGCTGGCCCCAGCCTGGCTGAAGGCGGTGCGAGCGCGGAGAGGAGAGACTGCCCCGGGTGCTGAGTGCTCCTCTTGCAGCGGGGCTGAGGCCGCGCCCCCCACCCCCGGGACACGTCAGTGCTCCGCGAGGCAGCCTGGCCTGCGTGCCGCTGCCGGTGCGCGCTGCGAACGCCTCTTACTCTGGGCACTGGACGCCGCTGTCTCGGTGCCCACCAGCTCTGCATTTCCTGTTGGTCGGTTCCCGTGTCCACTAGCTTCTTTCTTTCTTTTTTCCTTTTAATGATTAAATGAATTTAATCTTTATTGTGTTTCTTCCGTCACCATTTTTTTCTTCTCATACTCCCCCAAACAGTGCAGTGACGGGACCGCAGACTTAGGGCCAAGTGCGTGGTCTCTGACGCCCCGTGCAGCTTCGCTGGGCCTCGGCGTTGTCATCTGCTACAGGGGCCCAGGGGCGCCGGCCTGCCTGCCCGGGTCACTGCAGGCTCTGGAGCAGGGGAGTGCGCTGGGGGAGCTGCGGGGGCGGAGTCTGTGGGCAGGTGTCCAGAGCTCACTGAAGGCCTGAGCCAGCGCTGCCTCTTGTCACCTGTGCCCTCTTCTCCTCCCTCCTCGAGGACGGGACAGGGGTGGGGCGGGAAAACAGTTACCTCCTGAAGCTGTTTGGCATCAGAGATGTGGGCTTGTCCTTGTTCTCGTAAACGTCTCCATGCAGATGGGCCGCAGGCTGCATGGGTGGGGCCTGGCAGTTGGCTTTGGCTCCCAGTGATGGACGGGAAGGCAGTTGTTAAGGAACAAGGTGTGTGACTCTGCGTCCTGCCTGCCTGCCTACTGACTGCCTTGGAATTTAGGACGGATTTGTTCTCTCGGAAAATGAAATCTCCTAGAAGTTGGTAACTTGATTTCCTTCCTATCCACAGGCCCTTAAATGGAGCGGCTGCTAGTGATTATTCAAATAAATCGAATAAAGCTTCTACTTTCTTCTGGTCTCTTGTGGTCGCTGCCCCTTTATTGCTGTCAGATGACCGGACTCATTGAGCTGTTGGGGATTGGCTTAGGAATTTTACTTTTTCTAAAGTAAAATAAAATAAAATAAAATAAAATCTTCGCACCTTTACTTTTGTTTAATTAACCTTCATCTTGGTTCTGTTTTCAGAAAAGAAAGACGTGACTCAGAGCCTGGAGAGCTCTACGTCCAAGTGCCCGGGGACGATGGAGCTCATCACTCTGCCCGACGGCCTCGCCCTGCCGCCTGTGCCCCTCACCAAGCTGCCCATCGTCAGGTGAGACGGGCCCGCCCGCCACGCCGGAGCGCCGTCCTTCAGTCTGAGCGTGAGCGCAGGCCTTCGACGAGTTTCCGTTCGTCGCCGGCCGCGTGTCTGCCCGCTACCTTGTCCGGCCTCCCCGGGAGCCCTGGCAGGTGCGGGCGGGTCTTGTGCAGCTGGAGGGTCACGCCGTGACTCCACGCTTTTCCTCCGGACCAGCGTTCCCGCTCAGAAAGCGTGGCTTTTGTGCTGCTCTGCCGAGCTGTTGCCACTCGAGAGTACAAAGAGTGAAGATAAATGTGATGTCCTTGCTCCATCTCTTCGGCCTCCGTCACCCTCCTTTTTCCTTGTCAAAGCAAGGTCTTGTTTGCCCAAGGTCATGCCATGGGTCATCCTTCTAGAGTGGCCGCGCTGCGCCCTCCTCCAAGCTTCCCTCTGCCAGGGTCCTGAGTGAGGGGCGCCGATGCAGAGCAGCCCTCCAGGTGTCGGAGAGGGAGGGCAGGGGCTGAGGTGTGCGGGTGGCCCTGGTTCATGCCAAGCACTAGGGGTGCCCTCTGTGCAAAACTGGAAAGACCACGGGGTTTCGCCCAGTGGTCTTGCGTTCAGATCCCGTGTAGGCAGAGAGTTGAGTGACGTCGGCCGAGCTCTTCCCCTCGCGGGGCCTGGGTTGCCTGTTCCCACCCTGGGCTTGGCGAGGCGCGCCTCCACGCATGCGTCACGAGGGGAACGTGGAGGAGGGCAGCGTGGGGAAGGGCTCCGTGAGTGGAGACGCCCCTGCAGGTCCGGTTTCCAGTGTTGAGTGGAACCAACTGACCGGCGTCCCGCCATGCCCCCGACCGGGCCAACCACCGTTGCTCATGGCCCCTGGTGGCCCCGGGGAGAGCCCAGCAACAGGCACATCGGGAGCCCGGAGCGCCTGGTGCACGTGACAGAGTGAGGCGGTGGGACGTCCGCGTCTGGAGGGAGGGGTCGGAGCTGCCGCGCGGAAGGGACAGACGCAGTTTAACATTGGTGTTGTTTCGTGATTGTGACTTTGGTCTCAGATGATGTGGTTGGACCCAGTTTTGCCTGCTGAGGACTTTCCTTTTTTTTTAATCCTCATCTGAGGATATGGTTACTGATTTGAGGGGGAGAGAGAGACACTGACGTTGATGTGAGAAACACTGACCAGCGACCGAACCTGCACCCTCGATATGTGCCCTGACTGGGACTCGAACACACGACCTTTTGCTGTGTGGGATGACGCTCCAGCTGACTGAGTCGCCTGGCCAGGGCCACCCCTACTTTAACCCCAACATCCAGGGAACCGGTGTTTGTCGAGTGCCTGAGACGTCCTTGTCAGGGCGGGTCCGACGTGCGTCCACGTGCCTGCAGGCTGCCCGCCCCACGCCCAGGCGCTGCCGTCCAGAGTTGGAGTGGGAGACCGTCCAGTTAAAGTTCGGAGACGCTGAGTAACCTTATTTAATGCCCTGCAGAACCCCCCACAAAACGATCGTGTACGTAGAAGCCAACCCTGGGCTCTCACGCCCCGAGGAACCGTGCGAGTTACTCACACGCAGCCAGTCGTGAATTACTGAAGAGGAAATTGGAGGCGTTCAGACCCCATGTACAGAAAACCGTGGGCCTCTCTTTGGTGTGGGGTGGGGGGCAGGGTTGGCTAACATTGTTACTGCTTTTGATGAGCCCCAGAGGTAATGAGGCTGCTTTATTGGTGGGGGTCACAGCCCTCCGGTCAGAACCAGCTTTGAGCCGCTTTGAGTGGTTTCAGTGCTTTTAAAACGTAACTCTTAAGGTGATTGTGCTGTTCAAGGCAGGAGCACAGGTGGTCACTAAAAGAGGGGCTTGGCGGCCGCGGTGTTCAGGGCCGTTTTCCTCGGTGAATGAGACGGAGCGAAGCCAGCCTCCCAGGTCCGGTCAGGCCGCGGCTCCCAGGATCCTACCAGGGTCCCACCGCTGTCCAGAATCTTCTGTCACACTTGTGCCATTGCCAAACCCGTAGCCTCCCTGGAGACTTCTTAACCGAGGGCCTTTTCAGGAAGTAAGGCAGTAGCGATGTGCAGTAGCGTCAGGACTAAGAGGTGGCCCCGCGTTGCCGACCTGGCTGGCGCGGTTTGCCTGTCCCCCCCATCTGTGCCGTGCCTGGGCTTGGAAGGGTGGCAGCCTCCGTGCCCCCCCCCGCCATATGGGGTGGGTGCGGCCAGTTTTAGTCGCCGCCGACCTGCGCAGGGCTCTCCAGCAGGCTCTTGGGTGTGTTTCCTCTGTCACTAAGGTTGGCGGGTGGAAAGCCGGGGAAGGAAGGCGAGGGGCCCCTCTCTGCGTGTTAGTCTGCAGCGCTTTCCTAGTTGGGGTGCTGGGTGGCTGTGCACGGTGCCTGTTAGCCAGCAGTTCGCTGAGAAGTCAGGCTTTTAAATGTCAACAGTCTCCAGGTGGGATCCCTAGAAGCAACCTTCTTCTTGGACGGCTCACCCCTGGAACCGGGCTTTCCTGGCGGCAGCTTCCAGGACAGACACGCGCTGGTGCTGCGTGGGTTGTTCCCGTTAGGTCGGAGCGGTCGGCCTTCCCGGGGGGCCTTTCGTAGGGAGACGCCGGTGCTGCGCTTTGGGTTACGAATGAATGTCGTGATCATCTGTCGTGTTACTTGTCTGGCTGACCACGCCCTCCAAATTCCTTTACATATTTTAAAAAATTGCTTTTAGAGGGGAAGGGAGGGGGAGAGGGAGAGAAACACTGATGTGAGAGAGAAGCGTCGATTGGTTGCCTCTCAGGTGCACCCTGACCGGGGACTGAACCTGCAACCCAGGTGTGTGCCCCGATCGGGACTCCAGCCTGTGACCTTTCAGTTTATGGGATGGCGCTCCACCCAACGGCACCGCGCTGGCCAGGCGTTCTCTGCGTGCTCTGAAACCTTCTCTGTGATCTGCAAGTTCTGTGCTTGTGTAGAGGGGTCCTGCGGCATCACGGACAGCACCTCATTTTTGAGTGGCGACTGGTGCGTGGAGCAGAGAGCTGTTGCAAGGAGGTGGAATCATCTTAGGGGTGGAAACACCCTAAGGCTCCCATGGGTCCCGCCCGGTTGGTCAACAGCAGCTCGCCTCAGGGTCGGGACCCGAACGGAGCTCCCTCGCTCCGGCCCAGCGCCGTCATCTGTGCTGCAGGGACCTGGCTGTCCTCTGTCAGCTGTCCCCACTAACTGAGCTGCTGTGAGGTGGGGCGGGCAGGCCTTCGCAGCCCTGCGTTGTGTCCGGTGCGGTGATGGGTGGCTCGCAGAGACTGACTCACTTGCTCCTCGGAGGGACCTGTGGAGGTGTGAAGGTCCCACGGTGGCCCACGCCCCCGTCTCCCTGAATTTGCAGTCAGGAGAGACACACCTGTCTCGGGCAGGTGGAAGCGACAGTGAACAGTGCGGCTCAGCTCTGGCCGGGTGACGTTACTCCAGCCTCTGGCAGAGCTGGGTGACCAGGCCCCCTTCTGTCCACAGGGAGGACGGCAGGCGGGCCCCAGGGGAGGGGCCTGAGGGTGCACACCCTGGTTCTTCTTCCCACCTTAGCACCTCCCCTAGGAGGGGTGGGGGTTGGGGTTGGGGAGGGGCAGAGAGGAGCCTTTGCTGGGGTTGCCTCATTTCAGAAATGCTGGGCCCCGATCAGGGCCTGCGATCAGGGACCTCGGGCCCTTGTGCAAGGGCCGCAGCCGTGGGGAGCGCAGCTCAGGTTTCAGCTGGGCCCTGGGGCGCCCCAGCCCCAGCGCGCAGCCTGCTGCTGGGCCCACCGCCTTCGAGCGCTGCTTCTTTCCCCCGTCCCCTGCTGTCCGACGCACCGTCTTTCCAACACGGGCTGCGTTGGGGTGTTTCCGCTGAAACCAGGCTAACAAGGCAGTTGATGTATTTTGCTCCGTTTGAAACTACAGGCGTGTGAAACTGCTGAACCTCCCCGCCAGCCTCCGGCCACAGAAAATGAAGAGTTTGCTGGGTCAGAACGTGTCCGCCAAGAGCCCGTTCATCTACTCGCCGATCATCGCCCACAGCCGCGGGGAGGAGCGGAGCAAGAAGATCGGTAGGACCGCCCCTCCTGGCTTTCCGGCGGCACCGCGCTCGCCGCTGGCCCGCGCCTTCGCTCGTGCGCCCCCACTCCGTGCGAGCAGGCCCTCCTCCCCGCGTGTGCGGTTCACGGCCTCCGTGGGGCACTTGCCGTAGATCCGATTTTTAAAAATCTAGTTCACGAGAGGTGATGTTTCTGTTAAGCTACAGAACCCAGAAGACCTCTTTTAGCCAAGACTTACGCGGACGACAGAAGGTGGTAAGTGTAGAGCAGAGTGGTTTTCCAAGGCCTGACGTGACCTCTGAGGTGTCAGAGAAGGTGAAAGGTTGCTTTAGGTTCAGTATAGGCAGGGGGACAAGGACAAACGAGGGCCTCCGTACCTGGGGCTGGGTGGCTGCGGGTCAGCACCCAGGAAGCCAGCCCTGCCTTTCCGGTTTTCCTCTTTTTATGAAAATAATACTCTGTATGTTTCAGAGGGCTTAACGTTGTGACACAGGATGCTGCGGGCATTCTGCTCCCAGGCCACGGACGGGAGAAGTGGGACAGTGGGTCTGGATGAGGTGCCGGGGGTCGGGAAGCTCAGGCTCCAGCCGGTCTGTGCTGCAAAGCCCGCAGGGAGTTTTCCTTCACGATCTGGCTCCTCGTCTCAGCAGAGGCACCGCCTCACCGGGGCTGAGGGTAAATTCAGTGGGTGACGCAGGGTTTCTCCTGAGACGTAATAGAAGCGTCAGCCAAAATGCACGTTATTTATTGGGTACCCGTGGGTAGGAAAGTGTAATTTATATTCTGTGGCTTCTGTCTTTTTATATTAGTTTATATTCTTTTTGGCAATATGCTCGTCAGCTAGGACATGCCCGGAGGTTTGAAGAACCGTGCATCCTTCACCCAGACTTCCAGTCTGCACGGGTGGACCTTCCTGTGTGATGGGGGTGCGGGGGGGGGGCTGTGATCACAGTGCAGGGTGCGGGTGCGGAGGAGGGGCCTGCGGGCGGTTCTAGAGGCTGTTCTCCTCTCTGACTCCGAGGGACTCGCCAGCCGCTCTGCGAGCACCGTGCTGGTGTCGCCATCGTCCGAGTGGGGTTCTGTGCAAAGCAGGCTGCCGCCCACGGCCTGCGCCTGAGCGTGGTGGGCGTGAAGGGCTTCGCGTACTGAGTGCTGGGGCTTGGCGGTGCCTCCAGGCGTGGTGCTGAGGTCGCGGCTGCCCAGAGGCGGTGCGGTGGCCGTAGCTGTCAGAGGTGTTCGGCTGTCTCCTGGCCCTGCAGCTGTCACTCCCACCGCGTCCCACCGCGTCCCACTGCGTCCCCTCAGACGGGTGGTCAGTCTCCCGGGGCTGCGGTTGTGTCATTTAGAGTGGGGACAGCAGAAACTAACTCAGAGGGTTCTTGTGAGGATCAAGTGAGACGTGTTCCCAAAGGGCCTGGCAGCCTTTTGGATAAGGTGTCGAGCAGCATTTTCATGGGCTGGGGGCGCAGCGAGAAATCAGGGTGCTCCCTGCCTAACAGGTGCCTCGGTGCAGTAGGAGGAGACCCGCTTGTCCTAAGAGCAGCCGGAACGACGCCGTTAGCCCAGGGTGACAGTGTGCTCAGTCGGAGTGGCGCAGGGCGAGGCCTGCCTTAGACGGGTGACTGATTGACAGCCATTGGCTGCTCTTCGTCCCGGGACCAAAGGTCCAGGAAGGGGCTCCCGTGGGCTCCCGCGCACTCGGGGCTGGAGAGCGGGTCAGCCCCTCTCCCAGGCAGCAGCAGGGGAGCAGTGCTCACCTTTGAGACCAGGGCTGTGTGTGCACGAAGGGGTCCTCTCAGAGCCCCAGGGCAGCGCTGTGGTCCGTGGCAGAACACGGGCAGACCTTAGCTCCCAGGCCCAGCAAAGTGTGAGAGCAAAGGGCGTTTTCCTCCGCTGCGGACTCCGGAGGGTGGCCTCAGTGAACCTCCCCTTCAGGGTCTCATAGCCAGGTGGGGGTGTGGGTGTGGATAGGTAGGGCGGGGAGGGAGGAGACTGAGCTGGGGGTCGGGAGGGCAGGAGCAGCCTGGGAAGGGCTCGGGCTTGGTCTCCGTGCAGGGGGCCTGGTGTGGGTGCTGGTCTCTGGCTGGAATAGGCGTGGTCTCCCTGGGAGGTCTGTGGGAGCTGAGGGGTTCTAATCCCAGCCCCCTGGATCCCCTCTGGAGAAAGCCCTTCTAGCCTGGGTCCGTTCTAGACACCGCTGCTGTCAGACCCCTGGGCTGGCATCACTCTGGCTGGCTGTGAGTCCCAGGGCTTCTTACCCTGCCTGGACCTGGAGGACCTCCCGTGCGGCAGCGGGGAAGACAGCACCTCTCTCCCCAGGTCATTATGGAGAGCACAGGGGCCCTGCTTGTTACTGCCTCCTACCCAGCTCATGCCCCACACACGCTCATTTCACCGCAGGGTCTTTCTGATTAGCCTCACAGACTATCTCGTGGGGAGGATGGGCTGTGGGGCGCCATGGGTGCTGTGTTACTTGTCTCTTACTTTTTTACCAATTTGTACCAAATCGCTGCAAACTTAGTGGCTCAGAACAGGACGAGTGAGTCCTCTCCTGGCTTCTGGGGGTCTGCAGCCCAGCACATGTCGGCTGGGCCTCTGCTCAGGGTCTCACGGGCTGCAGTCGGGTGTCCTCCGGGGCCGTGTTCCTGTCCGGATTGGGGAGGGTTTGTTTCCAGGCTGTCTTGGGCTCGTTGTTTATTCCCTGTGGTCATGTGACCAACGCCCTGTTCTCTTGCTGGCTGTTGGTCAGGACACCCTCAGCTCTGAGAGGCTGCTCTGGGTCTTTGTCACGCAGCCACCCCCATCGGTCGGCCCTCTCCTGCTTTGAGTCTCTTCTCTCAGGAAGGGTACGCTGTGGTCCCTTTAAGGCCTCACCTGGTTAGACCAGGCCCGCCCCGGGTGCTCTCCCTTTCGATGAACTCGAAGTCGACTGGTCCGAGACCTTAATCTCAGAATTCTGCCTCCTGCAGGTGTTGGGCTGCAGCTGACCTGGGAGGTCAGGGAGGGGAGGAGCTGCTGTCCTGCGGAGGGGAGGGCGATCAAGCTGCGTGCCAGTCAAAACTGCCCGCGCCCCCTCTGGGCCCGTGCAGGTCTGGGCGGCCTCCGGCTCCACACCAGGCACCGTGCTGCCTGGGTTGGTTTTGGTTTCGTGGGGCTGCGTTGCGCTTGACGGCACTGATCAGCCTGCCAAAGATGGCAGGAAGCTTCTGCCGCAGAGCGTCCTGGAGGCTGAGAGGGCTTGCTCGGTTTGCGAGAAGGCTGGTGGAAACCCAGCTGTGAATCGCTTCTCTCATGACCATAGGATGCCCCCTGTGTCTCGGGAAACATAAGTCCCCAGAGGACTCACCTGAAACACATGAACCGTGGCGCCAGGCCGGCTAACACGTGGGCTCTCGTGTGCGTGTGTTTGCAGACTTCCAGTGGGTTCAAGGAGACGTGTGCGAGGTCCAGCTGATGGTGTACAACCCGATGCCGTTCGAGCTCCGCGTGGAAAACATGGTGCGTATCCCCGGTCATCTGACCCTTCGGGGCTGCGGGCCCGGTTGCCATCAAAGCGGGTTTTGTACTTCCCACTCCAGGCGCACACCCTGTGACATGTCTGTTTGTGTATCTGTTTTGCCAAGGATTCTAAGCTTTTTGTGAGTGAAGAGCACATCTTGTTGTGCCTGGGACTCAGCGTGGGAGTCACAGGACAAAGACCCTGTGAGGGGGACGCTCGTAGAGCTCGGTTGAGGGGGCATGAGACTCGAAACAATCATGCCCAAGCCTACGTGAGATTCTCAGGTCACGTCATGGCTGCAAGGCACCAAGATGATAGGGGCTGAGGGAGGAGAGTGCTCTGGGAAAGAGGGTGACCTGCCGCGTCACTGCCTGCCGCGAGCTTCCTCCCGGTGTTGGGACCGGCCGCGGTGCCGGCGTTCTGGGCCCATGCTGCAGTGTGTCTGTCGGATGCGCTCCCTGAGCCCCTTGCGGGAGGAGGTTTGTCCTGGCTCTCCGAGCTGGGTCTGGTGACCCCAGGGCAGAGCCCCTGCCACCCCCACCGCCACCATGTGGGCCCCGCTTCTCTGGTCCCCTCTGTGCATGTCAACGGGCAGCGGGGCCTCGTGGCCGTCAGTGACCTTCGGAGGGCAGTGTCGAGGCAGTCGGAGTTTTACAACTCAGGCTCAAGGGCAGGGGCCAGAGCTTCACGCAGGGGTCCTGCTGAGTGCCCATGCTGCGTGTCAGGCCTTGGGTGAGGCACCGGGGACCTGGTCCCCGCGGTGAGGGCGGTCAGTGCTGCGGCGGGGGCGGTACATGAGGTGCCGCAGGGCCCACGGGCACAGTCAGAGGTGACAGATGGCTCAGCTGTGGGGGGGGGGCGTGTGATGAGCCAGAGCCCCCCCAGGCTGACTGGGAGGTAGTCAGGGTGATGTTTAGGCGTTCGGCACGCGGTGTGGTTCTCTCACACCCGAGTCTTCAGGAGCCCACCGTGTGCGAGGCCGACAGTCCGAGGTTGTTCGGAGGACGGGCCGGGAGGGTGAGCGCCGCCCTCCCACGGCCCCGGAGCCCGTGGGCCGCACCGCCTGGCTCTCGACCGGGCCTTTCCAGGGGCTCTCGGCCTGAACAGGGTGGCAGTGGTTTAGGGAACCCCACCCCCGCGTGGTTGAAGTGTCAGGTGCTCCCTGCTTCTCCTCACTTAGTTTCTGCCTTTAAGAAGTAGCTTTCATTTTTATTTGGTTTTGAAAAAGAAGTAATGCGTGCTTCTTGTCAAAAATTAGAAGGAACGAAGAATAAAATAAAACTTACCACTAAGAGGTAGCCCCAAAACTCATGGTCAGGATTTGAAAACTTATGAAATTTTTAAAAAAATTTCAAACACATGGCACGAAGGCCCTCCTGTACCTGCCACCCGCCCACACTGAGGAATCGCCAGCTGCCGGCCGTGCCTGCGCCGGCTGTTCTACGGGGGAAGGAAACGCTGCTACGCCCGCCGCCCGCCTGCGCACGGTGGACAGAGCATCTCGCGCTCCTGCTCAGCCCCGGCCCGCTGGTTGCCACGGGGTGTGTCCTGGGTGCTTTCCGCAGACAGGGAGGCTGCGCATGTGGGAGCATGCAGCCATGCACGTCCGTGTGGACCTGCGTGCGCGCATCTGCATACGTGTACCTAGACTCACGCCCCTACGCACAGCACAGACACAGTTTTGTAGGCCCGACTTCACGGGGGTGCCCCCCGTTCTAATCCGTCCCCGCTGGCGCTCTCCCGCCTTCCTCCACGCCACGTCTGCGTCCCCTCCTCCCGTCCTCCTGTGGGGGCATCGGCCTCACGTCATCAACGGTTCTTGCTGGATTCTTGTAGAAATACCTTTTTTTTTTTTTTTAAATGCTGACCCTGCCACTTTGCTAAATGCTCTTGTTAATTTAAATTTCACTGTAGATTCTGTAGAGTTTTCTTTAATTTTTTTTTTATCCTCACCTGAGGATATTTTTTTCCATTTCCTTTAGAGAGAGGAAAGGATGGGGTGGGGAGGGAGAGAAACATCAATCGGTTGCCTTCGCTTATGTGTCCCAACTGGGGATCGAATCTGCCACCTGGGTCCTGCCCTGAGTGGGAATCAAACCCGCGACCTTTCCGTCCACGGGATGACGCTCCAGCCGACTGAGCCACGCCAGCCAGGGCCCAGCGGGGTTTCCTGTGGTCGCAGTTGGGTCTTCTGCGGACAGCTGTCTGCATGCCTCCCGTTTCCTTTCCTTGCCTCGCTGCGCCGGGCAGCGTGTGAACGGTCTGTCGCTGTGCTGAGAGCTCCTGAGCTGACTGGCGTCGTTTCCACTTGCCAGGCGGCTGCCTGAGGCCCGGCATGTGTCTCGTTCACGTTGAGCATGGTGCCTGCCACTCACCGAAATGAGTCGGTGATCGTAGATGTGCCGGAGGGGTATTAGTGACGGCATATTTCCACACTTCACGTTTCTTTCTTTCTTGTTTTCATTCCCGTTGTGGTAAAACAATGAAACCAAACCAACACCAAAAGTACCGCAATCAGGGTCGACATCAGGATGGACTTGTTCGAGCACCCATGCGCGTCCCATTTCAAGGCTGTTTCGTGGGTCGCACGTCTGGCCCGTCCCCACAGTTCTCTGGATGTCACGATGTCACTGTGCCCCAGCAGCCCTGGCGCTGGCCCGTGAGCTGCCGGGCCACAGCTCATCTGGAGTGGCCGTCCTGGGGTGCGTCTGGGCTGCGCTTGCTCACGCGGCCCGTTGCTCGTTCTAGGGGCTCCTCACGAGCGGAGTGGAGTTCGAGTCTCTTCCTGCCGCACTTTCCCTTCCGGCCGAGTCTGGACTGTACCCGGTGACGCTCGTCGGGGTCCCCCAGACAACAGGAACGATTACCGTGAACGGTAAGGGGCGTTTCTCTCCGCCTCAGGACAGGTAGGCCGGCCGGCCAGCTGTCCTGCCCCGCCGTTGTCCTGTGGGGGCGCCTGGCATTGCAGTCCCAGCCTCCGGGCATTGCTCCCTCCTGTTCCCACAGTGAATGTTGTTTTCAGCACTTCTCTCAAAAGTTCAAACGCCTTTTACAGCTTTGCTTGAGCAATTCCAAGTGCGTACCTAACCCGGGACATTTTTTTCTATTTTACATGGAAAATGGGCTACTCTTAAATTACAGGCCCTGTACACATCCAGCAGATTTGCCACCTCACGCAGCGGTGGTAATAACAGTGATTGGCTCTCGAACTTTCATTTCAACGGAAGGTTCTGAGTCACTTTTCCAATACTTAAGTCACATTGCGTCCTGCGAGGGAACCCTGGCCTCATCCTCATTTAGCGATCGATACGTTTGCAGAGCATGTCAGTGGAGGGGTGAGCCGGAACTGTCAGGTGGCGCGAGACTTCCAGTCGATAGAGACTCTTGCGTGCCGCTTTCCTCCGGACGCAGGAAGCCTGTGGGGCAGGAATGCAGGTGCCGCGATCAGCTCCACGCTCCGTGGGAGGAAACCTGGGGTCTGCAGGGCTGAGCCTGGGGCCTGGCAGGTGGCGGGCCTGACTCTGGCCTCAGGTCCTCGGACAGGGACCCCAGGCTCTTCGCACTACGGGGGCCCGCCCTCAGGCGGGGGCGTGAGGCTCAAAGCCGCCCTTTGGTGCGAAGCTTCTCCCCTTGTTGCCAGGTTACCACACCACCGTGTTCGGCGTCTTCAGCGACTGCCTGCTGGACCAGCTCCCGGGAGTGAAGACCAGTGGCTGCACGGTCGAGGTCGTCCCCGCCCTGCCCAGACTCCAGATCAGCACGTCTCTGCCCAGGTAGGCGCACGTGCGGTGCAGGTGCCTGCCTGCTGATGGCGCCGGGCTCCGAGGGCACATCGTGTGACTGGGGAGTAAAATGACACGCGGAAGAAATGGACCCGGAAGGGATCACAGAACGAAGCGTCAGAGCTAAAAGTGTAATACTTAGAGAAGGGAATTTTGACGTAAAAAGCAGATCTTCTATCTGAGCCTGGAACTGCGGTCCCCAGGCCGGGGCATGACCGGCTCCGTAAGCCTGATGTTTATTTGCGCTGCGGCTCTTCCCCTGCCCAGCGGAGGTGTGAGGCCAGTGCTGTCCGGAACATCTTTCCAGTCCTCTGGACCAGGTGGCGTGGGGGCGCGGAGCTGTCCGTGGTGCCTGTGGACAGGGCTCCGGCCCACCCCCCGTCCTCCGTGGCAGTCCACCTGGTCGCTGTTCCCGGTCGCTGGGTATCGCATCCCCTGTTCAAAGCCAGGGCTCCCCAGCCCCCCTTCCACAACCTCAGAGTGCGGTGGTGCGACTGACTCCAAAGTGCCGTCGGTTTTCTGTCCTCCTTCCTTTTGAAGTGTGTTGGTGTCGCTGCTGTTTTCCTAGATCAGCACGTTCGCTGCAGCCTTCCTCTGGGGACGAAGTGTCCACGAACGTGTCGGTCCAGCTGTACAACGGGGAGACCCAGCGGCTGGTCGTCATCCTGGAGAACATCGGGATGGAGCCGCTGGAGAAGCTGGAAGTCACCTCCAAAGTCCTCACCACCAAAGGTAGGGGCTCGAAGCTGGTGTGGCCCGGCGGCGTCTGTGCTCTTCCTTCGACGCCATTGGGAAATTGGCATTCCGGTGGCGACTGAGGGGCGCACGCAGGGAGGTAGTGGAGCAGGAACGCGTCCTTGTGTCCCGGGGCTCTTCCCCCTCGTGGGCCCCGGGAAATGATCTCGAGTGGATGAACGAAGAGGACGTTCGCAGGCTTAGGGGCGAGCGTGCCTGGGGCCCGCGCGTAGACTGGCCGGCCGGCGCTTTCCAGGCGGGTGCAGCACCTGGGGCCCGCGCACCCCTCCCCCACGCGGGTGCTCTGCTGCCTGGTCTGGAGGCACAGGCAGCTTGTGGGCAGAAGGCTGGCGTTGGCGTCAGCTTCACTGTTCACAGCTGTTTGTGCCTCAGTTTCCTTCTGGGAAGATAGGGAGGCGGTGCTTGCCTTGTAAGCTGCTCCAAGGACTGGGGGAGCCAATGGCGCAATGCCTGTCCGGTGGGTTCAGTGAGCGCTGTGGACACAGGACCTTGTTGTAAAGAAGGCAAAGGAGTGGAGAGTGGTAAGGAGAGACAACATCAGGTCGTTCGATGAAGTTAGAGAAACTATACCGACCGGTGAGGCCAGATAGAGCAGGACAAATGAGGACACGCAGGCTCGCAGGGCCGGAGCCGTGTTTTCCCGCCGTGAGGGCGGAGCGCTGCCAGCTAGCCAGCCGGTGGGGCTGTCGGTCCAGCCCAGTTTCCAGGGAGGGGTGCCGTGGGTTCCTGAATGGCAGCAGCCGCCTTCTCACGTGGCAGCAGCATTGTGGGAGACCGGGGCCGCGGGGCCGCGGGGCCGCAGGCATGTGGTCGGCTCCACCTGGAGGGGGCGGTCCGGGCGTGGCTGGGGAGAACTTGTCCTGTGGAATCCTGTCGTGAAATCAGGTGTTTGCCACGAAATCTGAGCTCGTCCCACCGCAGAGAGGTTCCGGTGCCTTGTGCTCACGTCTGGCTCCTGATTTGGGGGGAGAAAAAGCAGGTGTCTGCAGGTTTATGGGGAACCCCCTGACTCAGCTTTGGTGTTGTTGCCCTTAGCCGTGCGGGGGACCGAGAACCTCAAATCCCTTGCATGTAGCACTGGGTGGCCGTTTTCAAAACAGCACCTTCATAAGTGACAAATTGGAGCTGTCCTCGTCACATTCTCGTCGGAAGCTGTAGCACATTTACATGTGGAACTACATGGATGGAAATAAGCCATCTGCTTCCAAAATACACAAAGGGACCGCTTCCTGTCACTTAGGGGGTGCAGTGCCCCAAAGCTGCCGGTGGCAGTGACCGATCTAATACACACGACTCGACGGGGGAAGTCTTCAGCCGGGCACCTGGGCGAGGGCTGTGCGTCTGAGCAGGGTGGGCGGTGCGAGCATGTGAGGGTCCACCCCTCCCGTCTGAGATGTGGGGTGACAGGAAGCTCCCACCCCTCTGAGCACCGCTGTGGCGTGAGCCCGCGGCGCTCCCCTCCGTGACGGCCCCTGGAGTGTCTGCTGCGGGGCCTTCTCCACGGGGAAGTGGAGGTGCTCCCTGCTTTCTGTGCAGCTGCCTGTGCTGCCACTGGGGTTAGTTTGTGCCCAGCGGTAACGAGAGCTTTAGCTGGCACTGCGTCATGGGCACCCCAGGTCTTTTTGTCACAAAGGGACAGCAGCACCCCTAGGAGGTGTCTCTGGGGGGCGGTGGCCCATTCATTCATTTCACTGCTGCCAGCCAAGTGCCCCAGCAGTACGGACAGTGCTTGTTGCATGGTGGGGCCTCGGAATCGAACTGGTGACCTTTTGGTTCGCAGTCCGGCACTCAGTCCCGGAGCCACACCAGCCGGGGGGGAGGGGATCAGTGTTTTCAGTGTGGTGTGCGATAGAGCATACGGTTGTGGAGGCGTTCAGCGGAGGTCTGGCTGAGTCTGTAGGAGCAAAGGGGCTGTTGCCTTTGTCAGTGGGAGGAAGCCGCCGGGGGCTGCGAAGGTGACATGGCCCCACGCCTGGCCGCCCCGCCCACTCGCAGACACAGGCGATTGCCTCCCGACACCCAAGATTCTGGGACTTTCTTGGTACTTTGAACTCTTAACTTTGAAATTGTTGGTGCTTTTCTTGGCTTTTGGAGAATGCATCAGACTCTCTGGGGGGGTCGGAAGCCTCACATCGCCTCTGTTACATCGTCATCGCCATTATCATTGTCCTCGTAGAAAAGCTGTACGGTGACTTCTTGAGTTGGAAACTAGAAGAAACGCTTGCCCAGTTTCCGCTGCAACCTGGAAAGGTGGCCACTTTCACCGTCGACGTCAAAGTGAAGCTGGATTTCTCCTGCCAGGAGAACCTCCTCCAAGACCTCAGCGACGGTGAGCTCTCCTCCCGGTTTTAATTAGCACGCGCGGTCCCCAGACGCTCCGCGAGGCCTTTATTGCGCCTGCTGCCCGCTGCTCCCTCGTCGCCTGCCGTTCGTTAACCGCAGCCGCTGGAGACTCCTCCTGGGCACTCAGTCACCCGGGTGAGCTGCTGTGCGTGCCTGAGAGTGATAAAGTGCTTCTTACTTAAACGGCTGCTTCACTCACACCCTTTCCTGTTTTGTGCTCATTTGTCAGGAGGTCATCCTAAATTGGTGGGATGAGGGAATGACTACATTTTTTCAAGTGTACCTACTGTGATCTGATTTGCAGTGATGATAAAGTTCTCTTTCAAAGTCTGGCGATTTCCATGAGGCATTAGAGGCTGGAGAAAATGGGAACTTATACTTAGGAATAGCTGATTATGGATCAGACCTCATGAACAATTACGTGCCGTGATGGTGTGTGCATTCACAGCATCGTTTGGAGGCTTTCGGGTATATGAGTTGGCTCAGAGCGTGGTAACAGCAGACCCCAGGCAGCGTGGCCGTACAGCAGGGGTGCGTCTCCCACAGTCAGGGAGGCTGGCGGTCGGGGGCCAGCCAGGCTGGTTGGGCGGGCGTCCTCCTCCACCTGCAGATGGCTGCCTGGTGTCACCGCCCCCTCACGTGGCAGAGGGGGAGCTCCGGTGTCTCCGAGGGGGACACCAGCCAATGGGGTGAGAGGCCCCTCCTTACGACCCCATCTAGCCTCTCTCACCTCCTCACAGGTCCCATCCCCCAATACCATCTTGTGGGGGTTAGGGCTTGAGTGTACACCTTCTGGGGGCACATGAAGTCGAAGGGTGTTACTGGGGACATGCAGCAGATTCTGTTGCTAGAATGTACTGTGGCACTTCGGTGGGTGACTTGCACGTCTCCGTGCTGCAGTGGCCTGACTCGTGACAATGCTTCCGCTCCTAGGGCTGTGGTGAGGGCCCGCACTTCACCTGGCACGCGGTCAAGGCCTGGCCAGCGTCAGCTGTAGCGCATCGCTTTTGTGCAGGTGCTGTCAGTAGCTCCACGTTACGAGTGGGGACGTGAGGCGCGGAGGGTGAATGATTTTATTTACTTCCGAAGTGGGTGAGGGGAGGGGAGGGAAAAAGAGTGGGAGAGACCCGTTGATCAGTTGCCTCTCACACGCCCCCAACCAGGGACCTTGCCCCCAGCCCAGCCATGGGCCCTGACTGGGAGTCGAGACACTGTGGATGTCTGCTTGTGGACGGTGCCCAGCCGACCGAGCCGTGCCGGCCAGGGCGGCGGAGTAGTTTGTCCAAGGTCACACAGTGAGCGAGTGGCAGAGCCAGGCTGCGAACCCAGGCAGCCTGGCTCTAGAGTCCGTCCTCGTAACCATTGTGGGTCCGCCGCTGCCCGAGGGCCAGCCAGGAAAGTGCGCGGTGAGTCACATGCTTGAGACTCGGGCGTGCTGAGGCGGGCTGGCTTGGTCCGGCGGGCTCCATGGGCTCCTGAGCCGACGTGTGACGTGGGGCGGAGCCGGACGCCTGCTTGTGGAAGCACAGGGTGGGCTTCGCCGGCCTTGCCATGGAGTGGCAGGCGCGGAGGCCTGGCTGTCAGCGATGAAGGGATTCGCTTTTGTGCACCAGGTGCTCCCCACCTCTCTTCCCACCCCGGGAACCGGACTCTCTCTCCCAGCCTGTCCCGCGGCCTTTGCACTCACATTTCTCGTACTTGGATTGCGGTCCCCACAGTTCCACAGGACTCACACCCGGTCATTCAGGCCTCCGCTCAGCTGGCTCTGGAGTGGAGAGGCCACCCCGGCCACCCCCTGCTGTCCTTGTGGTGCCGCCACACCACTCACTCCACGCACTGGTTCCCTGGGGGTTCCTGGTCAGGTTTTCCCGTCCCTCTGCCCCGACCCTGTAGATGCCCAGTTTCAGGGGAACAAGGACCCCTCTGTCTTACTCTTACTCCGCCCACAGCCACACTGTCTGGTCTGTGGTGGAGAGGAGCAGTTGTGCGTTGTGGGACGAGCAGGCGGGCGTCTCTGCCCCACCCCGTCCTCTCGATGGGTGTCTCCACCCTTGGGAGGCACCCACACGGAGGGCCCCGGCCCCACCTCCCGTGCAGGCCCTTCGGGGTCAGGGCCACCGAGCGGGCCCCGTGGTCGCTCTCTCCTCCCCTTGGTGGTTTCGGGCAGCCTCACGCGGCTCCTTGGGTCATGTGACACTTGGACACTTCCACGCTGTCAACGAAGGCAGGACAACAAGCTTCCTGTCGGACACACATGTTGGTAAGAACCGGAAATGTCAAGCTGGTCGAGCGTTATTCCTTGAAAGAGACCCGGTGCAGCGGGTTTTTTCCCGCCTGCAGACTGCTTTGCCCCGCGGGCCTGCATCTCTCTCTGAGGAGACAGGGTCACAGAACTCCAACTTCCCTTTTTCCCGAGAGGGGGTTCGGAGGAAGCGTGGGGACCTGCTGTCCCGGGGTGGGCCTGGAAGCAGACGCCCAGCTGCTCCGGGCGGTGAGAGGCCGGGAGCGGGGGAAGGGGGCCGTGGCGCCTGCCGCTGACCCTCCGTGGCGCGTCGTTCCTGAGCAGTGGAATGGAAGGCCACAGGAGGAGCCTTCCCCCTTTTCTGTGGTTCGTGTAGGTGTTTCGTTATGTTCTTGTATTTCCGCCCTGTCTTACGGGAACCTGGAGCCCTCTCTCTGCCCTTCTGAGCTGGAGGGAAAACCACATTTTGGGATTTGTGGTTTGGGAACCCCTTCGCTTCACTTTTAAGATAAAAACCAAGTCACAGAGGGCTGGGATGGTGGTGACCAGGTGGTTAGTGAACGTAAGGCCGGCCTCATTTCCGGGCGGACATGGCCGTACGCGCAAAGGAGCCCAGTCGTTAACAATTGGGAGTCCTCTTTATTGATCGTGGTGAATAGGCACTCTGGCTGCTTGTTTTCATCACAAACCGCAGAATTCAAGACCCAGAGTCTCAGTGCCCACAGCCAGGGAGAGTCGTGGAGAGGAAAACGGTGGGCCCAAGGCCCACAGGACCCTGCGGGGTCTGGCCTGTGGCTGGTGCGCTGTCATGTGTGGTCCCTGTCCGCTGCAGCCCCTGTCCGCAGACAGCTGTGCCCTCGGTGGCGGAGGCCCATCAGTGGTCCCATGGAGCCGCGCGTGGCCTCTGCCTGACAGTTTCAGAAATCCCCGCTGTGGACCACTGCGGGCCCCCCTGTCCTCCAGGCGTGGACTCACATGAACCGTGGCATCGGAGGTCGGAGGCCACGATTTGCACGTACAGCCCTGACACGGCCATCATGCGTGCCCGGACACCGGGTCCCATGTGGGCTGCAGGCGGACGGAAGGCGGTGACTATTTACAGCGTTGCCACGTCATTTGCGTTCTTCCTGTTCAGCCTTCCCGACACCCCTGTGAAGTGGGTGATTTTCCATAGCGACCCCCGTCTCGTGAAGATGGGGGAGGACTGTTCTGGAGCAAAGGAGTGGTGGGGCCACGTGATCAGATGCTGCCTACAGCCCTGACTCGGAGCCTGGGCTTAAAAAAAGGCATTTCGGGGCCTCAGAGCTGTGAATGGGGCACGGGAGGAGCAGGTCCTTCAGCACCAGGTCCTTCAGCACCAGGTCCTTCAGCACCGTCTGCGCACTGAGGAGCGGGGCGCTCACGTGGGCCTCGCTGTCCTGTGGGAGAAGCCAGCGGGAGGGGCGCCCCGCCCCGAGCTGGCCGCTGCGGGGGGCGGGGGACGCCGGTGAAGCCACACCGTTCCCCTCGCCCTCCCCAGTGCGTCTGAGCTCTGGTGTTTCAGCTCCACCCGTGTGTCGGAGCTCCTGCCCGGAGTGGGGGTGGGGGGCTAGTGTCCTGTGTAGTTCCTGGGCCACGGCCCTCCTCCCAGCGGTGCAGCTGACTGGGGGTCGTCCTGCTCCTCCTCTCTCCTCGCGAAGCCCTGGCCCTGCGCGCTGCACAACTTTCGCTGAACTGCGAGGAGAACCTGGTGACGCCTGTCCCTGCCTCTGGCCTTGAGTCCCTCTGCTGGCAGGGTTTTGATTTTTCCTCGGAAACGAACGCGCTTCTCACCTGTCTCGCATCGCCATGGCGAGAAGTGCATCGGGAGGCTTGGCCCCCGGAGAGGTCATCTGGGCTCTGGTGGAAGATAGTGGAGGGCCCCCGAGCGTTTTCGAAGGGGAGTGGGCAGATGCAGGGCCGGCCCGTGGGAGGTTCGCCTGGGCATGGTAGGCGACAGGTGTAGTAGTTCAGGTGGGAGGTGCAGGGGCCGCGGGGGCTCAGGGGCTCCGGTGGGGGTGGGAGGGGAGGGTGGGCTGCAGGCTGTTGCTGGAGGATCCCATGTCATCGCAGCACAGAGTTCGGGAGCTGGGGCAGCAGGCTGGCGAGTTTCCGTTCGAGTTTGTTCCCTCCCCCCGTGGAGAACCGCGTCTCTCCTTGCCTGCAGCACGTCTTGTTTATTAAGCCGAGACATACTGTGCCCGTGGGCAGTTGGAGTCAGTTCGGTTCTGTGCCCAGAGCTGGAGCCGTGTGTGAAGAACAAGCCGCGTTTGCCTTTGGTGTTTCATTCTGTTTCGCTTCTTCAGAAGCTGACGACGGTGGACGCCTCGGCTTCTCGCAGTGGCCAGGAGTCGATTCTTTCTGGGAGCTGCCTCCCTGGGCTCCCCCACGTGCCCTTTCATAACTTGCCCCTTTCCCCCGACTGTGCTCTGAAACCGGGACGTCAGTCAGTGCCTTTGTCCTGGTCTGCTGCTCTCCCCGAAAAGAATCGCTGGGGTTTGGAAATCCAGTGTTTAAAACAGGAGCCGCCGCTCGTCGTGAGCCGCAGAGCTGGTGGGGACCTTACCGCCAAGCTCTTCGTTTTCCTTACGGCCCTAGACGCCCGAGGCTTTCCTGCGCAGACCTGCTGTTTGGAAGGCCGTCGGGATTTTAGTGAGACTTGGGTACTTTTCTGAGGGTAGAGAGGGTGGGGGAGGGGAGGGGGGAGGAGACAGACGCCTTCACTGAATGCTCACCGCGCCCGGGTCCTCCGTCAGGTCCTTCCTGGGGTCTTCCTGCCCCCTCTCCCTGGAGCCCTGGGAGCGCTGACCACCGCCCCTCCAGGGGCGTTTCCTCTGCCCGCCCGCCTGGGCCTTGTGCCCTCGGCTGCCGCCCGGTCCAGCTGCTGCGATGCCGTCTGTGCCGCTGGTGGTTCTCATGGCACGACTCGCATCTGAGGGCAGGGCCAGTGGCTCCCAGTTCCAGCTCCTGGAGGTTGCCCCCCCCCCCAAGCTCCCGGTTCCCTGCACCTCACAGTGGCTCCTCACCAGTTCGCTCGCTGGTAGGTTCTTCCCCTCTCTCCCGTTAGGGCCCCAGGCAGGACCGTCCCCTTCCCTAGTGTGCTCTTTCTCAACACTTTGCCAGCCATCAGATGGCTCCCACCGCAGCCAGACTTCTCTCTGCTCTCCTGCTTCCTGCGCCCGACTGCCTGACCTGAGGGTCTTGAGCGTGGGGGCGGCAGGAGGCTCGGCCCTGGCTGTGGTGGGTCCCCACTGGCACCCTCTGCGTGCTGCTGTCTTTCTGCTCTCCCGGTGCAGATGCAGGCTTTCACCCCTCCCACCGGGCATTTATGAGGCCACTCGTGTCTTTCTGAGTTGCCCGGCCCTCTCTGCTGCCCATGAGCACAGACTGGTGGGTCTCAGACTTCTCTGTGCCTGGGGACCTCCTGGGATCGCTGACAGCTCCGTGCGGCTCCCAACGCTGGACCTTGGGATTCAATAACCATGGGCTGTGACCTGGGCATCAGGGTTTTAAAAGTGTCCGTAAGTGCAGCCGGGTCTGGGCAGTTGGTGCGGGCATCTCTGTTCTCCTTGCCCGTCTTGGGAAACTCCCAGTCACTCCTTTGCACGGAAACAGACCCATTCCTGGAGAGAGCAGCCACCGGAGATGGAGCCTGTGCCCTGCGGGCTCTCCTGGTGGGTCTGTGTGACGCCCGGGGCACTGCAGGGTGGCCTGGCGAGGGGCTTTGTGGGAGCTCCCGTGAGGACGGACATGTGTTCTTGGTCCCAGTCCTTCTGGGTAGCCACGGACCTGGCTGTGCTGAGCTCTTGTCCTGGCATTGCTTCTGCCGAACCTCACCGTCTGCCCGCCTCCCCGGCGTCTCGGCTTCCTTGCCCGTGTGCTCGGTGAAATGATGCCTGCCCTGTGGCGTGTGAGGGCACGCACCGAGGGCCGGGGCGGCACCAAGCACGTAGTAAACGCGTGGCTGTCAACCCTCCTGGCAGAGCTGTTTGCGTTGTGCGCTTCCTCCCTGCCGCAGAAATCCACTCTCGGCTGTCATGTCCCCCCTCGTCACCACGGTCGCGCTGAATTCGAGAGGGAGGCGTTATTCTAGCATCCCAAATTGTGTTTCTGAATTGCCCACAGAGATGCTCTTCATAGAAGATTGAGCGCTATAAACAGTAACTGTGAGATGCTCCCCAAAAGCCCGGTTTAGCTCCCGACGCGTTCCCAGACGCCTGCCGTTCCCAGACACCCTCTGCCCGCCCAGCCCTCTCCTCCCGCCTGTCCTCCCGCTGGGCTGCTTCCTCTGTCTGTCACTTCTTTGGGCTTGTTTTCCTACTCATTGTTGTTCCAATCTGTTCGCTGGTCTATTTGCAATGGGCTGTGCGGCAGAAAAGTGGGCCGAACCGTCGGATTCCACCCCCGCCCCTGCCCCGCTGGGGAGCCGTTCCCTCACCGGCTCCTGGCAGCCGTTTCTTCACTCACATGGTTGCTCGCTCGCCGCCCTCCACGGCTGCCCCTTGTCTCCCGCCTCCCGGGGGCAGGCTCCGTCCCCGGTTACAGTTCACACGTTGCCTGTCTTTTCCATCTCCAGTTGGATTGGATGGCAGACCCCTTAGTCCAGTGGTTTTCTCACCGGTGCACTGCCAGAACGTAAGGAAACATGCGGTGCTGACTGTGTGGTCAGGGGCGCTGACCTCTTTCCTCTGAGCTGTCAAATAAAAGATGACAGCAGTCAGCACAGCAGTAGCTGGTTGGTGTGTATGGATCAAAACGATACCTGTTGTTTTTGGCAGATTGGCAAAAAATACAGTATATTCGCTTGGTGCGCTGCAGACTGCTGGTAATTAGTGTACGTGTGCCGTGAGGTGGAGGGGGTTGGAAATCGCTGCTCTGGCCCATAAAAAGCTGTAGATTACAGGTTTTTGTGGCCTCTGTGGTTTTGAAGTCTGTGTCCAAAAAAAGAGGCTAATTTCAGATAAATGCTTCAGCCTTTTATGCACTGTGGTTTCCGTCTTTCATTGATTCCCTGGAGTTGGTTCCCATTTTAGAGCCAAGACAACCGAGGCTCGTAGGCCTGTGCGGCTGGCTCAGAGCCTCCCGGTGAGGCGGGAGGGGTGCTGCGCGGGGCCTGGCCCTGTCTTCATAGCAGGCCGTTCGAGGAGGACTTTGGCTGCTCCTCAGATTTGTAAGGCACCTCCTAGAAGCACTGCCTGTGTTTTCCGTCTGCCCCGGGCCGGCCCCCTGAGGGTGGAGGAGGAGTCTCTGGGAGGTGTGCCGGGCAGAGAGCAGTGGTCAGGAGCCAGCGGTGAGTGTGCCGTGGGCTGACGGTGGGAGCGTCCCCCACCTGGGGAACCTGATCACACGCTCAGCCTCTGGGCCAGCTCTTCCGGAGTCCGCAGGCCGCTCCGGGGGCATGTGGTGCTGGGCCGTGTCTCGGCTCACCATGTTCTCTGCAGCAGAGGTGACTGCACCTGCACAGAGCACACGCCGGGAGGGCGAGCAGCACAGGCCGAACAGGAACGAGACACCGGAGGCTCTTCCTGCGGCTACTCCAGTTCTGAGCAACTCTCCTGCATTAACAAGGCTGCAGCCACCTCTCCTTACGTCCTCTGTCCTCACCTTCCTTCCAGATGGGATCAGCGTGAGCGGCTTCCCACTGTGCAGTCCCTTCCGGCAGGTCGTTCGGCCGCGTGTGGACAGCAAGGCCACGAATCCGCCCGAGGGCAGCAAGCCGGGGGACCCGAGCCACGTGAAGGTGAGTCGGTCCTCCACGTGCAGCCTGCCCCGTGGCTTGGCGCTCTCGGCTCCTGCCCAGCCCTTTGGGAGGCAGCGTTGGGTACTTTTCGGACGGGGAGGAAGCGTGCCTTTGACGGCCGAGTCGTGTTAGTGGGCGGCCCGCGTCTCAGCGTGTCTCATTCTGCACCATGCCTTGGGGAGCGGCCTGCCTGAGGCCCTAGTGGTCATGTCTTGGGGTGGGGGTGGCATGTCCTGCTGTCGCTACCTCCTTTTTCACGAGGTCCCGGGAATGCGTGGTTCTGTCCAGGTGTGCACTGGTCGAAGTGGAAGGTTTTCTGCCTCTCTCTTCCAGAAAAACGTGCTTACTGGATTAAGGTCCTCAGTTCAGATGTTTATCCCGTAAACTTTTCTTACTCCTTTGGCAACTCCTGCTGCTCACTGGCTTGTAAACACTCAGGAAGCCAGAAGAATGCACAGCAGCAGGCGGGTGTTGGTGCGAAGGGGAGGCACCCTGGCACGTCCGGGGGAGCAGAGGCGGTTGCCTCCATGGGGCTCCGGGGCATCCGAGCTCCAGCTCTGGGCCTCGGTCACTGGCGCAGGGCAGGCTCTGCCCATCTGAGCTGCTGGGGAGCGCTGCAGAGCGAGGGGCCCGGAGGTCCCAGCAGCCAGCAGTGGGGCAGGCAGTGAGGCCGCCCAACCGACCTCCCGAGCAGCGTGCTGTCCGGCCCAGGCGTTTGGCTGCTGCACACAGCCTTGATGCCAGCCCCGCGAAGGGTGGTGACTGGTGAGGACAACCCACAGGGCGGGGCCAAGCCAGTCCAGGGTCCGCGGTGGGGCGAGTTTGAAGGGACTGGGGCCGTGTGTGTGGGGGGGAATGGGGGCACTGTGAAGGGTGGTCCCGGTAGCAGGGGATGAGCCGACGTCGGGGGAGGAAGGTCGCACGGAAGTTCCAGGGAGCTGGGTCGTTGGGGTACGCCCTCTCCGTTTGGGGCCCTGCGGTGAAGAGCTGGGTGGCGTAGCTGGGCGCTCTGCACCCGGGAATGTTCACCCTCCAGCGTGGTCGCTGGGGAAGGCCTTGTGGTAGCCGGGGGGCAGGGGTATGGGAGGCCCTTCCCAGCAGCGGGGGCCAGGGCAGAGGCACGGACGAGCGCTCCAGCGCAGCGCCGCGTGGTGCGTGGTGCAGTGGGGGCGGTCTGTGGCAGGGCGTGATGGCAGGCAAGCTGAAGCAGCGGCGTCCTCACAGTGCCCCTGGGCGTCGCCTCACCTGCAGCCCCCCGCCCCCCGCCCCGACAGCAGCCTGTCGCTGTGCTTCCCCCTGGGCCTCAGGCTCCAAAATCCAGGGTGTCTTTGCTCCTGCTGGGTCATGGGGCTGTGGGAGGAATTTTTCTTCAGTTGGGAGCTGTAATTCTGAACTTAAAAAAAGAAGATTATGAACATGTGTTGATATAGGTGGATGTGTGTAAACGTGTGTAAACGTGGTTGCCGTTTACTGAGTATGTCCTGGGTGCCAGGCTCTTGCACATAAACTGTTTCAAGTTCTCACGACAGCTTTCTCAGTAGGTGGTCTTCTCCCCCCGGAATCGCACCCAGGCTCCGAGAGGGGGTATGACTCGACCTGAGTCCCTCAGTTGCTGTCCCTTGCACGGTGACACCTCTTTCCCTCCTCTGCCCTCTGGAATTTACTTGTGAACAGAGCCCCAAAGGCCTCTTGATCTCTCGATCCTGCGTCCAAGGCCTTTGGTTGGGCCCTGCTGGCCGAGGCGGTCCCTTGGCGCTCTCTGCCCCGGAGCCCCGTGGTGCCCGTCAGCCACACCGACACTCCTGCCGCTCCCCCCGTGGCAGGGACCCTCCGACCGGTGTCTCATCAGGGAGTCTGGAAGGGGAGGAGCGGCGTGCGTGGAGTGTGCTCCGTAGGCCGGAACGGCGCTCAGCGCCCCGCCTGCGCGGGTTGTCCCCATTTCTGCAGGCGTCTTGCCTGGGCAGTGGGGACGGTGAGATTTAGGGATAACCCATGTTCCTCTAAGCTCGCACTGGGGTGGGGTCCCGTGTCCAGACGCCGAGCAGGGCGTTCCCAGGGACAGGTGCCGCGCCTCGAGGGAGCTCACGGCTGAAGTGCCGCCGCATCTCCTGGTGCCAGGGCATGTCTGCTGGGGTCCAGGGGAATCTCTGGGGAGCGGTGTGGAGCCGTGTGAGCCGGGGGCTCCTGTGGCTGCGGTGGGGGCCCTGCGCAGCGTGCTGCCTAGTCCTTCTCCCCAAAACGGGGACGATGTGGTTTAATTGGAAATGTGCTCCACCAGGAGTGCGTAGCCATGGAAACAAGTGATGCAGTGAAAGCAGCTCTAGGGAGGCCCTGCGAGGAGTGGGAAGGGAGTGTGTGCTTCTGCAGGGTCCTGGGAAGCCTGGCACCGGGCCCGTCTGTCCGCGGTCAAGAGCGGTTTTTCCGCAGCCGCGTGGGGACTGTCCTAGGACTCAACACAGAGACTGTGTGAGGTGGACGCGTGTTAGAAATGGCCTTCCTGCGAGCCGGGCTCTGCGGGACGGCCCCCGACCCCGGCCCCCGTCTGCGTGCCTGCGTCAGGCCGCTTTCTTCCCCGGCCGTTGGGTGTCCTCTCAGCAGGAGGCGGGCGGTCTGAGGGGCCCTGCGCCCGCTGAGGAAACAGGAGGTTTTGTTAAACCCCCATGGAGGAAATTCCCAGCCTGATGCTTGCACTCAGGCCTTTTCTGAGGCATTTAAGGGAAGAATAATATGAATTCTGTGCAAACTCTTCTTTCTGGAGACTTAGAAGAGTGGGTACTTCGAATCATCCTACGAGGCCAGCGTTGCCCTGAGGCCAGAGGCAGAGAGACACGAAACAGCGGCACCAGCGAGGCCCCTGCACGCAGACCAGAGCCCCAGCAGCACGTCGGCGTGCCTGTCGGCTGAGGGGTCGTTACCTGAGGCGTGGCCGCAGGGCTGGTCCGGCGTCAGAGACACGGCGGACGTGATTCCCCGTGCCGGCAGGCTGGCAGGGAGACCGTGCAGGCGTCTCGGTGGTCGATGCAGAAAAGACCCCCGGCAGCGTGCAGTGCATTTCCATCGAAGCTCTCGGCGAGTTGGGAACAGGAGGGGACTCTGCGAACCGGCCCCCGGCGCCCCACCGCCCTTAAAGGTGCGGAGCTGACTGCTTCTCCCAAGGGGCAGCTGCGCCAGGCTGCTCCCCGGCCGCAGGCGCGCCCTGACCTTGGCCTTTCACCTGTGCCAGAGTCCCTGCGAGCGGGAGGCCTGCCTCCATCCCTTTGCCTCCTGGCACGTTCCCCTGTCCTCAGGCCAGGCTCCGAGGCTACCTTGTTTGCCAGGGCTTCTCAGGTGGCACCGGCAGCACCAGGCACGCCTCCCTGCATCCTCACCCTGCTCTCCACTCCCACCGTTGCCGTCATCCTGTGGCTGTGTCCTTGAGCTCCCCATCCTGTCCGCATGGCGCGGCTGGCCCTCCTCCGCCTGCAGGAAGTCTTGCTGGGTCCAGACATTCCCGGTAGCAGGCGGAGTCGTCCCTGCCCCCGGAGTTCTCTCTGCTCTGATGAGACACTCGTCCTCAGGGAGCAAAGCAGGCAGTGAAGCGAGTGCCCCTCGCGCAGAGCAGAGTCTGGCTGGAGCATCGCTCAGATGACGCCTTACATGATGCTGTGTGCTTGGTGGTGCCACAGCCTCCGCGCTGAGGAGCCGTGGGATGCTCGCGAAGTCCTTGCGTGTGCTTACACTTTAACAGTTGTGTTCCCCAGTGGACTGGCTGGAAGGATCTGCTGAGAGAATTTAAGAGCAAATGTAGTCAAGTTAAAAAAAACTGTTGTGCCACAAATGGCGTATTTTCTTTAGCCGTGTTGCAGATGAGAAGTGTGCGCATGGCCTTGGGGGTCTGGGCGGCGGAGTTCGGGTTTGGTCCGCCGGGAGGAGGAATGTGCGAGGCACCCATTCCCCGATCGCTTACGCAGGGCCGGCGAGCAGTCGAGCGCCGAGGCCGGAGAGGCGTGGGGCCGGCAGCGGGCGCTTGGTGCTTTGAACAGCCGTTCCCGAGTCCTGCTTTCAGGACTGCGGCTTCCCATTATTCAAGTGGGAATTACTGGGCAGCTCAGAAAGGTTCAGTAAGATGCCCAAGGTCAAGCAGTTGCTAAGCAGAAGTTAAAATTCAAACCCAGATACGTCCGAATCCAGAGCTGGTGCTATTTATGTTTCCGAACTTCTTAGCGGATACAAAACGTTGTGTGTTGAGTTAATCTGGGCTTGCGGAGCGGTGAGCGTAAGCCTTTTGCTGCCTGACCCTCAGTTTTCAGCCTGCGAAGTGCAGATAATAGGACTTGCTCTGGGGCTGCAGTGAGGAGGGGGGTGTCTGCTGTTAGCCCTGGCGGCCAAGAGAAGCTTATGGAACGGCAAATCCACTTCGCTTCCAAATTATTTCTGATCTGCCCCAGTAATAGTCACAGAGGCGGAGAAGCTCTTTCTACAGAGTTTAAGCATAAAAAGTTCAACAGAATCCTTTGATCTGCTTCACAGTTTCGAACTCAGCGAGAAACTCTGCAGTGAGAAGCGGGGCCTGCTGCCTGGGGGGCTCTGGAGCGAGCATGGGGGGCGGCAGAAGGGCGCTCCTGCAGGCCCCGGGACCCCTTCGGGGCCCTCGCCTGGCGTGACCTTCACTTTCATCTGAACCCCTGTGCCGTTGCGCTCACCCTGTTCCTTCGACAAATACTGGCTTGGCCGAAAAGTCCGTGTAGTTTTTTCCGTAAAGTGCAGAAGGCACGTTTGGTTCTCTCTCACCGGCAACGCTGTTGGTTGGCTGTTTTGAGTGTGTTGTTGGTCCTCTCCTGCTGTCAGCGGCCGGGGGTGGCGGCCGGGGTGCTGCTGGACACCTCCCAGTGCCTGAGACAGCCCCACAGTCAGCAGTACCCAGAAATGTCACAAATTGACCCTTTGACACGTCCCATCGGTCACAGCCCCTTCTCCACGCATGGCACAAATCTTTGTATTTTAGTTGCATTTTTACCTTTCTTGACATACATAATAAAGCATCATACACCGAAAATGTTGCATTTTTCCTTCCATCTTCAGTGTTAAAAGGGCTGCACAAAAATTCACCAATTTTGATGTTTTTTAAAAAAGTGCATGCTGATATGACAACTGCAACAGTACAGTCTAACAAGATCGTTTGAATGAAGTTCAAGACAACTAAGCAGTATTAGAGCCATCCCACAGGAAAAAACAAACTCTTTGGCCTCCCCCAAACCTAGTAACTAACTCTTCCATGCCCAGTTCTGGGTGGCAGGGGTGCCACGGGGGCAGGGGGAGCCCCAGGGCTCGCCTGGCGCAGGAGAGACAAGCAGTGATGTGCAGCCAGGGTGTGAGAGGTGCTGCTGACGGAGAAGGCAGGACCTGGGGGCCGGGGGACGGCTCGTTGGAAGGGGAGCCGTCAGCGGAGACCCCAGATGACTCTGTTGGGACGGTTTGCCCTGCCGAAGCCAGGGCGCCGCTGCCCAATGTGGGCTTGTTACCTGTTTGTTAACAAGGAGGCTGTGGGTTAAGGCTCAGGGTGACCCCTTGCTGACCTTTGCACTTCCAGCCCCAGGCCCCGGGGTTGGGACAGGGGAGGCGCTCAGTGAGCGTTAGAGGGACGAGGCGGAGAGATGACGCAGTGTTTCCGAAGGACTGCTGTGCTGTCTGCCTGTCGCTCGCTGCGTTTGCTCTCCAGGTGCCTTAGTGGGAGCATCCGCCCGCGTGGCCGCAGGAGCTTGGGGGGCCGGGCGCTGCCCTGTGCTGGGAGTTTCTGCTCTGCAGGTGGGGGTGGAGGGGCTGGGAGCGTGCGTTTCTAACACATTCCCTGGGGCTGCTGCTGCTGCCGCCGGCTTGCGGACCGCCACCTTCGGGTGGGCAGCGCTTTTCCGTCTGTCTGGCACTTCTGACTGTCAGTGGGACTGGACGGCAAGCACCGTCGGGAGTAGAGCAGGTGGATGTCAGTCCCTCGTGGAGGCGAGCACGTGGAGGCGCGCTCTGGCTCTGCTTGAGGCCCCCAAGAGTTGGGGGAGGAGTTTTCCTAAACGCGTGTGACAGGCCTGATTGCCCATATCCAGCTGAAGTCAGGTCTGGCATTAAAGGGCTTATTTCGGGGAGAGACCGGACACTCCCATCCGGGAGATACTTGACCGTGCCAGCCCCGCTCCTGTCCGGGCATCTCCGCAGGTTATGGTGCGCGGCCTCGCGGTTCAGGGCTCTCAGGGGCCCAGCACTGTCCCTGGGGGGCCTGGAGGGCCTCCTGCAGGGTCCCGGGCTCCCAGGACCCTCCTCTGTGCCAGGCAGGGCTCGTGAACCGCTGTCACCAGCTCTGCCGCTGCGTTTAGAGCCGGCGCCATGGGTGACTGGAGACAGACGGAGGGGCAGACGCACAGCAGGGGACGGGCACTTCCGCCGCGTCCGTGCCCGCTGGGGAGATCGCGCCAGGTCGGCCACACAAGTGCACTTGCTTTGGGTGAGGAAACGGAAAGTTCAGTCCATGAAATACGGACTGAAGTCCAGGGTCAGCCCCCAGTGTGCTGTCATACACAGTTAGGTGATTTCATTGGTCCCCCAAAAACAAGGCGTCTCAATATCGACGGCATTCAACAGAAGAATTCTGCCCGTTCCCCAACCCAGAAATACTTCCACTGTTGAAGTAGGCGCAACAGCCAGGGAATGAACCTCTGCTCCCTAAGGCGTGGTCGCAGCGGACAGGTCACTGCGCCTCATCCGTGGGGGAGGCAGGTCCTCCTCGGTGTGTCCAGGGAGTTCCTCGAGCGCAGCAGGATGCGCAGACCCCACGCCAGGAGGCGGCCTGACCTCGTCATTCCCTCTGTGGTCGGCCCTTCCTGTCTCATCTGTCATTGCCTGTCATTGCTCGGTGGCATCAGTGGCACTTGACTTGCTGCCGGACTCCAGGCTGCGCGCAGGCAGACGGCACTGTGTTTCCTTCTCGTGCTCTCAGGGTGCCCGGCACGCGTTGGGTGCCCCATAAATCACGGTAGACGAGAAGATGAGAAGAGTCACAGAAAGCTTTGAAGGAGGCCGGGAAAGAGGGGCTCAGCCGCAGGGAGTGGAGGAAGGGCGCTCGAAGCTGGGGACCAGCCTCAGCCAGAGCCAGGAGGAGCGAGCTTCCGGGGCCCATGCGGGCGGTTCGCTGCACCGGGACGGCAGCAGGGGAGGTGGGAGGTGAGAGCACCGTGATGGTGGCAGCCTGTCGGGGGGCGTGGAGCCGCCGTGAACTGAGGGTTGCCCCAGCCTGAAGCTGCTGCTCTCTCCACCCACGCTGAGCGTCCTGGCCTCCCGTCCCTGCTCTGCCCAGGAAGTCGGGGCCAGGGGACTGTCCGATGTCCTTCTCCAGTGGGTGTACGAGGTCCTGGGACCAGCAGGTCCTGGCTGTACAAGTGACAGCCCCTGGAAAATGTTAGCGAGGGACGCAAGCGAGTGCAGGACCAGGTCCATGAGGAGCTATCAGGGGCTGCAGGAAGGGCTTTGCTGACTTGGAAAGCTGCTGCGGGACTTGGGAGACAGTGATTTTGCCCTTCTCAACCTTGCATTCCTGTTCCACCGACAGGTTTTGAAAACCAGGAACGGATATTAGGTTTTCTCAGGTGCTTCCTGCGTGTCATCGGAGATGATCAGGGCGCTCTTTTGTGTGCGTGGTTTTTTAGCTTGTCAGTGTGGTGACTCACGCTGATGGGCTGCGGAGCGTGAAGCCAGCCTCGCGTTCCCGGGATAAACCCGGGTCTCGCGGCAGCGCCCTTTCTAGCCTCCGCGTCAGGTGCTTCAGACTCGGTCTGGCAGTGGACGCGACGGATCTGGGTCCTGAGGTCGTCAGCAGGGAAGTGGGACAGGGACGTGGGGGCACAGGGGACACGGCCGCGTTTGTGTCAGCTGTGACCCCAGTGGTCCGGTGACTCCCTGGCCAAGGTGGAGGACGCAGGAGGCGTGGGGAGCAGGAGCCGGGGGCTCCGTGACATCGTTGTCCGGACCTTCCAGAAACGCCCGCCAGGATGGAGCTGGCCCCCAGCGGCGCGCTCCCGGGCCGGGCCGCTTCGGCTCGCCCGTGTTCCCGACAGTCTGTTTGGGTTCCCTGTGACTTTTTAAGCGAGTTCACTCTTGGTCAAAATCTCCGACTTCCGAGAAGGCTGTAAAATGGCAGCCTTCCGAGGTTTCTACCTGAATTCGCGCTCTCAGCCCCGTGCTGCCTCTGGCCCCAGCCCTGCGGCAACGCGGCGAGGCTTCCGCGCCCTCGGAGCAGGGTGCTCTCGGGGACGCACGTTTCTGACCCCTCCTAACGTGTGGTTTTGAGTGCGCTTTCTTGCAACCGTTTTACAACTTCCTCTGTTTGATTAGTGTGATTCAATTTTACGTTTCAGTGCATTTTTATTGCTTCTACTGTGCACACGATTTTGAAATTTCCGCCATTTGGCTCCCAAATTCTATTACAACTAATCAGTCCCAACCTTTTTATTCATGCTGTTCAGAGTCCCGTACGGGAGCACCTGACGCCACGGCTAACCCCTCCGGGCTGCGTAGCTGACACGCCAGTTTTATCTGACTGGAGTTAGCTGACAAGTGACAGTGTAGCTGGACTGTTCACTACGGGAACAACAATTCCACAGGCACCAAGATGTGGCAGAGTTTTGGTGGCCCTGAGGGTGGGTGCGAACCAGTGCTGACGTTTCCAAACGCCTCCATGAGCCGTGGAGAGAGGGTCCCTCTGTGAAGCTTGCCTACACCGTGTTTACCCAGGGACCCTTCGATGCCAAGGTCGGGGTGGTTTGCTGTGCCGCTGAGAACGAGCGCAGCCAAGCACTGTGCTCGATGCCTCCGGTGAAACGCACTCTGCGTCTTTCCCGCAACCTGTGATTGCGAGGTGTCTCCATTTGGAATGGGGAAGCTGAGGTTTACGGCAGGCACTTCGTAACGGTGAGTGCAGCTAATAGATGGCGCTGTTGGGGCCCAGACCCAGGCCTGTTTGAGTCTGGAGTCTTGCCCCCAGTGCCGGAACCTTCCACAGCTCCCTCAGCGCCCTCACCGCCGCTCTGGTGCTGTTGTATCGCATGTACACTCCGTCCCTGCCGCTGACGCAGAGACTGCCATGGACGCGGCCCTGTCCGTGCCCGCCTGGCCGGTGTGCTCGGGTCGCACACGCCTCCACCCCGATCGCTGTCTCTTCCCCTCTGGGCCCCAGCTGCTCCTGGGCTGCTCCCATCCCCTTTTCCTCCTTCCCCTTTGGTAAGCTCTTGAGTGGGAGTCGAATGTGATGTGCAAAACTGTCACCAGCATCAGAATGACTCAGTTAAAGAGTGACTGTATTTTCACACTAAATATCAAGACCCGTCATCTGATGGACGGTGTAAATGACAATGAGAGACGCTGTTTGAGATCAGAGTGGTTCTGGGGAATCAAAGATACTCTAGCAGCGTGCACAGCAGGCACTGAGCAGGTGGATGGGGACGCCCGCTGTGGGAGGCTTCCGGAGGGGTGCACAGTCCAATTTGTCAAATAGCAGTTGAGGGTTAAGAAGAGGCAATCAACTGAGGTACCCCTGGAAGCATCCAGGGGCAGTTTGGTTTTCCATGAAGCAGCGTTTAGCTGGGAAATAGGAGGCAGGAACCTTCCCCAGAAAGTTAATCTAGAAATGACACAGGGCCCTAATATTAACGTAAACCGTTCCAGAAGATAAAGATGCTGAGGCCCAATACGTAACTGTAAAATGTTTCCATCGTAAAAGTTACTGTGTTACGGTCCCCCATCTCCACGCTGCCATTCCGGGGAAGCAGACGCACTCGGAGGGCTGGAGGCTGTGCCTGCGGGTTTCTGCCGCCCTGTCGGGGCTTCCAGAGCCTGGAGCGTGTAGATGCTTTCGGGGGCGAGCACTCCCGGCGGCCCACCGCAACCGCAGCCGCACCGCAGCCTCCCCGGCGCGCACATTCCTCCTGCCCGCCTGGCCTTGAAGGTCAGAGAACCGCGGCAGGTGGCAGCCTGCCAGCTCGAGGCCGCCGGCGCCCAAGGAGGGTGCTCAGTGTCCTGTCATCCACCTTTTCTGTTTGGGAGGAGTTTTCAATGCCCCTCCACCCAGGGTTTTCTGACCTCTTCGTTACGAGGAGACAGAGTTGAGCACCCCATCACCACACGGGATCACTGATGATCACCTGGCCTGGGCGGTGTCGGCCAGAAGCGAGTCTCCACCCTCAGGTCTCTGGAAGCAAGTCACCAGGCGCGGCCCGTGCCCCGAGGGTGGACGGTCGGAGGAGGAGTGAGAGAGGACACGGGCCCCACCTTCTGGGGGGTGGGTGTAGGAACTACTCGGGCTGCTTCCGCGAGGAGGGTCTGCCCGGCACGAGTTGCCCCAGCGCCCCCATGGCAGGGCTGCGAGGGATGTGTGTGGGCTTCTCCAGGTGCCCGCCCCTGTGCTGAGCTGTTTGCCCGCCTGTCGTCATCGCTGTAAGGTGGACGGGCCTCGCACTGATGCCACCGCCATCCAGGCCCCCGGGTTCGTTCTAATGCTCCTCTCTTGTTCACCTGTCACTTCTGCCCAACAGTGAGACACCTGCCCCCCCACCCACCACCCACCCCCTGCTCTGTGGCACCCCCGCATATAGGCAAGGCGGTGTCGGGGTTGTTAGCCGGCACCCGAGTGGAACCGCATTTCCGACTGGAGGGCAGAGCTGCCGCGCAGCCTGCGTCTGTGGCCCTGTGGTTTCCAGCCAGGCCGTGGGCTTCCGGAGGCGCCGTCCCAGCTTTCTGAGTGTGATGTCTGCGTGTGTTCGAAAGTGGGCATGTGCGTGATTTAGGTGTGCATGTGGGGGGTGCATTCGGGAGAGATTTTTAAACCTACGGGGGATGTAATAAAATTAAGAGCTGTGGATATAGACTGTGGTGCAGATAGAAGCCAAAAATATTTACCTTTGACTCTTGGAAGACCTTTATTTGTATAGCTTGCCTTACTAATTTATTGATTTGAACATTTAGTGGCAGCAGCGTGATACAGTGGAGACAGCAAGGGTTCTGGGGGTTGGACAGCCCTGGGTTCAAGTTCCGGCTTCGTCACCTTCTAACTGCAACGTCAGGCACGTACCACAGGGGCAGGGGCTGTGGATTCCCTGAGGGGGAGGGAGGGAGGGAGGCGCAGGCTTCTGCTGAGTCTTGAAGGCTCGCCGGCCTCCTCCCCTCCTCGCTGCACGGGCCTGTCAAGGGAGCCTGCAGTTCCCCTGTTTCTGGAATGTTCACCGGGATGCACGAGCAGGCGCAGACCAGCTCACCTCGGGCGCCCGGGAAAGGCCGGAGGGAGCCCTGGACCACTTGCCGTGTCTGGTCTTTAACCCGCGATGTCGCCCCGGGACACGTTCCCTTTGTTCTGTGTTTTCCCCTTTGTTCTGCATTTTTTTGTTTCACCGGTTCTGTGCTCCTGAAGATGTATAGTTATTTTAAAAAGAACCACAAAACTCATTAAATGACATATTCCTAAGGGTTGGTTTGTGGCTGGGATGTCGTTGCATGTCTGGTAAGGAAAGAGGAAATTAAACCCACATCGCTGTTTTGTTGGAGAGTCCTTGATTCTGGGGGCCGAGCCTGCCAGCAGGTCTGCACGGAGCCGAGGAGGAAGCCCACCCTCCTCTCCCCTGAGCCCTGTGGACTTGAGGAGCACCGTGCCCCTCTTCCTGGGCCTCCAGTTCCCCGTCTGCAACGTGGGGGGCTAGAGCCTGCTCTGCTGTCTGCCCAGGCCTCTCTGGCCGCCCCAGGGTTAGAAGGAGGCGTCCCAGCTGCGAGTTAGAGTCTGTGCCTCCAGGGGAGCCCTGGGGGCAGGACTGGGCCCAGGGCTCCCTTCCGCAGAGTGGTGAGACACAGCTGGGGGGCCACGTCTGGGGGGCCAGCTCAGTCCCGCGCACTGGGCGAGCAGCCCTGACGGGTGGGTGCTGTGACCCTCGTCGGCAGTGAGAGAGTGCCCACAGCCGCGCAGTGGGAGGTGGCGTTGGCCCCCGGCCTCAGTGCCCATGTTCTGCCTCTCCGGCCCGGCCTCAGACCTCTCCGCTGGACGCCCCGGCGGCGGTCCCAAGGGTCAGCCAGCATTTTCTCTGGACGCAGAGAGAGACCTGCCGCCTGTGGCGCTTCGTGGGGAAGTGTATTTTCTCTTTCTGACTCTAATCCGGACTTTGCACACTTGCCAGTGACCTGAAAAAAGAACAGTCTCTCGATGTTCTGAGCTCAACGTTGCAGATTTGCTTCCAAGATTTGTATTCGCCCGATTCAGGTAGACTTTGCAACACTCCAGGCGAAGCTGCTCCCAATTCTGAAGGTAGGTCACTCCATTTGGGCTCATTTTCTGTTTGTCAAGATTTTTCAGCTGAGATCTGCAAGAACCTACGCCTTGGCCCTAAGTGTGTGATTGAAATTTACTTCTGTAGATGAGCGGCCATAATCTCCATTGAAGTCACCTTGGAACGCATTTGCACGTTTTCCATGGTTGAGCCCGGGTAACTGTTGTTTACCCGGAGACCTTTCTCCAGGCTGTGCAGGAGTGGGGGTGTGGGCGGCCGGCGTCTGAGACCACAGGGCTCTCCCCGGCAGGGCCCCTGTCTCACCGCTGCTCTGGGTTTAAACAGCTGTTCCTTGGACGTTTGGGGAAATGCCTAGTAAATCGCGGCTCCTAGTTGTGGCTAACGACGGCGACCTGTGTGACAGGCATCCCGTCACACACCCGGGGCGGGGGGGGGGGGTGCCAGGCTCTGTCTGTGATCTCCGTTCAGCCCCGTGGCAGTCCTGGGGGTGGGCACGGGGGACCGAGGCCCGGGAAATGTTTCTTGGTGTCATGTAGGTGGGACACATAGGGCAGGAGATTCTCAGCCAGGTTTCTGCCGCCCCGTGCTGCCCCGCTGTTCTGCAGTGCAGGGCCGGGCTGGTAGCCGTGCTAGGAGGAGGGGGCCCAGGAAAGGATGTTTGCTATGGCGAGGGGCCTGGGTGCCCCGTCAGGGCCACCGCTGTCTGTCACCCGCGGGCAGCTCCTGAGCCTCCGTGAACTGCAGCTTCCTCGTGTGTGAGCGGGGAACTCTGGGCCTCAGAGCACTCTTGGGAGAATAGAGAAGTGTGCGTGCAAACACCCAGCACCCAGGGGGCCCTCGGCCCGGTCAGTCTCCCCCTCTCCCTGTGGTCAAAGCCTTGGTGAGTGCCTCCGGCCCAGGGGGAGGGGCGGAGAAGGTGAAGGGTCCTGGGGCCTCCCCCAGTCCTTTGGGGTCAGGCCCCCCGAGAGACTGCTAGCCCTGTTTACAGAGGACAGGGATTTCAGGGCACGTGGCTCTGGCTCTGGCCCTGAGTGGACAGCAGTCCCGTTGCTGGAGCAGCCCTGTCCTGTGCGGCCCTGGCTGGCGTCCGGCTTGGCTGCTGGCAGTGGGCTGCAGGGCTCCCAGGGCCGACCAGCGCCCCCTGCAGGTCTCTGTGCTCACTCAGCTGGCCGGCTTCCTTTGGTGAAGTCTGAGCAACAGACCTGGGGAGGTCTTGGATTGGCTGAGAATGGTTCTGTTTAAAAAATTTTTTTGTTTGATAAATCTGCTTCTCACATAGGAAATTTCTAGAGTGAGGTGGGAGGAAAGAAATGACAGGTACGAGGCAGCAGTGTTCCCCTCTTTCGAGTGCTTTGCTGCGCTCCCGTCCCACGACACCACCGTCCGACTTGGAGACCCCTGAGACGCGCTGCGGGGTGTGGCAGGAGGCGTTGTGCGGGGCGGTGGGGCCCTCTTGGGGGGCAGGCCTCAGCTCTTCCCTGTGGTTCGCCCTGGGAAGCTGCTGTTCAGGATCCCTGCCACCGATAACTCTGAACAGATTTCACGGGACAGAGCCGGAGGCATCGGTGCTCACATGACCCTCCGCGACTTGTGAGGGGAGGTTTTGAGGAGGTGCCTCCGGACAAGTTCACCGTCCGTGGTCGCCTAGGTAGTTTCCCACAGGCACAGGAGGAGTTCCCAGGCGCTTTCAGGGAATAGGTGAGCACACGAACGCTGTCCCAGTGTCTGGTGGTACTGCCCTTTCACAAGGGTGTGCTCGCCCCCGTGTCTCATCTGCGTAGGCTGCCCCTCAGCCGTCTCTGCCTACCGCTGGGGATGCGGCGTCGTTTGTCTCTGCGACATTTGCGCATACAAGCGCTGAGATGCGGGACATTTTGACTGTAAAGCCAGCAACCCCGCAGTGCCCCGGGCGACCTTTCCCTCCCCACGTGGAAGGCGGGAGGTGCAGGCAGGCTCAGAGCGGCAGAGCGTCGAGCTCGGTGCGAGAGGCTTGGAGAGCGATGTGTAGGCCGTGGGCCTTAGCCGGTGCGTTCCGACTGCGCGCTGCCCCCTCTGGCTCTGCGTCTCACAGCTCAACCTCTGGCCTGCGGGGGTCTGTAGGGCTGGTCCTAGCCCATTCACCCTCCAGGCGGTGTTCCTGGGGGCACCTGGCAAGCCCAGGAAGAGGGGGCGGTGGCAGTGTGGTGCTACCCACCAGCGCGCCATCCGGTCCCTGCCTGACGCTCATCCCCTCGATCAGTGGCCTGTGCTTCAGGTGGTAGGGGAGGCAGTGCGCACGCTCGCCCACGGGGTGTGTGGGTGTCCCTCAGGGACCCGAGTCCCCTTGAGGGCCGCAGGGTGCCTGGTCCTGCCCGTCCACAGTGGCCTTCCCCGGCGGCCACGCCCTCACGCCGAGTCCTGCTTTCCGCACAGGAGTCTGTACGGCGGCAGCGGTGGCGGCGGCAGAAGCCCGGCTCTCAGGGGCGGCTCACAAAGAGCGCGGCTCACTGAGTGGACAGTGGACAGGGTGAGGAGTGCACTTATGTCCAGAGGCAGGCCTCAGCCCCCACCTTCTGTGCCCTGCATGTCGGCGTCGCTCTCGGCTTCCAGGTGGCAGGCCTGTGGCTGGCCCCTCCGGGCCTGCAGTCCCTAGGTTTACGGTGAGGGGGGGGGTGCACTTCTCTTCTGGCCCCTGTCACCCAGCACACAGCCGGGCCTGAGTCTGCGGCCCGCCCGGAGCCCTGGCACTGCGGGCCGGGCGGCCCCGCAGAGGAGCGTGGGGGTGCTGCCAGGAGAGGGGTCATGGGTGGGGGACGGCTGTGCTGCCCGTGGTCCCCTGCTGAGGCCCCGTCAGAGTCTCCTTATCTGGGATGGTGTATGGTGGGGGCAGATGTACGGGTTCGTTCCTCTCCCATCCACACACGAAGCTGCCTCCCCTCTGCCATTGAAATCCTCCTTAGAATGTGGTTGATGTGGCATCTGCCCTTCACCCCAGTGTCAGTGGCAGTCACATGTCCCCAGAGCCTGAGCTGTTTGCTTTACGTGTGCACTCACTGTGACGTTTCTGGTGACAGTGAGGTGCTTACGCCCCTGGACCCGATGATAAGTTCCAACTCATTCGCAGACAAGGAGCTGTCACTTGGACTGTGTGTGGGGTGACCCCATGCTGTGGGGAGGGTCAGGGCCACTGACTGTGAGCACCTGTGTCCGACTGGCCAGCCGCCCGTGCTGTGTGTGGTGCGGGGCAGGCTCCCGGGCCCCGGCAGGCCTGGGCGGCAGCGGCTGTGGCTGGCAGGTGGGCTGGGTGGAGGCACTGCCGGCTCCTGGCCGAGGACCAGCGGTGTGGGGCACCGTGTTTGGCACGTCCAGCCCTGTCCGGACTTGGGAATGGCAGTTGCCATTCTTTTGCTGGGTGGGGAGGCTGATGGGCGCGCCCTCCCGTGGGCTGAGCTCCAGGGCCCGCCTCTAGACCGGCGCCCCTCCCCACAGGGTGGCCTGCCGCCCTCCCTGCTGCACCTGTCAGCACCCGGTCCCGGGAAAGCCCTTTCCTGGTCACTCCACTCGTGCCCTCCACCCCGCACGCTGTCATAGCCGCACCAGCCTCCTCTCCTTTGTGGGGTCCTCACTGCCTTCTCTGAGGTCGGCGCCCCCGAGGCCAGTGCCTGGGCACTCGTGCAGAGGTCTGCTCACTCCGTGTGAGACCCTGCACGGGACTGGGAGTGGGGCCCCGAGGGGCCTCCAGGCTCAAGGGGGAGCAGGAGGAAAGGTCTGGGCTGCAGGGAGGTTACTTTTAACCAGAAAGTGAGCCCCGTGTCTGGAGCCTGGGAGCGGCCGCTTGTCCTGGTCCAGGGCTCAGAGGACAGTCTGAGCCGGAGACGGAGGCCTGGCCATGAGCTGTGCGTGGGGAGAGCCCTGAGGTGCGGGTGTCAGGCAGGGCTCCTGCAGGACAAGAGGCGGGCGTGGTCTGGGAGGGACCTGGGGAGAGGCTCTGGGAAGAGGGGGAAGGGTCGCAGAGGCCACGGGACTGTCACAGCTGGTGAGCCGGTTAATAGCAGGAAGGTCCAGCAGGAAAACGTGGAAGATGCCCCCGGCTTGGGCGCTGGGGAGGTTGTCGGTGACTCTCTGACCTTCTTAAGGGAGGTCTCGGGGAGTGTGTGGGCGGGCCAGGTTGTGCTTGGGGTGAGGTGGGGCTGTTGGGGAGAAGGGGGGTCGTCTGTGAAAACTGCGAGGGAAGTCGGAAAGGAGAGCTGGTGGGGGTGCATCGGGTCCCCCCTGCCTGGAGCCCGGGCCTGTGGGAGGGCCTGGCAGCGTCACCTCTTCCCCGCCTGCCCCGTGCTTTCATGGAGACCCAGCTCACCCCTCCTCTGCTCGGCCTATCCTGTTTTCATTAAAGATTTCAGCTGGCAGCGCTCTCACCGTTGGAGAGAATTTTATTAGGTGAGATTGCTTCGGTTTCTCACAACTTTCCATTTATTAATTAACTCTAAAATCTTTCCAGAATATAATTTCCAAGTCAGTTCTCTTTTTGTGACTGTCTCCTGGGCCCGGGGCGTGTGAAGCGTTTGCGCCGACCTCTCCGTTCCTCGAGATCTGAACTGGCAGCTCCGTTCTCCCCTCCCTCTCCCACTCCTCTCCCACCCTCTCCCTCCTCCGCTCCCTCTTGATTTTTCCCTTCAGATACCATGTACTGAAACAAAGGCTGGGGCAACCGATGGAAAGCCTGACGTATTCCGTGAGGATGGGCGGACGGCTGGGACCCCAGGCCTCCGACAGCGCGAGGCAGCAGGTGGCATTGATGACCCGCAGTGTGGCTTCCCGGACCCTCGGCCCTGCTGCCGCCTCCCCGCGGACGCGACGCCCGGCCATACACGCTGGGTGCCTTGCGGGGCGGGCAGTGAGCGACCCCCCCGCCTGTGTTTGCGGTAGCGGTGCCGTTTCCCCCTTGCTTCTGAACGCGGGCAGTCTGGCTCACCAGTCTCCGCTCCTCTTCACTCACTGTTCGCTGGGGCAGCAGCTCCTGGAGCAGAGGCCGGAGAGCTCGCCCGCCGCCTGTTCTCCGTGGCTCCCGCAGGGACAGGGTTGAGGCTTGCTGGCCGGGGCTCTCGGTGCAGTTCCCCGGGCTCCCCACACGGGGCTGCCCTTTCTCAGGGAGAAGAGAGCTGGAAAGAGGGCCGAGCATTCCATTTGCTTTTTTTAAGCTCTCCTGTTACATGTGACCCATGAGTTTCTTTGGATTTGCAGAGTGAGAGACCTGATTTCCTTCCTTCCTTGAGCTGAATGGTTTGGATGAGATTCAGCAGAAATTCTGGCATTATTTAAAATGCAGTCTTTCCTTTCCCCTTCCTAATATTCTTTACCTGCAGACAGCACCTGGAGGCAGGGAGGAGGAGGCACACCTTTGCAGGGCAGGCACCCAGACTTCCATGGGGCTGGAAGCAGTGGGGTGAAGGGGCAGTGCTTCACCCAGCAGGTACCGAGGGCATGCTGTGTGCACGGGGCCATGCAGGGAGCGGTGGCAAGGAGCCCGCTGCCAGGGCTGTGCGTCCCGGCCGAGGTGACAGCGAGTGTGGTGATGAGTCGAGGTAGGCGTTGTCCGTGTGCAGTAGCCGGAGCGCGGTGGTAGGTGAGGAGTGTGTGGAAAGAAGGCAGCGGGGTGCCAGAGGGGAGTCTGGCAGGGGCTCGCCCCCAGCCCGGCTCTGGTGCCAGTTCCCTGCCACCCGCCGGGGCGGGGAGCTGCCCGGGCCAGGGCCTCGGGCTTGTCCACTGCCGCCTCTTTAGTGCCTGACACTTCTGCCCGGGTGATAGCAGGCGCCCTTTCGGAGTTCCCAGAATAATTAAACCGATACAGGAACCTGGCGGAGGTCGCTCGCCTGTCTGGAGGGCCGGGGTGTCAGGCTGTGAAACCCGTCGCCTGGGTCCCACCTGCGTGTTTGCGGGAAGGGGCGACGCGGCCGTCCGTCCCGGTGCCTGGCGCACAGAGGCTGTGAGTGAGTCCCTTTCTCCCGTGGACAGTCTGCCCGCCTTCTGACCGCGAAAACGCATCAGTCTTACAGAAAATGAACTTGACTCTTGTTTTTGAAGAGAAATCACTGAATTTTGTGGAAAAGGAAATTCGTGCTCCAATGCAGAGCTGGCACATGAAAGTCCCACTTGTCGAAGGGAGCTGCATCGTCCTGTGAGCTGAGCCCTCAGCCCCAGGTGGGGGGACAGCGCCCTTGATTTGTCCCACGGCCTCACGTTCTGCTCGACTCTTCCCGGAGCCGAGCACTCGCTTGTCGTCCTTGATGGCGGGCGGGCCAGTCTCTGTGCCCCACCCCCGACACGGGCCGGCTTGGGCCGGAAGAAGGAGCGCTTTCCTGATGGCCGCTGCCGCAGGACGGCCGTGCACGCTTTATCTGGACTGGCTTTTTTCAGGCTTTCTCCTTCTTACGTTGAGATTTTGGCTGTTCTCTCTGCTTTTCCCTCTCTTCTGTTCTTACGTGTTTTCTCGGCCGCGTCTTCATGCTGGAGGCCCTGTGCCGGACCCCACAGTTCTCGCAGCCGCGCCCTCTTCTTCGTGGTTGCACGTGAGGAAAAGCCGCCTCTCCTCGGTCTCCCTGAGCCTGCGCTGCGCTTCCGCGGCTGCAGGTGGAGGGGCAGGCTGGGGCCGGGCCCCTGCGCAGAGCGTAGGTCCGGTTCCCGGACCGCTCTCAGGAGTCGTGTGGGTTTCTCGTGCTGGAAGAAAGAAAACAAATTTGCAATTAAAAAGAAACTGCATCGCGCGCTTCGTGCGCCACGATAAGAATGGGAGGCCGGCACCAGGCTTCGCGTCCACCTTCCAGCTTCACAGCAGCCCTGGGCAGTGGGTGGTGTCGTCGTTCCGGTTTTCAGAGGCCGACATCGAAGCTTCAAATGTGTAAAGGTGGCGCCAGGCATGCGTAGCTCGCAGGGTCCGAGGTGGACGGAGCCCCCAGGCCCCCTGCCCCTGCCCAGCGCTGCCAGGTGGCTCTGTGCGAATTGTTTTGGTCCAGGAGCTCAAACGCTGCAGGGGACCCATGGTGGGCGGTGCTCTGTGCCTCCTGGTGCCTGGCCCTGGTGTCGGGTGCTCCAGGGAGCTTCATCCCTCTGTTTAGCAAGGAGCGGGCGGAGGCTGGGGAGGGCGTGTCCTGCCTCTCAGAGCCAGTGGGGCTGCGCCCTGGGCTGCCGGCTGGCTCCAGACCCCAGAGCTCAGCTCTGCTCCCGGCAGTCCTGGCGGGGGCACTGCCCGCTGCAGTGACCAGACAAGGCCTGACCTTGGACATCACTTGCAGGGTGTTGGCTCTTAGATAAGTTATTTTAAAGGTTTGGGGGTGTCTCTAAACAAGTGAGATGAAGTCTTTTTTCATTGTGCTTGTTAAAACGTAGCCCTTCCCCCTCAGGAACTGCCAGTCCCTTTGGCAACTGTCATAAGAACCGAGTCAGACACACAGTTGGTTTAGCTAGCTCGCTTTTTGGGGCGTTGATTGATGGTTTGGGGGTCCCATGTCAGTAGACCCAAAGAAATTTGTTTTTTGCCCAGAGGGTACCCAGTGAAACAAGTGGGACCAACCCCTCACTTTCCGAAGGTGCTTCTCAGAGTCTGTGGGGGGAAGAGCCCGCTTGGTCATCCATGACCCTGGGGTGCTGTGGGCATCTCCATCTGTCTCCCTTGTTCCCAGCATGCGGTGGTAGGTGTTCAACACATGTCCGCTGAGCTGGAAAGGGTTTAGTCCATTTTCCGCCAAATGCAGGGGTTCTTCCCACAGCGCGGGGGCAGTGGCCATGGGGTCTCCGCCTGGTCTGTCCGAGGATGGGGGCTCGGAGTCTTCCTTGAATTTGCCCGTCAGCTTCTGCTCCCTGGTGCTGCTCATGCCTCGGGGCTCTCACGGAGTCTGCGCCAGAGTCCCTGACACCGAGGGGAGGACCCCTGGGAAGCCTTTCTGTCCGTGGGCCATGCGGCCCTAGCCTGGAAGCCCTTCTAGAGCTCCTGGCTCTGCGATGACCAAGGACAACTTTGCTCTTTTAAAGTGTAGCAGCCAGAATCCACCCATGCAAGGAGTGAACCCTTCAGTCATGGAGTGATTACTGAGCATCTGCTAAGTGCCAGGGATTGAAACGAAAAAGCTTCCGATCTGCATGGAGCTCCGAGTCCGGGAGGGGGGCGGGGCCGACACCGTGCCCCAGTGAGCAGTCCAGGCGCTGTGCTGAACTCTGGCGCGGGGCCCTGGGGCCCAAGGAGGGGAGCGGTCATTTCCGCGTGAGAGGTGCCCTGAGGGAAGACTTCACGTGCATTCGCTCACTTAACGGACACGTCCTGAGTCCGTCCCTGTGCAGAATGACACGGAGCGTCCCCTCACGGGCTCATAGTCTGTAGGCATAGACACCAATTCCAACGAGGGCCTCGTTTCAGACTGAGGTACAAACTACGGAGAAGGAGGGGGATTCCGTGAAGCCATACGCTGGCCCAGGCAAGGGCCTCAGGCCAGAGGTTCACGAGGAAGCGCTGAGATCCAAAGGGAGCGAGCAGGAGCCGGGCAGGGGGAGGAGGGGTGAATGCTCAGGGCGGCGGTAACAGAGGGCTGTGGGCCGGTGGGGAGTGCTCAGGGGAACGTGCCCTTGCAGGGTCACGCAAGGTTTGGTGTCTGTCGTCAGGGTAACGGGGGCCTCTGCAGGATTGCAGGTGGGGGAGGGATGGGAGGAGCAAGGCGACAGGACCCGCTGCCTCGCTCTCCCGGGTGGGAACGGGCCAGCCAGGAGGCCGTGGCACCAGACCAGCAGAAAGCAAGGCGGGCTTTGAGTAAGGCGATGGCATAGGCAGAGGGCGGTGGGTGGGTTTCAGAGGGGTCTGGGGAGGGAGAAGGGCGGGTGCTGAGAGAGGAGGCAGCCTTTCTGACTTGGGTGCCCGGACTGGCGTTGTTCCTGAGCTGGGAGTCACGGGAAAGGAAAGGTGCCCTTCTTTCTTGGCAGAGGCAGCGTAGAGGTGGTCATGAGTTCCGTCTTAGGGTTGGGGATTTTAGGGCACCTTTGAAATGTCCAAGCAAAGTAAACAGCTGTATAAACAGATTTGGAGCTCAAAGGTGATGTTTGAGCTGACTCTGAGAAACTGATTGGGTGGCTTCCAGGTAAGCAGTGGGCGAGGACACTGGAGGCGGCCCAGTGTGGAGGGCGTGACGGAGCGCGAGTGGGGAGGTTTGGAGGGGCTCTGGCGTTGCGGGCCGAAAGTGGTTTGCGGGCTTTAGAGAACGGGTTGGGGCAGGGCCGGGGGAGGTCCTGGGGGACCTTCTATGCCTTGGTGAGAAAGTCGGGTTTCTCCTGGAGGGCACGAGCCTCTCCCGGAGGGTTTTTAGCAACTGGGCATCATAATCAGATTTGCACTTCGGAAGAGTCGTCCTGCCAGCAAAGCGCAGGGCCGCTTCCATGAGTCATTGGTTCGCTCACTCACCAGAGCCGTGCTGCACGCTCTCGGCTCCGCGCTGTGCTAACCGCTGGAGGAGCCAAGGTCAAGGCAGGGACCGTGCTGTAATGAGCTGATTGTCCACTGGGGAAGAGGGGCCCGTAAACACACAATTACGGCACAGTGCAGTAATTGTAAGGACACACGTGTGCAGAGAGAATGGGCAGCCTGGGACCAGGGAGGCTCACCTCGATGGGGTTTGCAGATAATTTCTAAGACAAAGGACAGAGTTTTGAAAGAATTACAAGGGACATGGGTGGGCCTAGAAATTGCGCCCCGAACAAAAGGACAGAAAGAGGAAGACCGCAGGGGAAGACGTCACAGAGGATGTTCGGAAACCTCCATCGGTGTTGCCAGAAGGCAGAGAGCAAAGCACAAGTGCTTGTGAAAGAAAGGAGGAGGAGTGAGGAGGGGTCTGGGCTCCCGCCTCCTCTGTCGTGGAGAGAAAACCCTGCGCTTGCAAAGATCGCTGGGGCCGGCAGCTGTGGGGAGCTCGGATTTGCAGGACCCCTTCATGATAACCCCCCCAAACCCCAGCCCCATCAGGAACAGGAGTTAGCGTCCTCCCTTAATGGTGAGAGGCCGAGTGCTTCCCCCTGAGGTCAGGACTGGGACAGGGATGCCGGCTCCCGCCATTCCTGCCGCCAACACCCGACGGGAAGTGCCAGCTGGAGGGCTGGGCCAGGAGGTGGAGTGAAGAGCATCTGCACCGGAGAGGAAGAAGCACGCTGCCTGCTGTTTGCAGATGCCACGGCGGCGTCTCGGTCACGCGCAGAAGCACTGCCGGGGCTGGTAAATGAGTTTATCGAGGTTGCCGGACAGAAGACCCACGTACAGAAGTTGCTTGCACCTGCAAACATTTACAATGAGAGAAACCAGGAAACCAAGAAAACAACTGTTCGTAATAGTATTAAAAATAATAAAACATTAGGAATAAGCTTAACAAAAAGAAGTGCGAGGCTTGTGCACGGAACACCATGGAGCCCCACTGAAAGACGTTAAGGAAGAGCTGGGGGTTGGGAAGACATCCCATGTTCATGGACTGGGAGACACTGTCGGCGAGAAGGCAGTGCCCCCTAGAGCAGCCTGCCGATGTGTGGCGGTTCCCGTCAGAATTCCGGTTGGCTTCTTTGCAAAAAACCCCAAACAAACCAGAAAACCTGACGAGCTGCACCTAAAATCCATGATTTCCTGTCATGGGTTCCTGGGAGGAGGACCTCACCCGGACGTCACTGACTCAGTGAGTAGTTGGCTCGGTGAGACACAGTGGCGTCCACGCCTGGCTCCGAGCCTCGGACATCCACTCAGTGGTTGCGGAGGGAGCCTGCCGGTCCCCGCTGATGCACGAGGGACTGGGAAGGAATGAGCGCCAGGTCGCCGGGTGGGAGCAGGGGAGCCAGGGCTGCAGTCTGGTCGTTCTGGCCCGCAGCTCGTGGCTGGTGCCCACGGGTCACCGTCTCTGTCCTGGATGACACAGAGCGCAGGGCGGTGTGGGACATCTGCAGCTGGGAGTTTCTGGACATATAGGTGGAGACGTCTGGCAGGCGACGGGCTTCCCACCTGAAGCCCGAGGAGAGAGGCAGGCTTCTGGTCAGAATCCGCACACTGCTGACACCGTCACCAGGGCTGTGGGGGGCGGTGTTGGGGCAGAGGAGCCGCTGGTGACGCAGACTGGGGGTCACGGGCACTGAGAGACTGCAGCTCAGTGGCTGAATTGTGTGCTCCTAAAATTCACGGGTCGAAGTCCTCACCCCGGGCCCTCGAGGGTGCCCTTGTTGGACAGAGCGTTCACAGAGCTCCCGCAGGGAAAGTGTGGTTGTCACCCTGTGCCCTGACCAGCGTGACTCGTGTGCTTGCCCACAGGGCACCCTTGGAGACAGGTGCGCACATGGGGAGAGCACCAGGGGCACATACAGACGGTCACCTCCACTCCACCCAGAGGCCTCGGAGGGGACCAGCCCTCCTGACGCCTTGGCCTCAGGCTTCCAGCCCCAGAGTTGGGAGACGTAGATGCCTGGTGTCCCAGCCCCGCCCCCGGGCTTGGCGCTTCCTGAAGGCAGGCCCCTGACGGCAGGCCCCGCTGACTGCTGTGGGGAGGGAGGAAGGACTCTGGACAGGAGGGACTCTCAGCAGCATCAGACCCAGCTGAGGACGGGACCCAGAGCCGCCCGCATGCCCGGGACCCTCTGCGCAGGGCTGCTTTGTTGCCAGTGTGACCTCAGGTCATGTCCCCTGCTGAGTCATGCCTCCAGCCCCTCCTGAGCAGGCCTGGGGACGTCCAGGACCCCTCCCCTCCTCCCTGTCTGGTCATCTGCTGTCACTCTCACTCCCCCTATCCGTCGCCGTGCGGTTGATGGTTTGCAACCTGAGAGTGGGAGTTCGATGAATCCTTGTTAAATGTCATCTTCCTGGTTTTGATTCCACGCGTCAGCCGGAAGTCGCTTTCAGTTTAGGCTCCGCTGTCTTTCAGGTTGGCTTTCCCTGGAGATCGGTGGTGTCTGCAGAATTGAACGTGCTCGTTTTCTCTTTATTTAAGTCACCGATGGGAAAATGAAACTGCAGGGGCGGCACCGAGGGGCAGACCCCCGCCAGGCCCTGGGTCTGGGTGGGAAATCCTCTGTGCTCCATCCCGGGCCCAGGTCCCCCTCAGCAGCCCACCCCGCCCTTCGAGTCGTGGTCCCCTCCACATGGGTTTGGCTGGAGCTGGCTCACCAACCCGGTGATCTCCATGCCCTTCAGTCTCTTGACTGGTCTCCTCTCCGTTTCAGGTTCTGGTTCCCACCTTGTCTGGTGGCGCTGGTTTGGGCTAATTCCTTTGATCTAGCGCCCCCCCCCCCCCCATGAACTCCTAGGCTTCGGTGCCCTCATCTGTAGAATGAGGGCAGCAGTAGGGGTCCACGCGCTCGAGGTGCTGGGGGAGTTAATCGAGGTCACAGAGAACCTGGCAGTAGTGCCTGTGAGGACGAGTCCTTGCCACACGGTCACCGGCGTCACCACCACCCTGCCCCGTGCGCCGGAACGCCCTGCCCGCACGCCCCGCGTGCCTGCTGCCGGCTCTGGCCAGGTAGCTCTCCTGCTTTCTCCCCTCACCCAGCCTGGTGTTTTGGGGTTCCTTCGGTGTTGTACACACGTGTGTGCACACGTGCATGCCCGTTTGCACGTGTGTTAGCGTGTGGGGGTGTCTCGGAGTCCTCTGCTGGACGTTCCTCAGGGCTTGTACTTGTGTTCCACTTACTGACTCAAGTTGAGCAAGCACTTGGTTAGCTGAGCAGCGAAGTGATGAACATTTGCCAGCGACCCTGGAGGAAGGCGATTCGTACACATTTTAATCAGCACAGCGACCCTTCTGGTGGGTGTTCTGTCCTCCTTTCTCTACGGTGGAGCTGGAGGCCAGCCTGCGCCGCGCGCGCTGGGGAGTAACCTACTGCGTCCTGCCCGAGGGCGGAGGGGCCTGCAGCCGCCGTTTGCAGGCAGACGGGCCCGGGCCTGAGGGAGTGAGCGCGGAGGCTGGCTGCTTTCCGTGTGTGACAGTGACAGCGGTTGTGCCACCTGGACAGTGTGTCAGGTGTCGCAGCTCACTCAGCTCCCCCTGGACAGGCTGGTGTGACTCTCGAAGCACCGGCCGAGGGCACAACTTGCTGGGCACTTTCCGTCTCTCAGACCGGGTGACTGGAACGAGAGCACCCCTTGTGAGCGGGTCAGCTCCCTGAGGAGCTGGGGTTGGAGGGACATGGCCGTGAACGGTGTCCAGGAACCGGCAGTTCGTAATCCCAGTGAAGTGCGACCGGACGCAGCAATGATGAGCAAAACCGAGCCCGGCAGGAGAGGACTCTGCTCGGGGTGTTCTTTGTGTCATTCGCCTCGCCCTCAGAGCCGCGACCGCGCTGGTTCCAAGTGCCTTTTGCCGCCTCTGCTGCAGGTTGATCAGGGCGAGTACTGTTTGTTGGCCGTGAGCCCCTCAGTGAGTGCGCGAGCTCCTTGGTCGGCAGCAAGGCGGCTGGAAGGCAGGCACCTGAAAGGACAGCCTGCGGCAGGAGCTGCGCGGGGCCGGGGGCGGCGGAGGGCCTGCCGAGGGACTGCCCCGTCCCGAGCTGGTGAGGACAGCTGCAGGCGTGGTGGTCCAGCAGAACGACCCTGGGGAGTAAGGAGGAGACGATGAACGGACCGCCCTCTGGTTTCTTCTCGGGCACTGACTCCATCCAGTACAGTGGGGTTTTTTCCTTGAAACTGAAAACTTGCCGAGGAGAAGAGTTCAGTGTCTCAAAGCTGAGTCCAGAATCCAAGGGTGAAAGTCAAGTGAAAACGGGGTTAGTTCCTGTGGAGGGTGAATGGAAGCGGACTCTGAAAATGGAGAGTCGTGACCGAGGGAATCATTTTTACCGTCACAGTGGTCCCGCTGGGGCGTTACGGCATGTCAGTTACGCCTGGCGCCCTCCCCGCACGCACTCACTCGCCCTTTGCGGTGGCCACTGGGACCAGCTCCTGAGGGCGGGGCTTCGGCTCCCCAGGACACTGCCCCGCCCCTGGGGCCTGAGCCAGCGCGTGGCACACCGCAGGATCAGTGGCTGCTGCCTGAATCCACGGACAAAGGCGCGGCGGCTTTCCCCCTCCACGGAAAGTTCCAGGTGGAAGGCTGCGTGCGCTCACTGCCTGCGCCCCAGCCTCCCGGCGCCTGGCACGAGTGTGAGCGAGCACCTGGTGGCCCGGGCGCTGACCCCGCCTGCCTTTTCTGGATGCTGGTGTGCCACTTTGCCCGTGTCCGCCTCCTCTTTCTCGTCTGTGAATCAACTTCCGTGGCTTATTTTGAGAAGCAAGTGAGCCGATACTTCTAAGACACTTTAAAAACCGTGCGGGGTGACTGAGCGCTCTGAAAGTGGGTGTGTGTCTACACCAGTCACTAATTGTGCTCACCTTGGCTGCAGCGCCGTTCACACTCGAGATGAAAATGACTCTGATAATGTTTGTGCATTCTGACTTACTCTCTGCTCTCCCGCCTTCCCGCCATGAAGGTGTCGAGCCATAAACAGGCCCTGCGAGTCTTGTACGGCGAAGGAACCGAAACAGTGCCTCTCGCCTGACACAGCGGCTTAGCCGTCCAGCGTGGGCCTGCGCGGCTGGGTGTCCCGGCAGAGGGCGCTTGCGCCTTGCTGCCTCCCATTTAGAGGGAGGCGTCGGCCGGGAAACCGAGGCTTCGTGGGGCTGCTCCTCCGCACGGGTGCCCAGAGCGTGTGCCTGGCCCCCACCGGTAGAGAAAGCGGCCCCTTGAGCGTGCACTGCCTGGGCGGGGGCGTGTGGCGCTGTGCTTGGCGCTCAGGTGCCGGAGGACGTGCCTGCCCGCGGGAGTGTTTGTGCTTTACTGGATTTCTCTGCTGAGCTTCACGCTGGAGTGCATGGTAAGCTGTTTAATACTGCAGGGTGGAGCAAAACATGGGGCCGAAGAACGGGAGGGGAAGTGGTGATACAGGAGAAAGAAAGGAAAACGCTGGTGTTGGAGCAGCAGTGGAAGGAAACCGGTCCTTCCCGGGCACCTGTGTTGTGCAAAGGGCAGTGTCGCACACTTGACCGTGTGCAGTGATCACAATCGCACTGCGAAAGGAGTGCGCTTCCCCCCTTTTCTTTCTGTTCGAAGCCTGAGGCTCGAAGGTGTTAAGTAACTTGCCCAACGGTAGGGAGCTGATCAGCCACAGGGCAGGTGACTTCTGAACCTGGTGTGCGGGACGCTGTGGGAAGCTTATCAGTTATCATGTCTTCATCGCAGAGTACAAGAGGCATAGTAACCGAGCGAGGCGGCGGGAGCCGCACTGTTGGGGTGGAAGCAGCATCTTTGAAGGGAATTTGTAGCTCAAATTAATTATAAAATGTCGTAGTGTTGTCCTGTCATCCAAGCCAGCGTTAGGTGGAGCTGGTTCCTAGGAGCTTTTTCAGCGTGGTCCCATGGGCCCGAGCACGGGTTGCGCTGAAGTGTGTGTGTGTGCACAGTTGTGCACACAGCGTGCACACGGCGTGCGTGGAGCCTGCGGGCACACGTTTCTCAGGCCCCATGCAGGACCTCGCTCTTCACCAAGCCCTGCAGGCAGGAGTGGCAGAGGGGCCACCTGCCTCGGCGGCCTGCACCGGGGCCTGCGGCCTACGCAGCCTGCGGGACGTATTTCCAAAGGGCACGCAGACGGCATTTAGAAAGTCCAGCGTATGAGGAGAGCTGCGAGTGTGACATTGCCGAGCACTCGGTTCCTGAAGAAGTTGGTTTTGAAAATTCTGCCGCAGGTCATCCAGTGATGTAGATAGTGTCGATGAGATGTATCGTTAGTCTGTGGTAAAATTCGTTTAATTGTTTGTCATTTTGCTTAAAGTCATAGAACCTGTTGATGGCATGAGATGAGGTCTAACTCTAGTTTACCGAACACTCAGCCACTTGTGCATTGGATTGAACGAGCCCTGTTACCCGCCAGGTATTTCACTTGGACCTTGAATACGTGTGTTCCAGGTCAGGGCAGCAGGCTCTGGAAGCGGGTGAAGGTCTGAGCCAAGTGGGGACATTGAGGGGGGTCTCACCGAAAGGGAAGAGGAAGGGGGTCCCAGCCAGGCTGGCTCAGAGGCCCCGCCCCAGCTTGTCCTTCCCAGCAGGAGGCTTGGGAACAGCAGACACTTAAAGGAGAAAACTAAAATACCACCATGAGTTAAGAAAATAAGAAACATTTTAAGAAGTAAAAATAAATAAAACCTGAAGCAGTGAGCTAGGTTCTGGGTCTGAAGGGTCCGTTGGTGGCTGGGATGTGAGGGCCGTGGCAGAACCTAACTGCAGGGTTGGCAAGTCAAGGTCGGTCAGGCGTGGGGGGTGGTGTGCCGTGACCTGGTGGGCTTCGTCTTGGAAGTGCAAGGACGCTCGACACCGGAGGATCTCTCAGTGCCACACGTCGCACTAGAAAATGAATCGAGGAAAAGGATAGAGTACTTTACTCACCGAAAGTCCAACAAATGGCGCTGAGTAAATGGAGGCAGCAGGAGAGCACCTGTCCGTCGGAGTCCGCAGGAAGCATCCTGGCGAAGCGGCAGACTCGTTACCTTCTTGGGTTGGGACGCCTGCCGCTGCCGGGGGCTCCGCAAGTTCTGGCTGATGCAGTACGAGAAGGTAAAGACGGGAGAGGCAGCACTGTCCTCTTCTGTGGGTGACAGGGCTAGCGATCCACACGGGCGGCTGGAGAGAACCCACGGACAAACCGTCAGAGCTGGTGGGAGAGTTCGCGTCTCTCGGTTCGGGATGAGATATTAGTAGCGTGTGTCTCTACCAGTAAAAACCAGTTAGAAAGTCTGGTGTAAAATATCACCACTCGTGATAGCCACCAGCACGCTGAGGTGCCTTGGGACGGCCTAACAGTACGTGCGGGACCTTTACGGAGGCGGTTACCCGGCCTGACGGTGACACTGACGAAACGGCGGACTCCGTGCTGGGTCCGTGGGTGGGAGATGAGGTGTTAACGACGATGCCAGCTCACGCCCAGGTTCACGTGTTAATTACGTGCAGTTCCTAGCAGTTATCGGGGGGGGGGGTGATTGAATCAACTTGGTGAGCTGACCTGAGAGTTCACGTGAAAGGAGCCGCGCGCGGCCAAGGTAACCTGAAGAGCAGGACCAAGCCGAAGAGCCCGCCCCACCAGACAGTCAGGCCTACACAGCAAGAGGAACGGAAGCAGTCTGATTGATTGTTCAGGGACAGACAGACCGACGGACAGATGGACAGGCAGTTGGCAGAGACTGGAAGGCCCCCCAGCCACACCCAGAGGTATAGGGAGCAGGCCGTTTCATGCCTGAGGACCGCCTCTGTGTTATCTCTGGGATAGAGATTCATCCTGCAGTCTGGTGTTTTATAATTGTCAGCCAGATGGCAGACCTGACGCAGCTTTATGAAAACCTTCCGTAAGGATTTTAGACTCGATGGAGTATGGAACGGCAGGGCAGCGTTGCAGTTCCGTGGGAGGAGGGGAGAGCCTTCTCAGAAATGGTGCCGGAACATTTGGCTATATGTGTGGGGAAGACAGGAAGCTGGAAGACTAGGCATGATCCGCGACCGGCGGGCAGCATGCTCATGGCTTTAGAAGACGACGCAGGACACCGTCTTGACGCGCCCGGGGCCGGAACGCGCTCCCGAGGCCCGGCACGTGGAGGTGGGCCGTGAGGTGGAGCCCGACAGGTCTGACCCCATTGAACTCCTGCAGAGCGCTGCGGTGGAGCCCGAGCAGCAGAATGTGAAGCTGAGTCACGTGTCCGTCAGGTTGTGCATCTTTCCGCATGTATCATGTATCCGGAACAAAGAAACAATGAAAGGGACCGAGGGAGAGAGGATGCACGGGGACAGGGACGGGACCCGCACAGCACCGACAGAGGACCCGGGGGTCTGAGGGGTGCTCACTGATACGCGATCAACAGGGAGAAGTCAGAGAGAGGGGCGCGGCTCATGGCAGGCCTCCCCCTCCCCACCCCACCCCCAGGAGCCGGAGCCAGCAGGGGCCCTGCTGCCGGCACCCCCGGCCCGGCCATGGGGACGCTCCTGTCCTGCCTCTGAGCCACGCCTGCACCGCCGCCCCCCGCGCGGTTCAGCGTTTTCACTCTCGCTCTTGCGAATGCCGACCAGGGAGGGACGTGCGCGCTGACACACCACGAGGCAGCGGCTCCGGCAGCCTTGAGCCCATTCTCCCGCTTTGTTCTCCTCCCTGCCCCCTCCCCCCCCCCGCAGGGCAGTGGTTCTGTCTGTTGTGTCTGCAGCACGTTCACCATGGTGCTTGGCGCCCAGCTGTTCACATGTTTGCAGAGGTGACTGGGTGGAGACAGGTAGTTTCGCATGCTTGAGGTCTGTGCTTGTCACGTTGGGAAAATTAAGAAAAAAGAGTCTGCGATACCAGAGATGACAGGGATGTAGCGACACAGGACCTCTCCCGTAGAGTTGGCCGAAGTGGAAATCTGTACGGCCACTTGGTCCCTCCCATCTGAGGCCTGCCCGTGGCGGTCAGGTCAGGGCCCTGGCCGGGAGAGGCCGGCAGGCCCGGGCGGAGTCTGCGGGCACCGAGCTGCATGGATGTGTAGCTTGGGTCACACGGCCCCAGCCTTCCCGACGGCCGTAACCCGTCGGAGCAGTCAGAGTGAGGGGGGAGGGGGAAACCTTGCGGCGTGGGTGTGGGGCGTCTCGCCTGTCCTCTCCCACGCACTCCCGCGAACGGCCCTCAGAGTCGGGCGTCCGTCACCCCTCTCTGCAGACGAAGAGGGGAGGTGTGGAGGGGCTGGTTTGCTTATGCAGGCAGACTGAGAACGCGGCTGTGCCGCGGCTCCCTGGCTCGGTGTGGAAGATGGCCTCTGGTTTGGGGGGACTGTGGAGCAGGCGCTCCTGCAGCGCAGTGGAAACGGGGGAAGACCATGCCCAAGACGCGGCCTGTGACCCGGCCGTGAAGCCAGGGCAGGGGGGGACGCCCCTCGCTGGGCGCCGCTGCTCACCCTCGCTCGGCCTCCTGCACGTGGGGTCGCTGCGGGAACAGCCGTCCTGGTGAGCTCGACACGTGCTGCCGGCGTGTGGCGGCTGCAGCCAGCTGGCCAAGCGGGACCCACGAATGGCGGCCCTTTCTGTTGTGGGGATTCTTGTTGGAATATCGTGGTGCAGGGAGGTCGTAGAATGTCACGTAGTCTATTGTGTGCCTCCAGCACTCACTTCTTGGCACCCGGGAAGAGGAAAATGAAGAACCTGCCTGTGCGTGTGTGGATGTGTGTGCACGGGATGCCGTGTTTCTGAGGACACGTCTTGAAGTGCAGTCGTGCGGAGCTATTTTTAGGCCTCCCTTCTCCCAACAGTGCTGTTTAAAGATTCAGCTCAGGCTGCTAATAGGTATATTTATAACCATTCTGCCGACTGCCCCAGCATGAATGCTGCTGCAGATGCTGCTATTCTGGGAGGTGTTGCCATGGTTACCATTAACCCTTTGCCTGGAAGAGTCTGTCAGTCGGTGTGCTTTGTTCTCCTGGGGCTCAGGGGCTCGCGGATGCACGCGTACACTCTGCAGCGGAGACGGAAATCGAGTGCGTTTCATGCTTACACAGTGAATAAACCCAATAAATGAACGAGCAGCAGGAGTAATTAATATTAGTGGAGGTTACTCCCTTGCCCATAAAAAAAAAATAGAACAATGAAGTTAGCTTTGTAGCACTGCGGTGCTAGAGTCATCTTTCAATTCGAACGTAGACGTGTATGCAGAGAAAGAAGATCCAGTCCTTGAGATACCTTGTTCCTGCTTTACTACCTGTGCTTCCTCTAACTTTGCAACTTAATTGGCTTGAAAAATCAAGCATTTCTGTTAATACCCTTTTGTTAACTGGAATACCCTTTACACCAAGCTCTAAAACTGGGGGGAAGGTGGTGGTGGGAAAATGGAGACAACTGCATTTGAACATTAATAAAAAATATTTCGAAAAATAAAACTGACGCACCTAGGACATAGGCTCAGTCCTGATTTGCCCGGGGGTGCCCAACCTTTTGGCATTGCTGCACCATGCTGGAAGAAGAAGAGTTGTCTTGGGGCGCACCTTAAATACAGCGAGGCAGGTAATCACAAAAAATCTCATAACGTTTTACGTAAATTTAGGATTTTGTGTTGGGCCGCATTCGCTGCCATCCTGGGCTGCATGAAGTCCGTGGGCCACAGGTTGGACACCCTGCGAGGGACTGGTCAGTGAGTGAGTGCGAAATACGTAGAGACGTGGTGGGGTGGGGAGTGGGCTTGGTCCCTCCACTTGTAAGGAGCCCCCCACCCCCCCGCCACCGTGAGGCATGCTGCGTTGGAAGTGGGGTTAGTGCTCCTTCCCACATGCACCCTGAAGTTGGAAGAGGAGTTCGACAAGCCACCGTTCCAGCCCGGAGAACGGAATCAGTGTTACAGGAAGGTGGCACAAATGTCTGTTGTGACCTAGACAAGTGGCCCTTTGGGCTGCATCCCAGGGATGAGTTATGGTTAGCGCAGGCAGAGAGAGGAAGGAAAACTACTGGCGGAGGGGAAGCCTCGACGACCTGTGGCCTGTCCGGGCCTTGTCTGCAGCGACAGCGTGAACACAGGCCTGGGGGGATCTCACGGGAGCCGAACCTGGAGAGCTACCATGGGGGCCTTGACCGAGGAGCAGAGAAAGCCGGCCGAGAGTCGCTGCCAACTGAAGAGCCACCCAGGGTTTGGAGGAGAACAGCTCACGTGGCTCGGCCCCTGCTCCGTGAAGCTGTGAACGGCCATGTGGGCGGTGTGGCGAGACACCGGGGTGCGCAGGTGGTGGGGTTCTGCAGCGCGTGGGGTTTTCTTGATTGGAACGTGAGAACATTGTCCAGGTGGATTATCTCCCGTTATCAATTGAGATGTGTACAGAGACGTCTTAGTGCTCTTGTTAAAAGCTAGAAGCGAGGTTTTAAGTGAGTGGGCACTAACACACCCACACACACACACACCATAGGAAAACCCGTGGCTCTCGCTGTCCGGAACTGGTGGCCTCACCAGAAGACCTGCCTCTCGGCCGTGAACAGTCTATCTGAACGAGCCGCCGGGGGGCTGTGCTTTGTAAGCGAGCGGCTTGCGGACTTGGGGAAGGGAGCTGGGGCTTGGTGTCTGAGTCCTGAGTCCGGCCCTGTGGCTTTGACTTCCTCTTGGGAAACGGAGAAGAAGGGGACACAGCTCCGGGATCATGAGGGGTCCCTCGGAGAGCACGGCTGACTCCCAGGAAGCCCTCTGGTTTCCGTCCCCCTGCGCCCCACCCTCCCCCTGCCCCGCACACGCTGCTCACCTGTCTCTGCACCCTGTCCTGCTGCGGTCTTCATCATGTGTTCTCTCCACCCCCCACCCCAACCCCTGCCCTCTCCCCTCGGCTTCCTCCCCAGCCAGACTGAGGTTTCCTCGAGGGCAGGAACTGATCTCAGGCGTGAGCGTAGTCCCCGTTCCTACAGTGGGGCTTGGCTTCTAACAGGTGCCACCGAGTGTAGGGTGAATGAACAGATGAAAGCTGAAACTCGGAAATGAAGTGATTAATGACTTTTTGGTGGAGTGGGTTTTAAAAAATTTACTAGGAATTATTTGAGACATAGCATAAAGGTGTAAAGAATAACGTAATGATTAATTGTGTATCCGTGGTCCAGCTTAAGGGTGAGTTTCTTTGAGGCCTTTGAAGGAAGGCCCTGCGTACCGGGACCCGATGGGAGCTGTCCCCCACCCATGGGAGATCGCAGCCCCCAGTGGGTGTTTGCTGTCCCGCTCTCCCTGCCTCTCCTGAAGGGCACCGCTCGAGCCCTAGCGCCCAGCAGCGATCCCCGTACTGTGACTGCCCCCGCGAGGGAAGCCTGTGGATGGTGGCGGAGCGGGGCCAGCTTCCCTGGCAGTGTCAGGCACCCGCCCGGAGAGAGGGTGTGAGAGGCAGGAGCAGGGTCTCGGACCACAGCGCAGCGGCCGGGCCGGGCCGGGCCGGGCCGGGCCAGGGGCGGGGCGGCACCCTGTGCACCAGCCTCCGTGGCGTGCGGGCAGCTGGCAGTCGCTGCCCCGCTGTCGTGTCTGCGTTTGGGAAGTCGCCGCGGTGGCCACCACCCCTGCTCTGTGGAGGAGGGGCGGAAACTTCGGAGCGTGCTCACGCAGCGGTTTTCAGCACCCACGCCGGAAACATCTGGAAGGCCGTGAATTCCCAAGAGACGGAGGAGATTCTGGGCTCTCCCTGGGCACCAGCTTGGGGACTCGGTGCTGCGATTCTGCTTGGTCACGTTTGTCTGTGAATAAACGACGCGGGTCGGGCTCCACAATGTCCTTTTTTATTTTTAAACCACAAGAAACGATGGAGTCTGTTGTCCATAATTCTTTCCTTGTCGTTGAGCATGCCAGTGGACGGCTACAGGTTAGAAACCAGCTGTGCATTACAGACCTCTGGCGAATCTTCTAAAAAACAGAAAAGTACAACATTGTTTTCTCAAAGACGTTTTATTTTTTTTTATTTTTTTAAAGTCATTCAACAGTTGTATTTTTTTTAACATTTTATTTATTTATCTTTAGAGGGGAAGGGAAGGAGAGAGGGAGAGAGGGAGAGAAATATGAATGTATGGTTGCCTCTTGTGCGTCCCTTGCTGGGACCTGGCCCGCAACCCAGGCATGTGCCCTGACTGGGAATGAACCGCAATCTTTTGGTTCACAGGCCTGCGCTCAATCCACTGAGCTACACCAGCCAGGGCTCAAAGATGTTTTATTTTTAAAAAATGTGTCACGGGGTGGATTTTTGTTCTCTTAAAGGATTGCTTAAATTGTTTGGTGTCAGTTGCCCAGGAAGAAAGAGCTGGGTAACCAAATTGGCAAGCAAATGACACCAGGTAGAAATTTCAGGAACAATGTGGAAACCCTCTGATAGTATTTGCATCAGAAGTGCATTTTTGAATGAAGACGCCGACTTTAAATGCCGTGTAGTTGGTACGGAGACTGCACCGTCAGCCCACAGTGGACTTCTCCGTATCAGCTGTGTTCCCCATTTCGAGGCGGACTTGGAACAAGATCGTGCGCATCTGTCTTGCAGGTGGCTTTGGGGCCAGCTGGGCCTTGCGGGGTAGAAGTGGTGAGTCGTCGGAGGTCACCGGGGCGTGAAGAAGCCTTTGCTGATGGCACGCATTCTCACAGCAGGTGGGGAGGCGGTGGAATCAGTTTTTAGATTGGTTGGAGTCCATGCGCTGTGATTGGTGGATATGCAGGGGAGCAGGCAGGTCTGGGGGCCGAGGCAGCTTTCGGGAGACGTCCTGAGTTCTCAGGGCTGTGGTGGGCTGCCCGGGGCCCTCTCGGGGGCAGGAGCCTTCAGAGTCCATTCTTCATGCACACGGCACAGATGCACCCCTCACCCGCCCCGATCCTCACCAGGACGGCGGAGGTGATGGCAGTGCCAGCCTCTCAGAGTCACGGGGAGGGCCACCTGCGTGTGCGCATAAAGCCCTCGGCACGCTGCCTGCCCCGAGTGTGGCGCTCCTTCCGCCCCAGTGGCCGCTACGTGGTCATGACGCCGATCCCTTTGTCCTGCAGCCTGGGCTTGGTGCTGCAGGGAGGAGCAGTGTGGGGCAGGTTAGGGTCTGCTTTCCAGGCGCTCACGGGCCAGGCAGGGACGTCCGCAGTCCAGTGAAAATGCCGCACAGGCTCTGTTGTGCCGAAGCCCTCGGTTTAAATCCTGGTTCCCCAGCGAGGGAGGCTGCAGGTCACCCCGGCCCTGGGCCTCTGGTGCCCCATCTGGAAGGTGACAATGGTGCCTCATGGCAGGGCAGGTGCGAGGGCTCGGTGGGGCCATGCGCCGTGCACTCTGTCCAGCTGGTGCCACCCACGTTTGCTCAGGAGAGGGAAGCTTTTTTCAAGTGAAGTTTTTAGTGAGTTAAGATTTAAAGCTAGACAAATGCCCAAGTCCTAACACAGCTCAGTGAAGTGTCACCTACCCTTGCGGACCTTGGGAAGTCTGAGTCCTTTCGTGTCACCACCTCTCAGATCAGAAGAGGGCGCTGGCAGTGTCCCTGGAGCCCCCTCCTCCCCAAGTCACCACCACCTCCAAGCCGGACACCAGGTTGTCTCGCCTGTCATGGAACCTCACATAAACGACTTTGCGCAGTGCACACTTCTTCTGTGTCCGGCTTTTCCTCAACACTGTGGTGATGAGACCTGCCCACATTGCTGCCTCTCCGGTCCCTTTCTGTGGGGCGGCGGGCTGTTGCACGGCTGCCCCTCAGCTCCCGGATGGCTGACAGGCCTCTGGGCCCCTTCCTGTGTGGGCTGTTGCATCGGAGGCTGGGCGGTGTTCCATCCCTGTGTGTGTGTGTGTTCCTGCCGGATGTCGGCCTCGGAGTGGAAGCGTGGGGTCGCTAGCTCTGTAGCTGTGTTTAGGAGAAAATGATTATAACCACAGTGAAGTAAAGGGAAATGGGTCCAAAGAGGGGTGAGCATCCACCCTCCCAGGGAGGGCTGTAAGGAAAGTTTCACAGAATCTGAAGGGGCCACCCAGTGGCAGTGGGCACGGGGCAGAGGGGCTGGGGCACAGGTGCCCTGCCCCCGTGCCTGGTGAGCTCCTGAGGTCAAGGACGCTGCAGCCAAGCTGTCCTCTGCCCGGGGACCACCTCACCGGCTGCCCTTTCCAGAACCGGTGCACCGAGGACTCCAGTGCCGGCCTCCACAGTTCCGAGACCCCTGCGGGGCTGTGCCCGTCTGTCCGCTAGTGCCCCTGGACCAGGGACTGGAGCGAGGCGGCTGGTCTCCGGCGCCGGTCCAGTGGGGCCTGCTTGTGCCCGGTTCCCCCAGGTCCCCAGCACACCTGGCCAGTGCCCCATGCTGCAGATGTCCCCTCCCAACCCCGGGGCAGGGCTGGCTCTGCCCCGCTGCTGCCTTTTCCTCCGATTGCTTTCTTTCGTAACCACTTGTCTCTCTCGGGGAGCGGGAGCACGCCAAATGCGCTCTTGTCGCTCTGCACTTCGGCTCGCTCTGACTGAGCGGGCCTGGCAGAGCCACTTTCTGTGCTGAGCGACGGTTCCCATCCAGGGCAGCGTCGGCTGGGGGACCGGAACCTGCCTCTCCCGCTCTGGGTTCCGACAGGCCGGAACCGAAAATCACCCTTCGTTCCAACGAGCGCCTTGGGGAGGCACTCTGAGGACATCACCAGACGAGAGCCCTAGCAGGGGCGCTCCCAGGCGGGGCGTGTGGGGCCCGGGGTCCCTTTGGTGTCTCCCCAGCTCCTTCTTAACAGCTCAGAGGGCAGTGAGGGGCAGCAGTTGCTGCTCCCGAGCACTGGCTGCCAGCATAACCTCTGCCGGGCAGGCCTGTCGCGGAGGCTGCCGCTGGCGCCAGTGCTGGGGGCGGGGGGAAGGGCTGGGGACGCCCCGCGCTGTGGGGCCGCACAGCCTTCCGGGCCAGCCGGCCTGGGTTCTCGTGCCGACGGAGTTGCATCGTGGGCAGAACGACTCCTGTCACTGCACCTCGGCCTCACGCACGAAGCGGGGCTGTAAAGGAGACAGTGCGAGGCAGGCTCCCCTCCTGCGTGAAGAGCCATGAAGTGTAGGGGGGGTCAAAGCAGAGGGTTCCGCAGGCCTAAGGGGGCGGCTCGGAGAATCGCGCTGCCAGGCGTCCAGCGGACTCGCGCTGCTCTGCTCTCCGGGCTGGGCTGGCGGCGGAAGGTGCTGCCGCACCCCAGGTCCGGGCGCAGATCCCCGGTCTGCACGGCCACGCCCCGCATCCGAGCGCGCGTCCCGCGTCCGTGCCGCTGTGCTCAGGATCTATGCTGCCGCGTTCCAGGTCCGGTTATAGACCCGGCGCCCCCACTGCGACGCCCGGGGGTCTGGGCGTGGACTGTGCGCCGCTGTCCCTGGGACCCCACTTCGCACCCTGCAGTTATGCATCGCCGCCGGCCAGATCCCAGTGCGGACCCCTTGTGGCCAGCCCTGAGTACGGTGCGTTCCCCGCGCTCCTCACCGCGGCATCTCCGCTGAGTTTGGGTCTCAGCCTGGCCCCGCCTTCTAGACCCAGCTCAGAGAAGCTGCACCCTGCCCCCTCCCGCGGAGTCCTCTCCCCTCTGACAGACGTCCCGGCCTGGCTGTAAGTTCCCGGAGGACAGCGTTGGACTTGTGACTGATTTCTGCCCTTCCCAAGGCGTCCCACAGCCCGCGAAACCGCCCCGCAGTGGCGCTGCGGGGTGTTCTGATGCCCCAGGGTTTCCCCGGGCGCCTTCCCTGCCACGCCTCCACCTTGTCCCAGACAGTTGTCCGCTCTCCGTGTTGCAGGTTAGACTCTTCTCGAGTCCAGGGGAAGGCATGGTGCTGTTTTCCGAGTCTGTTTGGCCCTGCCGCCCTCAGGTCCCGGCCCGTCCTGGGGCGCAGGCTCTGCCATTGCTTCCCGGCCGTTCGTCCAGCCTCCGAGCAGCTTTCTGACTCCAGGGTGCCCCTCCATACATCCCGCAGTTTCCGAGTGACCTTAGAGACCGCCAGCCTGCTGTCCCCGCTCCGGACCCCCTGGTCAGTACCTTCGCAGGCTTGGGGGCAGGGGCGCCCCGCACTTGCCTCCTCATGGCCTCGCACCTGCCGCTCTGCCCGCCGCCCCAGGGCCCCACTTGCCCTCATAGCCCCTTAGGAAGTGGCCACGGGTTGCTGCCCACTCCCTGTCGGGCAGAGAGGAGGAAAACCGCGCCCAGGGTTTCCCTGCCACCAGCAGGACCCAGCGAGGCCGCACCCCTTTCTCAGGAGTGTGCCTCGGGCGATGCGGCTTTGGCTCTGAGAAAGGCAGGGTTTCAGCCCGAGGATATGGAATGTGTTCTTTTCCAGCCCTTCGGAATGGAAAACCATGCGTTCCCTAGGGCGAGACTGCGAAGGCCCCTCTCTCTGCAAGCTCACTGGAGTTTGTTAGGCACGCAAGGCCAGGAGGGGGCGTGGCCGTGTTGTGACGGAGGCGGGGTTTAGCTGGTGGGGTGGACCAGATTCCGAGGGGCCTCCGGCCTGGGGCTCTGGATGTGATGAAAAGGCAGAGGATGCCAGGCGGGGCGGACAAATTTGCACTTTCACTTAAATAGCCACGTGGGGTGCGGTTTGGAGAATGTGGGGTGCGGTTTGGAGAATGCCGTGAAGGGGCAGCTGTGGCAGTGCGAAGGGCAGTCATGAGTCCAGGCGACAGCTGCGGTGTCCTCCCCGACCTGTGACAGTGGCGGGGGAGGGGAGCGTAGGGCTTTGCAGCCGGTAGCGCCCTCCTCAGCCGCACAGGGACCTTGACTCTCGGCCGCCTCTCCCTGCTCATCGCCAGGTCTTTTGTGTGTGGGAAAGGCGAGGGTCTCAGTTCGCTGAGCTTCTCTTCCTGCGGGTCAGGAGTCCGGACGTGGGTTAGCTGGGGCTCACAAGGCCAGCGTCCGGGTGGTGGCCAGAGCTGCAGTCTTGTCTGGGGTCCCGCCGGGGACGGGTCTGTTTGCGAGCTCCCGCGGGCTGTTGGCAGAATGCAGTTCCTTGAGGCTCCCAGTGTTAGCTGGTGATGGGCTGGGCGCGGCCCTGCTGCCCGGGGGTTCCCGGGGCGGGGGTTCCCGGAGTGACTGCCCGCTTCGCTGAGACAGCTGGGGAGAGGGAGAGACCCCAGCGGCGCGGGCGCTGAAGCCTCAGGAAATGTCACTGTGTGCACTTGTCACATGCGCCATGCCACCTCCACCGTGTCTGTTCGTTAGAAGCAAGTCACAGGTCCCGCCCCCACTCAAGGTGGCGGTGCTGGGAGCCACCTTAAGAGCAAGTATGGTGGACGATTGCAGGGCTGTCTTCCTTGTCACTTGAGCCCCCACTGGAAGGAGCCCAGAGCTCCCTGGCAGAACCTCGTGCAAGTGATGGCGAGGTCTAAGCCATCGATTTTCCATCAGAACTGCAGGTGTGTGTGCAGCGGGAGAGGCACCCGGTGTCGCCTGCGGTGACAACTTCACGGTGCGCTGTGATTACCACAGCGTCGGAGGAGACCAGCTCCTCCTCAAGTCAGTTCCGTCACCCCTGGTGCTGCCGCTGCCCTGACCCTGCCGGTTCTTCCTGGGCCGCTGCGACCCTTCCCACCCTGGCCTCCCTGCCTCGGTCAAGCTGGCCGCCCTCTCCCTTATGGCCAGAGAGCCCTCTCCCTCCCACAGAGCCTGCGGCTCGGCCAGGGCGCCTGGGAGGGAACCTCAACTCCCCTGAGCCCCAGATCCTCCGTGATCCTCCCCGGCTGGCTCCTGCAGCCTGTCCCGTGACACCGCCCCTCCTGTGTCTCCGGGTCCCGTAGCCCCAGAGCCCTGGGACAACACGCTGGCTCTGCCCCGACTCCTGCCGGCACCATGTCTTCTTTCCCTACGGCATCCTTCCACCCTGTCCTCACACCCGTGTCCCCTGTCCACAAGTGACTGGGTGGCTTACTGCAGAGCTGCCTCCTCCGTGGAGGCCTCCCGGACATCCTCGGGAACAGCGCGGTCTCTTTGCTCCTCTGCGCAGTGCCCTGCAGACCCTCCCAGGGCTCCCTGTGCTGTCTGTTAGTCTGACCCTGTTCCGTAACATTTTAAAGACACACGCCTCTGGCTCCCAGAGTCTTGCACAGTGTTTGTGGAGAGCGTGAGCTCTGTGAACTCTGAATGAATGAAAAGAGTGAATGAATGATTGACTAGAAGTGTTGCAGCGAATCGGGGCAGAACTGAGAAATCTTAAAAGCGAAATCTATTTAAAACTCCTTTCTGGGAGAAGCACACTCTATTGTATTAATTAACTCAGAAGCTTGCAAATCAGGGAAATGCTAACGATCTTTTTCCAGCTACTGAAGAGAGGAGCTGGCCGAGTCCCGGCTTCATTCATCGTTTTCCGCTTCGGGCCGGCTGTGCTGATTACTCTGTAAAAAAGGGAAAGAAATCCCACCACATTTGGAGTTGCAGGGATTTTCTTCTGGAGTCCAGATTTGCCTTAATTGTTTTGTGGTGCAGGCAGGTAGGGCCCAGCTGAAGATCAGGCCACATTTTCCCTGGTTTCGGCATCTGCCGTAGTGCCTGGGCCTGGCTGAGTGTGCGTGCAGTGAAACCCCCCACGCACACAGTGAAAGCTCACGGCGCGCCTGTCTTCCCTCACCTTGTGAACACCTGCCGGGCTCTCGTCTGGCGGGGTGAGGCCTCTGGAGCCTAGACGAGACTCGGAGTCCCGGGACCCGGCCTTACGGGGCTGTGAAGGAGGAAGCAGAAAGTGGTGCAGGAGAGCTGGCCGGGGCGCACCCTCCGGGGGCCCCACATGGTTCTGTGGGGGCCCAGCTGAGAGGAAGGGGGTGCCTTTCCGGCTGAGAGCAACTTGGAAGGTTTTGACAGAGGCGGTGACACTGGGAGACCTCACCGTGTGAGGGGGAAGCATTTGGGTCAAAAGACCTGGCTGAACTCCCTGCGTCATTTCTCAGCCGAGCGGCCAGGGAGAAGTTACCCGATCTCCTCCCGTCTCAGGTTTTAACCTCTAAGAGGGGAATGTTGCTGTCTCCTGAGACGCGTGTGCGTGTAACGACCTCATGACATAACAGTGCCCAAGTGCCCTAAGAGACTACATGCACTGAAGTTGTTTCACTGAAGCTGGACCTTAGCGGGTGAGTGGCCGTTGGGCCTGAAGAAGTGGGGACGTTACGGCCATCGGGCCCCAGGGGACAGGACGGGGCGCAGCCGTGGTGCAGTCTGCGTGGTGGGGGCCCAGGGTGGCAGGGTGACTGAGAAGAGCCGCTCTGAGGGGTCCTGGAAGGACCTCGGCTTCGCGTCATCATGCATTGCAGCTTGTTCAGCCAATTCATCATCCTGATCGGGTTTCTTGGGCTGCGGGTAAAATTAGCCTGGTTTCCTGAGCTCGTTCCAAATGACAGCGCTCCCGCTGTGTGCTTGCTGGCTGTGGGCTGACCGGCCAGCCATCGTCCAGCTGGCCTGCTTTTGCCCCAGCTCCCTACCCCACTGTCGTCTTGCTTGGGTGTTATAACATGGCGTGAGTGCACCCCTGGGTCTCCTGGAGACCCTCGCCCCGCCGAGGGCTTTGGCGTGACACCTGGAGGAGGCCTAAGTGAAGACCCTGGATCGCACAGAGCGAAACTGCTTCCATGCTGCCTTTAGCCCAGAGGGGGCGGACGAGGGTGGCGTCTGGGCACGGGTGGGGTCCCCAGCCACACTGCAGGACAGGCTGCAGGGGCCACGGCTGGAGAGCTCTCAGGCCAGCCCGCCGGGTACACCTAGCGTGTCCCGTCTCTCTCTGTGGCCACCGCCCCCCCGAATTCCTGTGCCCTGGCTCCCCCCTCGACAGGGGCAGCCCTCTGCCCTCCGGGTTTCCAGGAGGGGGCCTCCTCTCAGCCCAGCCTCTGTTCTGTAGCCTCGCCTGCTCCTGCCACCTGGGGCCGGTGGCGCCTGAGCGTATGGTGACCAACATGCTTCCGGTGGCCTTGCCCGTGCACAGAAGATGGTTTCCCACGAAGGGGACTGTGGTGGGCTGGGCAGAGACCTCAGATGGTGTCCCTGAAGGTACTGAGGTGATCGAGTCCTTTGCTGACACCTGGAGCCCCAGGTTCCCTTTGCAACAGGGGACAGTCGCTCACCCAGCAGCCGTCAGTCATCAGTGCCGGTCACTGGCCGCGTTCGGGGTGGGGTGCGCTGCTCGGGAGGAACCGACGCTGCCTGCACCGAAGCTTTGTTCGGCTGGACTCTGGTGAGCGGACTTCCTGTCCAGAGCCCACCCCGGCTGTCGTGTTGCTCTGCGGACGGCGTCAGGGCCCTGCTCCTTGGGGACAGTGTGGGGCGCGCAGGTGTGCCGGGCAGGGCTGCGGTTCCGAGATTGTAAAGTGTGGTTGGTAGTGATCACCTGCTGGGACTTCTGTGAGAAAATAGGCCTTCCTGGACTCTGAGCTCTAAAATTGACGTGCGGACGTGATGTCGGGTGATGAGCGGCTGTACGTAAGTGGCGTCGGAGCTCAGTCACCGGGCACTGCGGGCCTCTGCAGGTCCTAAGCTCGGGGGGATGCATTTTCACCTTCCAGGTCATGTGCACCTGACGCCGTACCTCTTCCCGCGAGCACAGCGCTGAACTGGAACCCCTTTCCCGGGCTCCTTCTGAGAAAGCACACATCCAGCCCGTCTCCGCTGCGCACCGGGTTCTGTCCTGCCGCGGGGTGCTGCTCCCCTGGGCTGCACCAGGTGCAGGCTGCTCTCGTCTGCGCGCTGCGCATTGTGGGCACCGTCCCCTTCGAGCCCTCACTGCAGCCTGCAGCCAGCACGTCGTCACCGCCGCTGCCTCCCAGACAGGCGCCGGCCTCTTAGCAGGCGGCAGCCACGTGTCCGGGCGGGTCAGTGAGGCTCTCGGGCTGCAGAGACCCTGCTCTGCTGTGCCGCCATGCTGCCTGGTGGTGGAGGACGAGGGAGGGAGCAGTCCAGGCAAGGGGGTGTCTCCCTTCGTGTTCACGTGGGCCCCGCATGTGACCACGTGCTCTGGCAGCGTGTGGGTGCTGGGGAGATCCGGAGCCCGGTCCGCGTGGTCCCCTGCCACTGTCCGGCCTCCAGGCACTGTGGGAAGCCGTGGCGCTCGTCCCCCCCACCCCGCGCCACCGCACGCGCATGCTGGCTGGCCGGGTCTGCGTCAGCCAGCCCTCCCCGCTGGCCAAAGCCCCCCCCCCCCTCCCCCGCCTCCCCGCTGCTGCTGGAGGGTTTGCCCCAGACCTGAGCGTAGCCTGGCCGCTCACACCCACGGTCGCAGCAGGCGTGTGCTGTCTTTGAAAAGCAGTGGCATTTTGAATCAGTTTTAGTGCTTGAGAGAGATATGTGACTCAGTGTGACGGCCCCTAAAATCTGTAAATTACAGGCATCAGCATCAATAAAATAATGACAATGCCAGACAAGTGATTCAGCGTCTCCCTCAGGTTCCATGTGATCCTCACCTGCTCTCTCAGGGGAAGAGAGGCTGTTTACTGAGTGCTTACCTGGGTTGTTCTGAAATTTTCTCAAGGAGCGAGCATGTCATGTGTAGAGATAGGCTGGCTCCAGGCATGGGATGGCCACACTCCTAGGTGCGACTTTCCTGCCGGAGAGCTGGCCAGGGTCTCTCCCAGCCGGTGCGGGGGCAGGCCCGCCCTTCTCCCACATCCCTGTGGCTGCGGCTCGGGAGTTGTGCAGCGCGGAGGGGACGGGCCTCGCCCCGCCTTACACGCTTTCAGTGTCCCCCAGCCTTCGGAGCCTGAGTGCACCCCTCCGCCACTGCTGCCACACTCCACCCTGTTCCTCCACCCAGAGCAGCTTGGGGTCCCCAAACTCGCTGTGTTTGGGGACCCCCTTTTGGCTTGGTGCTTGCTGCCCGCGCTGCTTGGAAGCACCTCCTTCCCCTCATGTGCCCATGGGCAGCTTCTGCTGCTCCCTCAGGCCCTGCCCCCCGCTGCCCCCGGAATAATCATCATGTCTCCAGTTTTGTGAGCACCCAGGCTGTGCTGGGTGGTGGTGGTCACACGTCCCGTCGCTGTCTCATTCAGCCACCTGGCTCCTCCCAGGTGGGTTCCAGGGGGCTGGGCCTGGGGCAGCAGCGTGCCCCTGCCCCACGGCCGGAAAGGAGCAGTTGGCTTTTAAGGTCTGCGAGGTTTCGAGGCCTGTGCTCTTGCTGGTTCTCCAGGCTGCTACTCCTTGGTGACTAGCCGCCCCTTCTCTGCGCAGCTCCGCACTCTCGATCACCGCAGTCAGCATGCGGGTCGTCAGCGGTGGCTGCCGGACCAGGCTCTCCGCCGGCCGAGCTGCCTGCGGCCACAGCCCACCTTCCCACTCTCCCCTCCCTCCGCGGCCCAGCGCGAGCCGTGTTCTCAGGAGCTGGCGCAGATGCCTTGGGCAGATGTCATCAGTTACTGCAGGTCTCACCTCTGTTTCACCGAGTCCGTATTAGTCGCCCTGCCTGGGAAACGGTCCGATTTCTGCGTGGTCGGCAGTGCCCCCTCCCCTGGCCCCTTGGCTTGGTGTGCTTCCCTCCCGTTCCAGAAGCTTTTCTACATCCGCAGAGCCTTTGTGGGGAGTGTGGGGGGCCAGGGTGTCCCACTCCCCTTCCTCGGCCTTCCTGTCACGTGCCACCTCCTTGTCTCCTAGTCACAGTCACGTCACCTCTTCCCTCCTCCCTTGTCTCATCTCAAATGTAATGGCCCAGGGCCTGCACGCAGTTAGGAAATGATTGCCGCGGTGACGGATGGCCCGCTCTGGTGGTGTCCCGCACTGGAATCGCAGAGCGTGCCGCGGAGGGTGGGGTGCCTGCGTCGATGTCCTCCTCTTCATCCCGCTGAACTCGGGTCTCCATCCTGGAGCAGCCCCGTTGATGCGTTACGGTGGGAGGTTTCCGGTCCGGGGGACAGGGCCCCAGAGCACCGCATGTCTTTGCAATGTCGGCTGCTGCTGCTGCTGCTAGGAATGTCTTGTCGTGTTTGGTGGCGGTTTCAGTTTGTGCATCTTTATCAGAATGCCGGGCCCAGCGTGGACCAGTTTGCTCCATGCTGGAGGGGCATCTCCTTCCTCAGAAGGGGCTGGGCTGGGCGCGGGGACTGGGGGCAGGAATCAAACGCAGCCCTTGCTGTGAAGGGGGGTGCGCTTCGTGGGGCTCAGACCAGCTCAGAGATGAGCTTACAAAGGGGCTGCTGGGCGCTCCGACGGATGGACGGACGCTGTGAGTTCTGACTGTGGAGGGTGTGGGCTTTGCCTGCCCGGACTTGTGGCTGGCTCTGGTGTGGGGTGTGCTGAAGGCCTTTTGAGTTGAAGCCTGTTCAAACGTGGGATCAGTCAGAAGGTGAAAACAGCACCCGCGTTACCAATCAAGTCGGCCCCGGAGACTCTGGCTCGCTCCACTAGCCACACGGACTTGCGAAGACTCCGAGTTGAACTTCCGCCTAACAGTGCCAGGCTTCCTGCAAGGACCCCGGCTCTCTGGGGCTCAGGGCGCAGCAGAGAAAAAACGTGTGGTTCCTGCGTCTGGAGGAAGCAGTGGAGGGTCCGTGCAGAGCAGGCCGAGCCAGGCCTCCCACCCACTGCTCAGAACCCCCGGGAGCCACCAAGGGCCTGGCTGACGGCCCTCCTCTCACCGAGCTGCCTCCGTGAAGCTCTGCAGCCCTGAAGGGCTCGCCCCTGCCCGACCCTCAGCGGAGAAATAACCCCCCAACATTTCTGTAGTGTTAGGACAGGTCACCCGACTCTGCGCGGCAGCGACCACCTGCGTCAGTGTGAGCTCCATGCAGGTGCATCAGGGGAGCGCACCTGTGTGCCCCAGCCGAAGGGGGCCGCGGAGAGAGCCTCCCAGTGCCATGCCTTGGCTCACGCAGGCCTTCCGACCCCCTCCCGTGCGGGGCATCCTCGGAGGCGCACCGTCTGTGCCTCTCACTCCCGGGTAGGGCCCCTCCGGCCTGCGCAGAGTGAGGGAAGGCGGCAGCCTCACCTGAAACGGGTCACCGCCCAGGACGGAGCTGCACATCCCCTTCTTCCTGAGATGGCGCTCCTTCCGGGCAAGGGCCGCCTGTCGCCCGCCGAGCTGCCCCCACAGCTTGTGGCTCAGTGCTGGGCGCGCGGGGCGTCCTGCCCTGCCCTCCTCTCCTTCCCTCCTCTCTGCGCCCCGCAGTCAGACAGGACTTCTCCCCGACCCCGAACGCGTCTGATGGGCAGTGATTACAGATGCTGATTGAGTGCTGAGCGGATAAACGACTGGTAAATAACGAGTGACTAAAAAGCTTTGTGGACGGATATTTGAAAACCATTAAATGTCGACAGAAGAGGCCCTTGAACAAGGAGGCCGTGTCCCGAAACTAGCCTGACGCAGCGGGAAGGACGGGCGCCACGGAGTCAGGCTGCCCAGGGTCAGGCCGCCCGCTGGCAGCGGGGCTATAGGCCTCGGGCCGCGCCTGGGAGCGGGGCTTGCCGACAGGCTGCTCCGGGGGTGGGGGGGCTGCCTGCGTGAAGATGGGGACAGCGTGTGGCCCGTGGAGAGGATTAAAGCGACGCATCGGTGGTGTCTAGCCCAGCGCCTGCCAGGGAGCGGGAGCCGTGCACACTCGGCAGCGATGACCACCACCGAGGATGCGCCCCGCCACCCGCACGCCTCCGGGCAAGGCCAGCCAGAGCCCCGCGGGCACATGTCAGCGTACGGCTCCCTCTCGGTGCAGGGAAACGCCCAGGTTGATAAAGGAGAAGGGCTGCCCCCGAGTGTTCTTTCCTGGAGAAGCCGTGAGTGTTTGATGGAACGTGCCTGCGAGCCCCAACTCGGCCCTCGGCCTCCTGCCAGAGCCTCCGTATCGAAGTGTCCCCTTTGATGGAGTGCGCCGGCGGGCTCCGGAGCGCGAGCCTCTGCTCAGAACCACTTTAAGGTCCTGAATATTTTAAGGAGTTTTATCTGCTCCTGTGCCTGCGAATTAATCTGCACAGGGGCCCCTCTCCGGATTCGGGGCTCGCCTCGGCGCTCAGCAGGGAGTCGCAGGCACTGCTGCTGGTGTCCGTCCCGCCTTTTCTGTTCCGCCTCAGTTTTGCGGTAAGGGTCTGCCTTCTCCTCGCCCTTGCGTCGGGGACTGCATGGAGTCATCGCTGTCCCCAGGAGGCACGGCTGCATGCAGTCTGCATGTGTGCGGCTCAGGGCTGTGCGGAGCTGTGTCTCGCTCCCCGTGTGCCCCCGCGGCTGTCCCGGGGGCCCCTCGAGGCCCCCAAGTCCCAGAGGCAGCACGGGTATGTAGTGGGGGGTGTGGGGCTTGGTGCCTGTGGAGTGCGGCTGGCGGGGGGGCGACGGAGAGGGGCGTGGGCACTGACTTTCGGAAGGCGGTGGTCTGGATCTTGCTCTGTAGGAGTCGCTGGTCTCTCTGAAGCTCGACTGTACGGGGGCTGGGGGCTGTCCTGCGTGGATCAAGTTGCCCGTAGGGAGCCTGGTGCCAACCGAAAGAGCCAGGACTCCCGGGGGCTGGCCCTCAGGGCCCTGCAGGAAGCAGGCAGGGTTCCCCAGTAACTCTCGAGCCTCCTGGGGAGAGTTGACTAAAGCTGGGAGCCGTTACCCCCATCCCCAGGGATGGGAAGTTAGGGGGCCTGTTCGGGTGCAGCCAAGCACTGCCTGGGGGTCTTCCTGCAGGTGGTGGGAGCCTGCTCTTGGGGTCTCGGGCCTCACCTCTCTGCTGCTCCTTCGCCACCTGGCGCTCCAGGCAGGATGCCAGCCCCGGGGCGGTGTGGGATTGGGGGGGGGATCTGCTGGGCTCCGTGGAATGGGTCTCACAGGAGCCGGGCTGTCTCCCGCCCTTGGGCACTGTCCTCAGCGTTGGTGAGAGCACGACATGGGGCAGGGCGTTCGCCACCTGCTTGGGGGTCGCCGGTGGGAGAGGTCGTTGGCTGGCCAAAGGGCAGGTGGGTTATTTGGGGTCTTCAGGAGCTGCCCTCCTTCCCACAGATTTGTGAGAGGGACCGGACACCCACCAGACCCTCTGTGGCCTCTCACGGTACTGGCCAGTCCCTGTGCAGTCCCCTTTCCTCTTCCCCTCTCGCCTCCACCCTGGAGGCACATTGCGCCCGGGCCACTCAGCCGGTGAGAGCAGGTGTAGGATTCACCCCCGGGTGGCTGTGTGTGTCATGCCACGAGGCCCAGTCGCTCCTGAGCGTTGGCTGAGGGGCAGCCACGTTTGGGCAGGGCCTGCCCCAGTCCCTGACGAGAGGTCCCCTTCCTGCATTTGGGTGAGTGCTGGCTGTGCATGCGCTAAGTGCCATCCGGTTAGCTAGTGCCCGCGTGGCCTTGCGCCCGGTGGTCCTGGAGGGCCTCCTCTTCCTCCTCCGCCTCCCGTCAGAGCTGCCCGGAGTTGCTCAGGGTCCCCCGCATGCTCTGTGCGGCCCTTGCCCAGGAGGGACCCTCTCCAGCCTCGCCTGCCCCAGGCTTGTGCTGCCGGCACTCTCCCCACTAACATTGTTTCAGATTGAGAAGGAAAAACAAAGTGTTTTGGGCAGCCGTAAATCACCTCTGTGTTGGTGTTTGGAAACTCCATTTCCATTGTGCTTCTTTCAGCAAGTGAAAGAAAGGCCCGGTCCTCTGGATAGTGTTTCAACCTTCTTCTTAGCCAGGGAGGGCTCTTGTTAAGTGAGACCCTCCCAGAGCCCCGCTGCAGGGCGACCACATGCAGGGCTGCTCTGTTCGAGGCAAAAGACGAGTCCATGTGTGTTGGTGGAGGGCCTGCTCTGCGCCTGGCCCTGTCCTAGGCCCTGGGGACACCACCCGGAACGAGAGAGACAGAGACACCGCAGGAAGGTGTGGCTCTGAGGTGGGCGGAGCCTAAGAGACTCCATTCCCTGAACAGGGTCCTAGGAGGCATGCGGGCGGGCGGAGTGGGGCTTCAGGAGGCTGGCGGGAGGCTGTTCCGACGGAGGGGGGAGGGGCGTGCGTGTAAGCCTCAGGGGCTTTCCCTCTCAGCCCGGAAACTGCTGTGAGTCCAGCGGGCGTGGAAGCGGAGCCCCGTCTGGGTGCTGGCACTCTATGTTTTAGGGACGAGAATCCACGGTGGCTCCGTTAAATGGGGGAGCTCGGCCCTTCCTCGTGAGGGAGGCCACCAGGGACCCAGGGGAGAACAGGGCTGTGCCCCGAGAGCTGCGCGCTCCCGGCTGGGATGTGCACCTCAGGTTCTCGTTCCGGTTCTGCAGGTGACCGAGCAGCCCACTCGATGGTTGCACAGTTGGTGTCTCGCCCTCCCAGTCTCCCTACGAGGAAGTGGGGGCCCGGACTGGATAGACTCCGACCCTTCCCTTTCCCAGTGCAGCTCACAGATTCCGAGTGAGCAGTCAAGTTCAGGTTCTGCCTGGAGGGTGTCTTACTTATTTGTGGTGCCAGCACGGGACATGCACCCAGAAATACGCTTCTCTCCAACCCGGAAGGCTCAGAGCCTCGTGCCCGCCCTGCCTGGCCCCAGGCGGACCCGGGCCCAGCCCTCAGGCCCGTCTGGGCCCCACGTGGCTCTGCCCTGCCTGTGTCTCGTGTGCGCGCCTCCCTGAGCCCCGTTTCCCCGGAGGGCACGCCCCGCGCCGCGCCTTGCTGCTAGCCCACTGCGCTGCGAGTAGGGTGGAGGGTCTCCTTGACTGACAAGGGGCGGACCTGTGTCCCGGAGCCACGGGGTCTGGCCGCTGCGGAGGGGCTGCTTCCAGAGCAGCCCTGGGCCGAGAGCCGTTTCCAGCCCTGCTGTTTCTGTGACTTCGGCTGCAGGCGGACGGCAGAGCAGAGCCCTTTGAAGCCCCTGCCCCGCTGCTGACTTCGTGCGGTCTTTCATCTGTGCTCTTCCCTGGGTCGCAGCAGTTCACGCTCTGCCAAGACTCGCTCTCCCGGCTTTCTGGCGAGGTTCCCGCCACCCTCCAGGGAGAACCCGCCCCGGCAGTCATGGTTTGACGCCCAAACGGTAGAGGTGGCAGAGCAGCTCCCCACCTGCAGGTGGTCCCAGAGGGGCCCTTACCATGAGCAGACCCGGTGAGAAGCTTTGGGGGGCCTGCCAGCGGCCTCAGAAGCCCGCCTGCCTCTCCAGAGTGTGGCTCTCTGACACCCGCCCAGGCCGGTGGCCTTGGCCCTGCCCGAGCTCGTCTTGTCTCCTGTGGGCTTCGTGCAGCGTTTGGCACCTGCTGGGCCCCAGTGTCACAAAGCAGCAGGGCCATCGTGCACGACAGGTGCTGGCAAGCACACAGATCTCACACAGGGTGCGGGTGGCTGAGCGCTGAGGGCCGAGGGCCCGGGTCTGGCCTGGACGGGCTTCATTCGAAATAATTTTGTTAGATTGTATTGTGACAGCAGTCATATCAGCGTGCATTAAAGAAAACATCAAATTTGGGGAATTTTTGAGCAGCCATTTGAATACTGAAAATGGAAGAAAATGCGCAGCATTTTCGGCGTGTTATACTTTATTATGCCGAGAAAGGTAAAGACGTGAAGAAAGATCTGTGCGGTGCTCGGAGAAGGCGCCGCGACGGACCGAACGCGTCGAGGCGGTTTGCGCAGTTCCGTGCTGGAGATTCCTCCGCGGAGGTGCTCCTGGGTCCCGCAGACCAGCTGAAGTTGGTAGCGATCAAATCGAGACGTCGGCTGAGAAGAGTCAGTGTCATACCTTGTGGAAGAGAGCTGACCCGCTCAAAATACCCAACTCAGTAAAGTTACCTGTGAGAACGAAGAATGTGTCTTTTATCTCATGGAAGCAACCACATGGACTTTCTGGCCAACCGGATGTTTGATCAGCATGTTAAAGACAGAAGAAGTTGAGATTCACTATTTTTAGCAGAGTCTGGTGGGTTTCAGACCTTTTGGAAAAAGTGTGCAGCAGCATCCTTTCTGCAAACAAGGTCACGCAGAGGAACCCGAGGTGCAAAAAGGTCACAGCGGGCACGGCCCCCGGTGGGGGTGCCTGTGGGCTCTGGGAGGACCCCCGGTCACTTGGGGTCAGCAGCGCTAGAGCGTGGGGCCGTCCCCTAGGAGTCCCGGGCCGCGCAGTGGGCAGAGGTGTTTGGAGGGAATCACAGTGCCCCCTCTGTGCCTCTGTGTCCCCCCGCACCCGTTTCCTTAGGTGATTGGGGAGCTGCGGACCATTCGGATACAGAGCTAGTGGAGCGAAGGGGTGGAGAGCACGGCCCTCAGGGGCTGGCCTGTCCCCTCGGTCATGGGACTGAACCTGTACACACCAAGAACGCAGATGCGCCTACTGCAAGGGTTTGCCGTGGGACGTGGAGACGACCATGGCCCTGAAGAGGTGCGCTGCCTGGCTCCTCGTCCTGCTTGGCCAGCGCCCCCGGGCAGGGAGGTCAATTTGTCCATAACATGTCGGCCCAGACCAGGGCTCTCAGGTAGAAGTGTGGTCTGTCCGAGAACCAGCTTCCTGGGTGCTGCTCACTCCGGGGAGCCTTCCTTGGTCCCCATCCCGCTGCCTGCCCGTCAGAGGGCTGCACCAGAAGGCAGAGTTGGCCCTGGTGACATGAGGCGTTGTGGTTCCCGCGTTGCCTTTGGGAAGGTGGGTGGGGCTGACACCAGGGCCGTAGGTGCCCTGTGTGCGGAGAGCTTGCATGTGGCCCTGAAAGCCCTCCCGCAGGCTTTCAAGCCGAAATGAAGTGTGCTCGGCACGCTGCCCGCCGAGGGACCAGTATGGGGGTCAGGCACTGCCGGGTTCCCCGCGGAACAAGGCCGGAGTTGAAAGTAAGGATATTAATAATAATTGTATTGCCTTCTCCGTTTGGGTTTTTTAGTGGACAATTTCACATTTGTGGAGACTTATTTTCATTATAATAGTATAGCATGTTTACTATAGAAAAATGCTAAAAATAAAAAAATGTGGGAAGGAAGAAAAAAATGAACTGTGGTTCCCTGCCCAGACTCAACGGCGGCATATTTTTACTCTTTTCCAAGCACTCCTGTTACAATAGCAGCCACCGCTTATGGAGAGCCGGCCACGGGAGAGATGTCACCCACGCTCCGTCGGCACGGCTCTCGGGGTGGTGTTGGCTCTCATTTGCAGGTGCAGGACCTGCGGGCCAGACCGCCGAGCGGTGTGACCGAGACCGCGTGGCTAGTGAGTGGCGACGGGCAGCCTGTCTCTCAGACTCGCCCGTCTCACCGGGTCGGATCCCCGTTTCTGTTCCTGGCCTCTTCACTCGGCGTTAGCGCGGAAGGGCTTCCCTGTTTTGGCCACGTCATTGTCAGCGTAATTTTAACGGCGGTGTGACGTTCCATTGTATGACGTTACCAAAGTACCCTCAGTAGTTTTTTCTGAATGCTGCATTCCGGATTGCAATTCTCGGCGCAGGTTCGCAGGAGCGAACTCACGTAGTCAAAGGTGGGAGCGTGGTAGAGCCCTCTGTCCGCAGCCGTCGGGGGGCCTTCCAGACGGGCGGTCCCAGTTGGGCCTCCGCTGCGGAGTGTGAGGACCTTTGTCTTACCCCGCGGCCTGCAGCCGTGGACTTTGCGTCATTCCAGCTCCGACGAACGTGGACTCGCCTGGGCTGCGTGTAATTTTCACCAGTGGGCACGTGATCGCCAACTAAATAAGACCATTTCCATTTCTTTGTTTAACAAAAGGGGAAAAGAGTGCATTGAACAACCTTTTGCAAAAGCTTTATTTCTAGCAGAAAAATTAATTTGAAGGGCAGGTTGGAAAAATAGGAAGCTGATGGCAGTTCCTGAAGGCCTGGGCGATGCAGATGGTGCTTGGGAATTCCGTGGTCCACCGTCCCGCACTCCTTGCCCTCTCTTTCGTGTCTCTGCCACTGTGTTAATGTTAATGAGGCTGTTAAAATGCATTGAAATATCAGGACGCAGGGACGCTTGCCTCTCTCCTCGCCCGTCTCCCTCGTCCCCGCCGGCACAGCCGGATGGGCGCCGGCTTCTGCCAAAGAGAACTCCGCGGCCCTAGTGCACTCTGAAGGCTTTTCGTCCCGGAAGATGCTTCACTGTCCAGCGTGAGGTTTTTAGAGTCTGTCTTCCTTTACGCTCCTAGGGAAGGACTGGCCTGGGCCCGCCCGGTCCTGAAAACACGTGGCTTCTGGAGGCTGCTGGGTCTGTGACAGGGACCCGTGGCTTTCCCGTGGGCAGGGGAGAGACCCGAATGTCCGGTGAAGGGGATGTGAGTCACAGAATGTGAGTGCTTCTTCCTTCTGCTGATGACGCCCTGCCCTTGTGAAGCCTGTCTCATTGTCACTTGGCCCCGGGCCTGAGGAAGCCAGGGCCGCTCTGGGTCACAGACAGTCCATAGTTCCCGGCGCGTCTGCTGCCAAGGCCAGCCTTCCCGCCCCCCACTTCACTAGACAGCCTGGCATTTCGGACAAGAGACACCGAGGGGCCAGGCACACCTGGCAGCTTGACGACTCTCGTCAGCACGTCTCCAGCCCCTCTGGACGTGTGTGCTTGCCCTGTGGACGGCTTCGACCGGTGTGGCGATACAGGAGTTCTGCGCCCGGGTCCTGTGGGCGCCGGGGTCTGACTTTGACTCTGTGCCAGCGCGGCGCGTGGCGGTGGGGTGGAGAGCAGCGGGCCTGCGTTCCGTGCTCCTCGGTGCGTGGGGTCTGCTGTGACGCCGGCGCTCGGCAACAGTGCCTGGCAACAGTGCCCGGCACGGTGACTTCAGGAAGGGAGGTGCTGCTCCTCCCCCGGAGGCCTCGCTGTGTCCACAGCGCTGGGCTGGAGGCCTGTTCTGTTCGCGCTGGGCCTGGACGGTGTGTGGCCAGCCGGCTGGCGCCTCTCAGAAAGTAATTTTTTCAACATTATTTTAAAGTCTTGTTTTCCCCTTCATGCATTTCATCCTCAAGATACTGTGTGCGTGAGGGACATTCAAGGGTGCGTTACTTAATATAGCAACACCGATTAACTAATGACACTCGCATTGACAGGAGAAAGGCCCATGCATCACCCAGGTGGCTAATAGCGCCCCGATTTAGCTTATTAGGCAGGGCTGCACCGCTGTGCCAAGCGAGGCGTCATGAGGGGGGCGAGCCAGGGTCCTGAGCGGTGCGGTTTGCGGTGAGCTCATTGGGCCTGATGCTGCCTGCGGAGTACAAATGGCCAGTCGAGCTGCTTCGACTTCAGAACTTCATGATGCAGGTGACCACCTGCTCTCCTTTTACCAGTCGGCCTGATTGCATGGGAGGTCGGCTGAGTCTGGATTGTTCTTTCGGGTGAGAAATATTAATGATGGATACGTCTTTGAGAGTGAAAATGATTTAATTCATAATGATAGAAAACTCCCCAGCGAAAGTCTCCTCCAAATGTCAAAGTTCCTGTCACTTGGGCCATAATGCAAGGTGACCGCAGTGTCCCTTACAGTCCCACCGGGGGCGGAGGGGTCTCCTCCTGGTTGAGCTCGGTGCCCGTGACCTCAGGGCCACCCGCATCCAGCGGAAAGCGGCACACGTTGCTTCCCTTGCTGCAAGGTCACCTGTCCCCTCTCCGTCCCATGTGGAGCCACTGTGTCTGGTGGTGGTTTTCTCAAAGAGAACTTCCGCTTTACCTGCTTTCCGGAGCCCATGGGTCTTGCCCAGCCCACACCAGTTCCGTTCAGCTCGCCGCCCTTCCCCACACGCACGCACGGCACCACCACCCTCTGCCGGGCTCCTCGCCGCTGAGGATGCCCCCTCTGCAGCCTGCTGCCCCGGGCCCTGGCCTCTCACGGCATCGGAAGTGATCCTGTACGTGCCCTCCCCACCTGTCGGCCCATCTCTCTGCCTGCTGGTCAGCGCTGCACTTCAAGAAGGTCAGCCTTGCGGCTGCACCGGAGGCAGGAGCGTATCCTGAGGGCAGGCACGCCCCCCATGGGAAAGCCCGTCCCTGGTGGTCTTGGCTGCCGTGTGCTCCCTGGTGGTGGTGGTGGTGGTGGGTTGGGGGGCAAGGTGCTCCCGCTGAGCTTTCGGGAGGGTGTGTGAGAGGGGCAGGTGCTGGGGCGGGGACCGGGGACCGGGGACCGGGGAGCTGCAGGCTCCCATGGTGCTCGCCTGCTCGGCTGCCACTGCCCTGGAGACCCGGACGCTGGGCTGGGGCTGACAGAGTGCCTCCTGGGCCGGCCCCTTCCCTGCACACCCTGCTGACGCCGTGTCTGGGTGGGTGCCTGCATCAGAAGACCCCCTGGCGAGTGCGTTGGCTCTGCATGGGCTTTCCCAAACTTGAAAAGGGGCCACCGCTGAAGCGGCAGAGCAGGCGGTGGGGGCGTGGCCCACGAGCCTAGATGTGTGGGCCCCAGACAGCTAACTGTCATCGCGGGCGGAGAGCTCCCTGCTGTCGGGGGCAGCCACGCCCACTCACGAAGTCCGTGCGCAGTGCGGGGGGAGGAGGACAGCTGGGGAAAGATCCAGTCGCGACCCTGTGCCGGCCACGACCCTGCGCTGGCCATGGGGAGCTCAGTCAAACCCCATTCTCAGTCTTGCAGGGGCTCCAGGCAAATACAGGCTCTGCCGCCAGGCAACCGTGGTCCACTGCTTATCGGCCAGGAGCTTTCCAGTTCACCAGACTAAAGCGCCGGCCTGTCCCTCCTGTGCGTCTGTCCTTTCTCACCCTCGGGCTGAAGCCCCCAGCCCGTGTCACACAGAGTCCTAGGTGCCTGTCAGTGGACGTCACTGTGTGGGACGGGGAGGAGGGAGAACGGCCCCCCGTCCCCACTGTGGCCCGTCACGGCGCGGACACAGCGATGCTCTTTGTATTCTTTAGGGAAGGGTCGTGTGGGCTCGTGTGCAGTTGGCTTAGGACTCTGTTCCTCCCGCCAAGTGGGTTGGTGGGGTGGGGACAGTCATTCGACCGTGTCGTCACAGAGAGGCCTGCTGCCCTGGCGCAGAGCGGCATAACCCACCCGTGGTCAACGGCTGCGGGAGGAGAGCAGCTGCCGCAGAGGCGGGGGTTCGTTTTCCCCAGACAGGCTTCCTGAGGGACGAGGGACGAGGGACGGCATCATGCTGCCGCTTCTCCTCAAAAGAGACCGGCGCTGACAGCTGCAGGGCGTGGCCACGTTCCGGGCCTGCGGGCCCCGAGGTGAGGGTGCCGGGGGTGCCCCCGGGGAGAGACGAGGTGTCCGACTTCCACACTTACATGCCGCCCCAAGTCGGGGCGCATCTCAGTCCTAAGAAGACGAGAGGGAACTCCTGAAAAGCGGGGACGCTTTGAGCTGTTGCTCTCGGCCCCCGCGGAGGTGGCCCTCTTAGGAAGAACATGCGCTGGGTGTTCTGGCCGCCGTGCGGCTCTCGCTCCTGCTCAGGGTCCACTCCAGCTTCCCTCTCGTGCCGCCCGCTGCGGGCTCTGCACACCCGTCCATCCCACAAGCCTCTTCTGCGGGCCTGCCCGGACCAGGCGCGCTGGGGTTCAGGGGTCAGGGGCTAAAAGGCGGCAGACCGTACTGGCCCAGAGCCCCTTCCCCGAGTCCGTACCACTGCCGCTGACTGGCGCGGGCCCTGTGAGGATTCACTGGGTGGACGTGGGAGGCGAGCGTGGGAGGCAGAGGCCACGTGGGCCGGAGTGGCCGGTCAGGGGTGGAGTGAGTTTGGTGCCTGGCAGTGCTTCGTCAGAGCAGGGGTGCGGGGCCTCGGCAGGGCCGAGTGAGGAGGCGCCCGAAGAGCCCTCCTGCCTTCGTCACACGTCCGTTGGGCACCACTGTGCTCCGGGCACCGTGTGTGTGGCGTTGGGGATGGGGCAGGGGACGGGTGGGGACTGCGCCCCCAGGGACTTGTCTCTAACGCCACGGCCCAGGCCCTCCCGCCCGCTCGTCCAGGCTGGCGGTCTGTCTGCGGCTCCGCGTCTGTCTGTGCGCTCAGAGCATGTGCCTGGCGCTTCCTCCTCTCTGCCTGCCTTAGGTCACCTTCCCCTGGAGCGCCCAGAGCAGCCACCCGTCTGCCGGGCCGGCTCCGCAGACTGCCAGGGCTGGGCTCCCTGCCTGCCCGCCGAGGCCGCCCTTGGTTGGAGCCCGTGAAGCTGCTCCTCGCGGGCTGTGCTCTTTTTGCCCCTCCGCCTCCCTCTCACATGTGGGCTCCCGAGGGCGGAGACCAGCCTCCCCCACTGACCCAGCCCCTGCGCCTCGGGCGGCGTCTGCGCAGCTCAGGGTCACGTAGCGGCCTGGGGCTGAGACGGGAGGGCTGGAAGCTGCGGGAGAGGGTGCCAGGGGCTGCCGCACGGCCTCGGGGGTGGCAGGCTTCCCCTGGGCAGCCTGTCCTGTTCCCAGGAGCCAAGGGACTGCCCCCTCCGCTCCCTGGCACCACAGGGCTGCCTCACTGTCTCCGAAACCCTCCACAGCTCCTCGGTGCCTGCAGGCCTCGCTTGGCTTTGAGTCCGCCTTGAGTCATTCAGGGGTGTTAAATGCCTGGGCCTGCCAGACGGGCTGCACCGGGCTGCACCGGAGTCTCAGGCCGGGGGGCGGGGGTGTCTGTGTGCTCTCCCCAGGCCATCTCAGGGGACTGAGAAGCGCTGGCCTGCAGCGTGGGCCCTGCTGTCTCTCGGGTCCTGCCTCCCAAGCTGGCCAAGGCATGGACGCACCTGGAGGCTTAGAGATGGCCACTGCTGGGATGGGGGTGGGGGTGGGGTGGGGGGGGAGAGTGGCCCCCAGGGCTTCGCCCGCCTCTCTGGGAGTGGTGGGGGCATCAAGGTTTCTGAGAGCTTATCCGGGAAAAGGCCCACTTCAGCCACAACGGAGTAATTGGTGACGCACTTGTCCTGCTGTGAACCACTAGAAAATGGGAAAAATGATTTAAATAATAGTTGTCAGATAATGGGGAGAAAATGAAAGCCCACCACAGCGCCGTGATTGCTCGGAGAGGAGAGACAGACGCGGCGTGGCCTGCGACCGCCTCGGCTTCCTGCCAAGGTCCGCAGGGAGCAGGAGCGCAAGCAGAGCGTGGCGGGCGGCGGCGCGGGGCTGGGGAGCCGAGGCCAGAGCTCGGGAGGGCTTGGTGGCTGGAATCATACGCGGGAAGAAGGCGCTCGCAGCAAGCGTGCTCTGGAGGCTGCCAGGGGTCACCTCGAGCTCGCCGCCGGGCCCTAAGCCGGTCACATGGAGGCAGAAACCCCGCAGGCCTGCAGAAGCCGCGGAGAGCAGGAGCCACGGCACGAAGGGGAGGCAGCTGATCGAAGCCGACACTGAGGTGACGCCGCCAGTTGTAAGAATTGTGCTCCAGGATGTGATGAAAAGTATAAAACGTGACAGGCATCGAAGTGGGAGGAACAGCACACAAGGGGACCGCCGTCGCTGAACCTGCAGGCGGGCTGTTTCCAGGGCCTGTGAAGAAGTGCTGTGACCCAGAGGGAGGTCGCCTGGTAAAAAGCAGGTACAGCTCTGACCACGCACAAGAGGGCGCTCGAATGGCCCACACCTGAAGATGCCAGCATCGTGAGTTTCCGGGGGTCAAAGTCAAAGCCACAGTGGACAGTCCTGCACACCCACTGTCCCGGGGGCTGGGGGTGGAGCGAGTGGGACACACGTAAAACGGGACAGCCATCGAAGGGCCCTGCGGGCAGCTCTGCCATGTGGAGCCAGCCCGTTCCCGGGGGCTTCCCTGGGAGCCGTGGAAAGTGCATCCGCACAGGCGTGCACACGAAGGCCCATCGTGGCTTTACTCAGAAGCGTCCCAGAGTGGGACCGACCCCTGTGCCCAGCGACCGCCGGTCCGTGGTCGCAGAGTGTGGAACGGTCCCGGCAGCGCAGAGGACCGAGCTGCGACGCACTCAGAACCATGGGTGGATTCGGAACACGTTAGGCTGAGCCACGGGAGCCCGGCCCAGACAGCGCATACTGTGTGCTTCCTTTCCCGTGGATTCAGAATGAGCTGGCTCGTCCGTGGTGGCTGAGGGCGGATCTCCGTTTTCCCGGGGCTGGGGCCTGTGGATGGACTGCACAGGGGGAGGCCCCTTGTCCCCCGGCCTCTGTCACCTGGCCCTTCCCTTCGGATTCCCTGCCTCTACCATCTGTCACCCTTCGGGACCGTCCGGAGCCCGTGGGGAAGGACACACGACTCCCTGAACGAGGCACCCTGTGCAGAGCTTGTTGTCCTGTCCAGATGCTGTTCCATTGGCCAGAAAAAGTCTTTCCCGCGCCGCCGACCTCCCCCGCCAGCCTCGGTGGCGGCCTGCCGCGGCCTCTCGCCCAGGAGGGCCCTTCCTGCCTGGTTCGTCTTCATGAGGCGGCTCCTCCCACCCTGTGGGGTGACTTGTGGCTCCAAGCTCCGCCTTCCCATCTCCATCCTGGTGCCCGCCGGCCCGGAGGAGCCTCGTGAACCCAGGAGGCTGCGTGAACGAGTGAACACTCAGGGGTCCAGGAAGGTCCCGCAGAGCAAGCCGGATGGACAGGCTTACGGAGGCGAGGGCAGCGTTCTGGCGCTGAGAGCGTGCGGAGGGTGGGCGTCCGAGGGCCGCGCTGAGGGCCGCGGCTCACTTCCAGGTTATGGAGTCGACACCAAGCCCCGTGAGTGCTTAGCGGGAGGGCACGTGGGAACTGGTTGTCCCAGTGACACCACGGCGCCGTTCTCACCCCCGCAGCTCGCTATGAAAGACCCTGAGAAGTGACCGGGGGAAGGAGATGAGTTTTCTCTCCTCAGGGACCGATTTCAATCCCAGCTCATTTACGGGCTGACCCAGGAACCCGAGAAACCCAGCGCGGGCAGCGTCCCAGAGGTCAGGGGCAGAGCTCCCTGTGGGCTCTCCGGTGCGCGATGTGCTCGGAAAAACGAAAGCTGGCGTGCGGGTGTGGCCGCTCCGGGAGGTGGCCCGCTCGCCCGCCGCCTCCGTGCCCGCCGCCTGCAGCTTGCTCACTTCCCAGGACTCGGGCCCGATTGCTTCACCTATGCCTCCGCACTCGTCCTGGACGTGGCCCTGCAGACCTGCCCCAGCCCTGCCGGCTCTTCCATGGTGTCCTTCTGCTGGGTTGGCGTCCAGCCTGGAGCCTCCAGCACATCTGGCCGTTGGGTCCCGAGGTGGAGAGCGGGGGTGGGTGGGCCACTGTGGAGTGCAGAGGGCAGGGAGCTGGGCTTCTCGCCCAGACTGGTCTGAGCCCGAGGAGAGGCTGGCGGGCAGTGTCCTCGCACGTGGATGGGGACTTGGGCAGGTTTCATGTGAGGATGGAGGTCCTTGCCCGCTGTGTAGTAGGCTTTCCACAGAGGGGAAGCCCTTCTTCCGCAGGTCCCTGGTGGGGGCCATGGACTGACGGGGGTGCGCCTGCCGCCTCGACAAAGGCGGTCCCCGCCAGATGCGCCGCTGCTGGAGTGTTAACGGAGCGTCGGTTCAGCACTTTGCAAGGGTTGCAAGGGTCCCACATTGATTTTCATGACCCCCGACATACTGCAGCGGTTCGGGCCGAGCTGACCCAGCGCACGACCGTCGGCGTGAAGACCGAAGGCTGCCAGCTGCAGACTCAGGTCCCCAAGTGCCCCTCCGACACTCAGCCATTCGGCCTTTTCCGCTCCGCTCTGCACTCCTTGGCCTTGGTTTTAGGCCCCGGCACAGAGGCAGCCTCTGCTGCCCTCACACCTTCCCTCGGACGGTTCCCTGTGTAACGCCCTGCGCTGGCTCAGGGACTGTTCCGTGCTGGGGGCCTTGTTGCCGGGGAGCTGAGGGAGGAGATGGCCGCTTGGGCGCTGGCGGCTGCAGTGTGGAGAGGCCCCTTCCTCCCAGAGCCGTCCTGAGCATTCGGGGCAGGGCCCCCACAAGGCCTGGCGCAGTGAGGGCTCGGAGAGACGCGCGCACGGCAGGCCACCCAGCGCCCTGTGCTTTGCTCACGTCCAGCCCCCGGAGCCCCCGGGCGTGGGGGTGGGAGAGGGAGCCGCCCTCGCCCTCCTCTCTGGGTGTGCGCTCATTTTCCAGGATGCTGAGCACATGGGGAGAAGGCGTAGTTAGCAGACCTCTGCCCGCCTCCTCGGCCACGGGGACAGAGCCTGGTGGCTGTGCGGGGGGCACGGTCACATTTGTCTTCCTGCTCCGTGGCAGGCGTGGCAGAAAATGTCAGGGCTCGTGGTGGGCTGTCTCTTCCCAGAAGCGGACCATCCGTTTCGTGTGCCTTCCACGGGCCCTGGTTAAAAGAACAGGAGCCCGCCGGCGGTACAAGTAACCTTTACAGAGCCACTTTCTCAGGCAAATTGGTGACACCGACGTGGAGCGCATTGATTTTCTGTTTGGCTCGGGAAGGGCACATTTACTTCAAGTCAGGCGCCATGAGGGCCTCACACTGGTGGGCAAGCTGGGGGCCAGCAGCCCCGTGTTGGGGTATTAGCCACAGCTCTGCCCTTCTCTGGCGGCGTGGGCTTGGGGGTTTGCCTGTCCCACGTTTCAGCTTCCACATCTGTACAGCGAGAGCTGGGGGCGGCAGGGGGTGTTCCGTGAGACTCTCGTCAGCATGGAATAGAGGCGATGAGACAGCGTCCGTGATCGAGGGGAACACAGACAAGGGTGGGGCTCCGTGCCGTGCCTCCTGCGTCTGGTGTGTGACTGGAGCTGCAGGGCCACCTTCCTCCCCCCCTTCATTCTTCCTTCCGGTCAGCGTTGCTGGAATTCCTGCTGTGCTCCAGACATGGAGGTTATAAAGATCGGGGGCGTGGTGCAGGCTGACTGGCGGGGGCCCGGTGTGAGGGGCACAGGCTCCTCAGGGCTCAGGACCGTGCTGAGCGGGGGGGGGGGGGGGGGGGGGGGGGGGGGGGGGGGTCCGGTGGAAGGAGCACACTCAGGCGTCAGGCAGACCACGTCTGGGCGTCCGATGAGTGGGAATCATCCCACCAGGCCCGAGCCACCTCATGGGCTCACCTCCGGGAGGAGGGAGGAAACCTGAACACCTGGAGAAAGCGCACATGGACATGGGGCGAATGTGCGAGCTCCACACAGGCAGCGGCCTTGGCTGGGAGTCGATTTTCGTCCGTCACTGTCACGATGCAGCGGCGCTAATTGAGGGCCTGCTGTGCCATCATCACCAGCCGTGAAATTTAACCGAGGTACGGCGGTATGTCATATGCATTGCCTTCCAGCTTCCCCAGCGGTCCCAAGCAAGGATTTCATGATACATCGCCTTCCTGTTTGATAAGGAAGAAAACCTGCTCCCCCCCCACCCCCACAAAAAAAGGGTAGCTACCCAAGACATCTCCTCTGAGCCTCAGTTCACTGACAAGAACCGGGACCAGGTCGGCGTGCTGCCCTGGGCCCCTCTGGGTGGGGTCTGACCGCCTGGAGCAGGGGCCCATGGCACGGTGCTCTCCGTCCGTCCCTCGGGGGTGTGGCGTGACAGGAGGGGCCACGTTTGAACGAGAGCCTTCGAGTCGACCAAGGTCAGTTGTGCCTTTCTGGGCCTTGGGTCCCCAGGTGAAAAGCAAGTGGCTGACCTGATTACGTCAAGGCCGCTGTTTAATGTTAAGGTCTCGTAGCTCAAATCATTTAATCTTCGACGTGGCCTTTGAAGGGCTGGAGGGGTCACCTAGTTCAGCTCCGCGGGTGGCGGAGGCTCAGCAGCTGCTCCCCGCCGGAGCACTGAGCTGAGAGAGCGCGCCACCTCACACGGCCGCAGCGGTGCGGTGCTGCCCTGCGCTCGCGGCGTTCCGGCGCGCCCCCCCGCCCCCCCCACCCCCGCTCCCCAGGCGGCTGCAGGCCCCCGAGGGCGCTGTCTGTGGGAAGAAGTTTCACTTCTTCCTCTCCAGTGTCCGTGCCTTTTCTTTCTTTTTCTTGCCCTACTGAATTTCTGGGATCTCAAGTGCAGTGTTGCCAGGAATAGAGCCTTAGCTGAGCTTTAGGGGCCAAACATCCTGCTCGCTGCTCAGTGTGGTTGGCGCTGCACGTTGTCCGCAGTGCACCGTGTCGATGGCGGTGGTTCCTTCCTGTGCCCACGCTGGTGAGGTTTATCGGAAATTGTGAACGGGTTTTGAATTTTGTCAGCCGCACTTTCTGAAGCTGTTGAGATGATCGTGTGGCTTTTCTTTTTCCGTCTGTTGATAGTGTCTGAACACGATGAATGGCCCTGATGTTCTGATGTTAAGCTGACAGTGTGCTGTCGAGTAAACTTCTGCGGCCCCAGTGCGCTGCCCGTTTTTCGCATTACTGCATCGATTCAGTCATATTTTGTCAAGGGTTTTTGTATCTGAGTTCATGAGGAGTGTGGGCCTGCAGATTTTTTCTCCATAAGCTGTCCGTGTGATTTTGGTGTTTGGGCCATGCTGGCCTCACAAGAAGAATGCGGACCTTCGCTCCCTCCCTCCAGTTTCTGAGGATGTGTTGGGTGAAATGGGTGTAATCCTTGTCGTAAAGGTTTGACAGAATTCAGCTGGGAGGACACCCACGCCTTTAGGGGGCGTTTTAAGTTATGAGTTCAGCGTCTTCAGCTGCCATCGGACTCCTCAGGGTTTCTGTTTCCCCTCGGTTCCCTGGGTAACGTGTCCCTTCTACCAAGCTGTTGACTCCGTTGGCACTAAACTGTTTGTTCACACTATCATTCCTTTGTTTTCCTTGTAACGTGTATAGGATCTGCACCGAAAGACAATGCTCATTTTTATTGTTGGTATTGACGATCAGTTTCTCTTTTTCCCTTGATTGGCCTAACTTACAGGACTGCCCCTTTCGTTGATACTTTTGAGAACTAGTTTTAGTTGAATTGAGTCTCTTTACAATGTGTCCATTTCCACTTTACCAACAGCCGGTCCTGTCTTCCCAGCCGGCTCCCGCCCAGCGGGTGCACGCGTCCTTTCTGCTCCTCGTGTGGCCTGTGCCGCTCCTCCGTGACAGACCCCAGCGCGTCTCAGATGCCTCCGGGCTTGCGTCTCGAGGGGATTCGAGCCCCTCCAGGGGGTGCTGTGTCTTCTGCCATGGCCCCTTGCCACACAGTGGACCTTGTCCGTCCAGGGTTGGCGAGTGAGTGGGTGGGTGGAGGGCGGAGTGCCGTTCCGAACAGTTGGCATGAACCGCGAGAGAGCGGCCTGCACAGCCTGCAGCTCTGTCCCCGTCCTGGACGTGCGCCTTCCTGGGTCTGGCCGGGCCAGTCACCCGCCTGCTCTGAGCCGCACCTGGGAGAACAGGACTTGCCTCATAGGGCCCTGAAGGGTCACTATGTATAGGCCACTTAGCAGAGCATTTGGCACTTAGTAGGTGCTTAGTAAAAGGTGGCTGTTGAAAGACCATTCGTTTGAGCTCGATCCATCAGTTGTGTGCCTAGAAAATAAATATGTTTCTCTTTAGTTCCTTGCCCACGAGTGATTTCTGTAACAGTCTCTCCACACAGCAGGGGCCGCAGCACGCCCCGAGAGGGACAGTCCCTGGCAGAGTGGTGCATGGCTCCCGTCACATCGTGACCGAGAGGCGCTTGAATGTGCTGTGTCTTTGCCTTACCAGCCCACTTTGTGTTTCATTAAAATATTCTAATTTATGCATCCGAGAAGGCCTTTTTAATCAAGGAAGAAAGGCAGTCATACTCAATAATTTCACAAAAACCTTTTCTGTGCTTGATTTTCATAAATTAGACAGATAGTTTCTCTATGATTATATCTTTTCCTTGATTCTCTCAGAGCCAAGAAACATCCAATTCCAAGAAGATAGAGACGGAGCGTTTCTTCTTTGTTATATGGGACTTTACAGTGATCCATCTCGGGGTAGTTTTTGCTCAGTTCCCCAGAGATCTCCACTACACCACTCCCTGGAGCTGACTTTTAAGATTACTCTGAAAAAACAAACAAAAAAAGCCAGTGTGATGTTTTTCATTACCGCACAGGTTCTGGCTTTGCAAGACCGTCATCGAGCATCTGTTTGCTTTCTAGACCAGCACACCTGCAATTTGAGGGGCATGCTCTGTCTGCGTTGGAGGCGGGGTCGGCTTCCTTTGTTTATTTGTTAATTTACCCACTCACTCATTTGCTCAGTGTTTTCTGAGTTTTCTGAGACGGAGGACCACACCTTATTCATCTGGTTCTAAGGCAGAGCCTGGCTCTCGGGAAGCGTGCGTGAGTGTAAGGCTAGAGCGAGCCAATGAAAGGCCCCTGGGTTCCGGAGGGCTGCTGGGGCGCGTGTGTGGGGTCTGCGCCTTCTGCTGACAACGGAGGTTTTCTAAGAGTGTAAGACACCCTCACAGGAAACAGGCAATCCTTGGGAGATGAATGCTTTATGAGAAAGGTTTGGGATTTTGGTGAGTCCAAAAGATGATCCTTGCATATTAAACAACAAAAGCAGGAAACCTGTATTTCCCTGAGTCCTTTTTCAGTGAGGAGGAACAGAAGTCTTCCTGGAGAAGCAGGGCTTTCCCTGGGCCGAGAGGAGGGAGCCCCGCGATGGCTGTGGGGAGGGGAGGACCGGGAGGGATCCTGGTGGCAGAAGAGGTGTGGGGAGCCTGGAGACACACCCTGAGGACCGCGGGGAGGTGCCGCATCACGGGGCAGCGGGACCGGAGGACCTGAACAGACAGTTCTCCGAGGACAGTGACAGATGGCTGGTGAGCACGTGCGAGGATGCCTAGGTCCCCTCCTCATCAGGGAAGCGCAGGTGGAAACGGAGATGAGGCGGGGCTGCACGCCTGGGAGGGGCTGCCGGCACCGGAGGGGACCTAGGCCCCCGGCCCAGAGCGCGCCGCATGGCGACGGGAGTGTGCAGAGGTGCGAGCCCTGGTGCGTTGCTGGTGGGAGTGTAGAGTGGTGCAGCCCCTGTGGAGAGTGGCTGGGCTCCTGATAAGAGTACATCTGTGTAAATAAACGTGTGCCCCAGAGAACGGGAAGCAAGGTGTGAGAACAGGGATTTGTACACACCCTGTTCGTAACAGGATGACTCACAACAGCCCGAAGGGGGGGCAGCCCAGCTGCCTGTGGACAGATGCATGGACACACGGACGGACACATGGATGGACACCCACAGTGGTCTACACGGACAGTGGGTCGTGTCTCCGCTGGGTAAGAGAGTGAGTTCCATGACACACTGCAACCTGGACGAGCCTGGAGGACATTGCGCCGAGTGAGATAAGCCAAGCGCAGAGCACGGAACCTTCCCGGTCCGTCTGCGCGAGGTTCCCGGAGCCAGCAGGCTGAGGGACAGGAAGGAGACGCGGTGACAGAGGGGAGCGCGGGGAGCGGGGAGCAGTGGGTGCGGAGTGTGGGGGGACGAGAGGGCTGGGGGGTGGGGGTGGGGCGGGGCAGCGATGGCCGAGCTGCAGTGTGAGGGAGCTCAGTGCGAGGGAACGCGCCTTCTAAAGCGGGAGAAAGAGCAAACTTCAGGTGATATTTCCCGTGGAAAACTGTGAACAAAGGGGAGAGATGGCAGGGGGCTCCATCCTGCCCCGTGTGTGCCAGGCCGCGCTGCATGCAGGGTCGGAGGGCCAGGCCTGGGGGAGATGGGAGTTTACCCAACCCCTGCCTCCTTACTCTGCCGCCGCCGTTTTTCTCCTCGAGCCTTCTGCGGGGTGTCGTGAGACCGGGCCCGTCACTGCTTCCCTGCGGCCAGCGCTTGAGAAGCCCGCGCTGAGTGGGGCCATGACCAGCTGGGTGGAGGGGACCTCCAGTGGCACTGCTGTGGGGTCTGGGCCGGGCCCTGGCTCCTGGCCCTCCGGGCAGCTTCTGCCCCTGCCCTCCCCCGCCCCTGTGCCCTTGGCATTTGCTACCCCTCCCCCAGAGGCTTAGGATTTTGCTTCCCAGGAAAGAGGGTGTGGACAGGGGATGGTATGGGGGAAGGGTGGGAGCTAGGGCTGGGTTTCTTCTTGGTGGTGGCAGCCGACCCCCTCCTCTGTGCCTGGACCATCAGGAAAGCTCCTGCTCAGCCTAGAGCAGTGCATTGACCTTGGAGCTGATTCCTTCCTGCTGGCTCTGCCTCTGGGGAGACGGTGTCCCGCCCTGTTGCTCTTGGGAGGCCCTGTCTCTCCTTGGCCTTCTGGTGCGTGGGGGCCTGAGACACGCTGCTCCGTGGGTTCGAGGCTTTCCTCGCTGTGGGCCTGGGAGCCACACTGCTCCTGACGTGTGTTTGTGGTGCCGGCTGGAATGCGTCTCCTCTCTGAAAAGCTGTCTCCAAGCACCAAAGGATGCCAGAGCTGCTTTCCATTTGCACGTCCAGTCTGAGAGTGGCTGGCATCACACGGGGAGACGGCAGGAGAGGCGGGGGCAGGGGTCAGGAGGGCGAGAGTGACAGCTTGACCAGCCAGGGTTGTCTTCAGCCTCACCAGCGTGAAGCCTGCCTCCCGCGGGAACGCTGGCCATCGCGGGGAGCACTAACACCCTCCTTTCCGTCTTCGCAGACCCTGGAGGCGGTCCTGAGTTTTCAGTACTCTGGAGGCCCGGGCCACGCGGAAGGCTACTACAGGAGCCTGTCCCTGGGGCTGCACGTGGAGGTCGAGCCGTCCGTGCTCTTCACCCGGGTCAGCACTCTGCCGGCAACCAGGTGAGCAGCCTGTCCCTGCGGTCCCTGCATCTTCCAGAGGCCGGCGCACTTGGCTTCGCCCTCCGGGCTCCCCTCAGTCCCGCCTCCCATCAGGTCTGCGCCTTCCTGCCATGTTGCTCAGACTCCCTGGGTCTCAGGTCCTCGCTAGACGCGCAGGCAGTGGTGAGTGAGTGGGCGTCCCGCCCACCAATAGGCTGCGACGGCCGTGGTAGCCCTGCCCTGTGTGGTCCGTGGTCACCACTGTGCAGGACACGGCTCTGCTCAAGCCCCGAGCCTGGTTGCTGCCCTGCCGGCCTGTGCTCTTCCTGCGTCCCCTCTGGCACCCCAGTAGGACGTGCGCGCGGGGCCGGGCTGTTCAGTGTCTCAGCTGGACCCTGCTCCAGGGAGCTCTCGGCCTCCTGCAGTGCCGGGCGGCTTCTGCCCGGGAGCCCTTCCCGCCCACGGCCCTCCCCCTGTTGACTCGGCCAGACCCAGTCCTCCTCTGGGGAGAGGGAGGTCAGGCGGCGTGTCTGCTTCAGACCAGAAGTGGCCAGGGGTGCGGAGGTGTTCGTCTGTCAGGGGCGGAAGGACAGTTCTCACCCGGAAGTCTCGCCTGCAGGGGGCTGGGGCCGCAGGGCTGAGGGTGTTGGGTGGAGCGCCAGCCCACGGGGACCCTCCACGGCTCCACTCCTGGCCCGGGGGCCCACCAGCTTTTGGAAGCAGGTCCTGATCTCCCCCGAGTGCGGCCCGGGGTCGCTGTTTGTGGTCGGGCTGTGGAAGCAGCAGCGCTCACACACGCGCAGCCACCCAGGGGCCTCACGCTGGGACGCTGGAGAGGGCAGCAGGCCACCCGCCCCCGCGCCGCCCTGCCACGCTCTGTTCCCTGGAGGGGTGCTGGTGCCGTGTTAGTGTTGATATAAAACTCCTTTTAAAGTGACGTGGCCCCAAATAATAAGTGTAGTTTTGGTTTATAGGAAAGACTGTTTGTCTTCCCCAAAACTGGAGAACGGTTTGAGCAAGAATTAATGGACTAGCGGGGGCCTTTTAGCATCCCATTTCATCACCTGCTGCTTTCGGCGCCCCAGAGTGATCGTCTTTCTGGCTGAGACTGGCCTCCGTTTAGAATTTGTGTGAAGCACCGGCCCCTGGGGAGGCTCCAGCCAGGACTGCTGCCAGCGCTCAGCTCTCGGAGTGACTCAGGCCCTTGCTGCGCCTTAGCTCCTCTCCATCCCCAGCCGCGGCTGCGCTTCCTTCTCACACCCTCCTCTCCTGCCGCCACTGCTCAGGCAGGCATTCTTGGATGCGGCCCTGCTTGTCACTGAGCTGGGTTGCTGTCCCCTTCTCGCGATCTGGCTTCCACGCCACGGCCCCTGCAGCTCTAAATGACAGTTCCGGATGCGGAGCGCGCCACCCTGCGCGGGCGCAGCCGTGCACTTGGAAGAGCTGCTGGTTAGCTGACCGGCTGCTTGCCTCCCACTCGCCCAACCCGTTGGCCTCGCTCTGCTTCTTTCCCCTGCTCTGGGGGCTGAGGTCAGGTGCCCTCGGGTCCTCCCTTTCCGTTCCCGCGAAGTCTTATGCATCCCAGGTCCTCTGCCGTGTCTCCCGATGGCCCCGTGCAGCCGCTGCATGCTGGAGCCCGCTGCCTGCTCGCCTGCCTCGTCCTATCTGGCGAGGAGCCGTCCCAGTGCTCAGGAGAAAAAGCCCAGCGCTGGCCCTGGCCCTCGTGGTTCGCCCCGCGTGCCCCTGTTCCTCCGCTGCTGCCGTGAGACCGTCTGGGGCGCTCTGCCCAGTGGGTCTTTGCACACGGTGACACCTGTTCCTTTCCTTCAGCCGTCTTTCCCTCACCTGCCCTTTTGGAAAATGTCTGTTGACCACTGGTGATCTGCGTTGCCACTTTTGTAAAATTTTCCCAAATGTGACTAGGCAGAGGGGGTTGGTCCTTCCGTGGGCTCCCCTGTAATTCCCTGCGCTTCCAATAAAGCCCCTACCAGCCGCGGCCCTTCCCAGCGGCACTCCCAGAGCTTCGGGTGCTGCACGGGGCCCGCACAGGGCCACGAGCCGGCCGGGGCATGGTCCTGCTGCTTCCACGGCCTGGCCCGAGCCAACTGCCCCAGCAGAGCCACCACCACGGGGAGACGTGGGCCCACGCGAGGGAGTGGTGAGCCCCAGGAAGCACCCATCAGCGAGTGGATGCCAGAGACTCCTCCCTACATTTCTTTAGTCGACTCTTTAAAAAAGAATTGACACTTTTAGTTTTGTAGTGCATGTCACATGCAGAAGTAAAATATGTAACAAACATGTAACATGAAGAAACAAGAGAAAAGGAGGGGGATGGAAGTTTCAATGCAAAATGTTACATTATTTGTGGTCAGAAAGTGATGAGTTAAAGGTGTATGTATATTGTAAGTCCTTGAGCAACGCTTTAGGTACAGGAAATAAACCAGAAAAAATAAAATGGAATACTAAAAAAATACTTAATTCAGAAGAGGGGACTTGTTGGCAGGAGATGAGGCTAGAAGAACCCAGAGGATGCGGTCAAGTAGAAAGCACATGGCAGCCCTGGCTGGTGTGGCTCAGTGGATTGGGCGCCAGCCTGCCAACCGAGGAGTCACTGGTTCAGTTCCCAGTCAGGGCACACGCCTGGGTTTCAGGCCAGGTCCCCAGTAGGGGGTGTGTGAGAGGCAACCAAACATTGATGTTTGTCTCCCTCTCTTTCTTCCTCCCTCCCCGTCTAAAAATAAATAATAAGTAAAGTCTTAAAAAAAAAAAAACCCTTAACCCGCCATGCTAACCCACGGTGCCAGAAGTCCCCTGCGTGTCAGTAGGCTACAAGGCACGCTTCAGGGAGGAATCTGCTGACTGCATGAGCAGGCGGCATCCGAGCAGTGACGTGTGCGCGGTTTGACGGCCGGATGGGAGGGAAGACATGCACTGTGCGAAGACTAGGCAGCGGAAAGCCGGTGCGGGCGTGTTGGTGTCGTGCAGGTGGACTTTCAGGGGAACAAGGGTGGAGAGGGTAGTTTGCGATGGCAGCAGGGACGAGCCGCCAGGAGCACCTCACAGTGTTAAGCGCAAATGCACGTAACAGCGCAGCTTCGGGATAGAACTGACCTCTGAGAGGAAAACGACGTGAAGAGAGAAATCGTGGTCAGATAGTTCCACATCTGCCTCTCAGTATTTGAATGAAAAAGCAGAAAATCAGTAAAGATGTGGAAAACTTGTCCCAGTCCAAATTTGGGGTGGATGGAAATTGATAAGCTGTTTTTTAAAACATTATTTCAAAGTGGAACAGCCTTTGCCGGTGGAATAGGCACATGACCTGAGAACAAGGAGCAAAGTCAGGGAGCTCGGGCCGTGTGACTGTCAGACGACACAGGACGGTGACCGAGGGAGGACGCCAGTGTCATAGGGACAGGTCGGTGGGACATAGCAGTCCAAAAATAGACGCACTCGTATGCGATCGATTGGCTCTTTAAAAACATGAAAGCAGCATCATGTCGAATGGAAGGTCGTTTGCATAAATGATGCTAGATGAACTGGATGTATTTGTGGGGGGAAGAAACTTGGGTCCATAGATCAGATCAGATACAAAGATTTACTTGATATAGATTCTAGACTAAATAAAAAAAAATAACAACAAAAACAGAACTCCAACTATAAACTTAAAGAAAAAGCAGCAGAGTGCCTTTGTAAGTTTGGGGCAAAAATTTCCCAGATGGGAACAGAAACTACTAACCACAAAGTAAAAAGTTGGTAAGACGGATTGTGTCAGATTTAAAATCCACAGCTCACCAAAAGGCAAGCTGCACCCTGGGAGAAAAGGCTTGCCGCGCAGGGCTCCCAGCGCCTGCGAGGAAGCCCTGAAGTTAGTCCTGAAGGGAGACACCGAGGAGCCGAGCGCGAAGGCGGGCGGGGGCCGGGGGCTTTGAGCTGGCGCTTCTCAAAGGGAGGCTGCAGGTGGCTCCGGGCGGATCAGCGGGGCCTGCTCGGCGGGTGTGCAGTGCTGTGGGTTCCTGGGAGAGCCTGCGTGTCTCCTCCTCCCCTTGGTGTCGATCCTTTGTGCGGCTGTCCCATTGGTAATCGATCAGGACTTGTAATTGGGTTTCTCCATTACCATCTAACCCCCTTACACTCCTCGCCCCAGCGACCGCCTCACTGTTGTCCGTGTCCCTGAGTCCTTTTTCTGTTTTCCTCGACCCCCCCCCCACCGACCCCCCTGCCAGGGCTGTCATCGGCCGTCCAGCTGGGGGCCTGTCTCCGTTTTCCTGGTCAGTTCAGCTTGTCCATTCGATTCCGCACACGAGCGAAATCGCGGGGTACTCGTCTTTCTCGGACGGGCCTATTCACTCAGCATAACGTTCTCCCGGCTCATCCATGCTGTCGCAGAGGGTAAAATTTTCGTTTTTTTTTTTTTTTTTTTTTTTTACAGCCAAGTAGAATTCAAATCCTTTGCCTATTTTTTTAACTGGGTTGTTTGTTTTTTTTGGTGTTGAGTTTTGTAAGGTCTTTATAAATTCTGGCCAGCAACCCTTTATCAGATGGACTGCTCATCGGTGATTTCTCAGAGGTGAGAGGCAGCAGGGAAACCCGGTTCATTCAGGGCCGCCTCTGATCCGGGAGGCATCACAGGTCCCTCCCGCGCAGCATCCCATTCACACTCTGGAGAGTCCACCACGGTCGGCGTTGCCGTCCGGGCGTGGCAACTCACTCACCAGTGCTGTCGCATGGTACTGAGGGGAGAGGTGACGTGAATTGTGGCCTTCCTGGCACCGAGACCCGTGCCGGCTTCCCCAGGCTCTCTGAACTGGGGGCCCTGACCCCGGGGTTCGAGGGTGCACGGGGCCCTCGCCCCCGCTGTGTCTTGGAGGCGGTGCTTCCCCTCTCCCAGCCCCAGCCCTCCTGTCCTGCCTGCTGCGGCCGCTGAGGCCCGTGGGTGAGAAGGGAACCGGGTGAGGCAGTGGAGGGAAGCTGCGTTCCGCACGCCCAAGCACCAGCCAGATGGCAGGTGCGTCCTCCTTGCTCTCTCACCCTGCGCCCTCAGGGCTGTGCGCACGTCTTGGCTGACTTTCATTTAGGAGATCGATTACCGCTGAGATCCGATTTTGGCGCAGGGCTGCCTGGTAATGTCATCGGGCCGTTCTGCCCTGTCAGAGTGCCGAGCCTCTCCCTCTCCCGAGGAGCAATTTTTTTCCAGCCTGCTGCAGTAAATGATCCCATCTCAGACATCGCTGCTGTGGGTCACACGGAGGTGCACCCCGGGGAGCAGGGCGTGGGCGAACGGTTACTCGTCGTTGATAGAATTCATGCCCTTGACACGGCGCAGCGCTTATCCTGCCGCTTCCCCCGGGCTAGTGCCGCTCTGCGGGTGGCACGGGCTTTGGCAGTTGCACTGCTGGATGTTGTCACGGCCCATCTTGTCCAGGTTGTTGCAGTCCTGCGTTCAGGTGGCTTCACGTTTCACGAGAATTTAAACTGCTACCAGGACCAGGGCTCAGAATCCAGCGGGCCCGTGTTCAGTTTCCGAGTTCGAGTCTCCTGCCCGTTTGCTCTGCCATTCACGCTTCCTTAGGCACCGTCTCTCCCTTGTGTCTGGACGGAGACCGCGTCCGTCTGACTTGCAGGGTCGAGGTGAGGGTCGCAGACGCGTGCGAAGCATCCGACACACCCATGTGAGGCGGAGAGCTGAAGATGGTGGCTGCACGCTTCTCGGGTGGCACGTCACTCACCTCAGTGCATCTCAAGTGCACAGCCGGCCTTGATCACCTGTGCCCTCACCGGCGGCAAGTGCTCCTGCAGAGGGTCTCCGCGTTGTCTCCTCGGGCCCACGGGTGCGCCTCAGGTGGGCCTCCAGTTGCGCTTTGGGAAACCGCAGCTCAGTGGACAGTAAGGCATTTGTGTCTTGGAGGACGTTGGAAGGCCCCGTGACCCAGTGTGGCCTCGGGGTCCCCAGAAGCACATTTGGATGCTTGTTCTAGTTTGTCTTCACCTTAGACAGGATTAAGTTCCCTGGCTTCTTTAAGACATGCAGGAAGCTCCCCATCCTCAAACTGGCTGCTGGGCTTTTCTGCAGCAAAGACAGGAGGAGAAACTAGACAGGCTGGGAGTTCCAGGAGACTGCGCCGATCGGGCCGCAGGAGTGTGCGGCCCTGGCTGCCTGTGCCGCTGGGCAGCCCCGGGAGGCCTGCAGACACTGCCTGACCGCAGGCTGGGCTGGGGGCGGGGGGTTTTGGATAGACCGCGTCCTTGGTGCGGGGGTGTCTCGGACGCACTTCCGCAGACTAAGCGCGGGGCAATTAGAGGGATTACTTTGCTGGCGTGGTGACACCCTCTGCCTTTTCCTGCCGTGCTGACAGCCACCGAGCGAGTGTCCCCCGCCCTCGAGTGCGCGTCACAGCAGCCCCGTTGGAGCTCCGCCCGGCCCTCTCACTTTCCCCACCGGAGCCCCCAGTAATGCCATGCACGGCCTGGGTGTTCTCGTCTTCACCGGGGACGGAGTCCCAGAGGCCACAGGCCACCAGCTCAGGAGCACGCCGGTGACATGCAGCGGTGGGCTTCCCTCGCCCCCCCCCCCCCCCCCGCTGTGCTCTGCTCGCACTCCCACGCCTCGTGGCGGCGGCTCCCCCAGCACCCACTCGGCGTGAGCCCTGTCCCTCATCGGGAGCTCTTCCTCACTTTCAAGGCCTTGTCCCGTTCACCTTCGGTCCTTGTCCTTCCACAGGACTTTAATTGTTGCCTTTTTTTTTTTAAATGTTTAGTTAGATATGCAGTGTGTTTGGGATTTGCTTTGTGGTGTGTGGTAGGGACAGCACCTGTCTGCCCGCCTGACCGTCTGCGCCAGCAATGCCTGCCTGGTTCCCGACCACCCAGCCACCGCGGCTACAGTTCCCGCCCGCAGGTGTCCTGGCTCGGCTCCTGGGCTGCGTCTTCTCTCATGGACGCGGTTGCTGTCACTGCCCAGCACCACCACTGCCTCCGTCCTTGCCGCTTTGTGACAAGTCTGGGCGTCAGCGCGGCCGGATCCTGTCCATGGGTTTGCGTGTCCTCGGTCCTGTGCTCCGATGTACGACTTGAGGGTCAGCGGGCCGAGTTTGACGAAAACAGAACCCTGACTTACACTGAATTTATGTGAAATTGGAATAAGCGACTTTTTAAAGAGTATTAAGTTTCCCCATCCTTGAACAAAATACATCTACACATTTATTCACCTTCTCTGCTACCATTCTTTAAAACTTGAGAATTTTCCACATAGATGCGCTGTATGCATTTTGTTAGATTTCTTTCTAGGTGTGTTGCTACTATAAGTAAATATTCTTAAAATTTTACTTGGTAACTCTTTTAGTTGCTGTGCAGGAACGCCACTGATTTTGTGTGGGGGGCTTAACCCCCGTCCAGCAACCTTCTGAGCTTATTTTTCCTCCTTGTACATAAATGATGCGACTGAATTAAAAAAGTTTCCACTGCCCCCCTGTCTCTCAGCCCTCCGCCCTCCTGTGAGCGGGGTTCCCGCAAAGGCGGAGACCCTGCCTGCCCCACGTGCCCGCAGCAGGCACTTTGACGGTGTCTGTGTGCGGGTGGGTTGGTGGATGCACTTCCTGGTTCCTGGTGGAGGGAACAGTGCTGCCGACCACCTCGAGGAAGTTCCGCGTGCGCGGCTCTCTCTGCCTGGGGTGCGCCTGCTTTCCGGCAGCCTTCCCCCCACCCCGGGCTTTCCCCCAGATTCTCCCCTGCCATAGCCCTGGCCACTCCGCCCCCCAACCCCCCGGTGGCTCTGTCCTTCAAGGACCTGCTCTGTTCTAGATCTCCCAGGAAGCTTTGCTGGGCTTCCCCACGCTTCAGAAGAGCCCAGGGCGAGCGGGAGTTAATGTCCGCTCTGTGCTCGATGGAGAGCAACTCCACAGAACAGCATCCGCTTGGCGTGGAGGGTGCAGAGTGGGCACGCTGGTGGGAGCCACTGCCGCTTGGGGAGGGAGAGCCTTTTGTGGCTAACAGGAGGCAGAGACCCACCAGCATCTCCCGTGTGGAAACCCCGGGTCCGGCGGCCCACGTCTGTGTGTCGGGAGGACAGGGCGCAGAGGGACCGGCGCAGAGGGACCCGATGCCGCAGTCCACTCCTGCGCGGCTGCCGCGAAGACACCAGCAGCCGAACCTCTCCTTCCCTGCCCTGAAGGACCACTTCCCTTTCCCTCCTCCGGTAAATGTTTTTCCAACTCCCTTTTCGGATGAAAGATTTGGCTGTGATTAAAGATTTCATGAAGTTAGGACAGAGGCAGAATAGATCATTCTTGAAAGCTCATTTTGCTGTGAGCTGAGTGAAGAGGCCTCTGGTAGGCAGCTCAGAGCTAATGAACGTTTTCCAAGTGCTGAACCTCTGGGGGAGACACCCCCCAAAGAACCCAGAAGCAACCGGTGAGAACCCGCCCCTCCGAAGACGAGTGTCGGACAGCACGGAACAGTGCGTGCAGCCAAAGCTCCGCCGCCGCCGCTTGTCCCCTGCCTGCGGCCAGGCCGCACACGCACATGGTGAGAAGCCGGTGCTTCGCAGGCGCCCTGTGGCCTTCTGATGAGGTCTGTGCACATGCGTGTGCGTGTGCACACATGCCTGCTGCAGCTCCCTTCTCTGGAAAGAACAGGGGACAAGTTTGGGTCTGGGATCTGTGTTTTCATCCGAGTTCTGAGTGTTGAGTCTCAGTCGTTCCTGGCGTCTGCAGCACCTGCCGGGCCCCGCCTTCCTTCCCCGTGAGCAGGTCTAGGGAGGGCAGCGCCCGGGGTTATTGGGGCGAAGTGGCCTCCCACAGGTGCCGCCCCCCCTTCATAGCCAGCGGCAGGTCCGGAAGTACAGTGGAGGGTTCCGATGCTGTGGGCCAGGGCCTGTTGGGAGGGCGTACGCCCCCAGGCACACGCCCTGTTCCGGTCTGTTTTCTCCTGTGGGAGGCTGCTGTCTGTGCTCCTGCAGGAAGGAGGGCGGCGGCTGCCTCTGTCGCTGCCTGCCGCGTCTCTTCCTGCTGGGGGCACGCTGCCCCGTCCGTGGAGAACAGCAGGCCCGTCAATGGCCTGTCCTGGGCAGGCAGGTGACGCTCAGCACTTGGGATTTCCTGTTAGTTTCTGGTGGCATTCGGCTGCGACGGAAGCTGGTGAGCGGTGGCTGGCACCAGGGAAGCGTGTGCGGTTAGCAGTTGTGTGTGTAGCTGATGATTCGGGGGTGGGGGCAGTGAGGGGCCACTCCGGCTGCTCCGTGCTGTGCTCGCCGCGAACCCTCCTGGCCACTGTGCCCTCTGCAGCCTGTGGCGTTCGTCCTCATGGCCCTGAATGGTTCGTGAGACTCTTGCATCCGTTCCTTCATCTCTGGGGAGCGGGGAAGGGGGCTGAGAGGGGCTGAAGGGTGAGCACCTTCCCCTCCCCATGCCTCACCTTCTCGTTTTGGGTGGAAAATCTCCTGACGCTCCCTCTTGCTGGCTGCAACTTTGCTCCGCGGAGTGAGTTCCCTGGTGGCAGAGCGCTTTGGCTTTTCACCTGTAGTCGAGGAGACGAAGGAGGGGAGGCTGCAGGTGGGGGCGAGGGGGCCCTGCTCCTGCGTCTCCTGCAGCCCGGAGGGCGACAGGGGCGTGTGAGAGCCCATGCAGACGTGCGCACCAGCAGCTGCGGCCCGCTCGTGCCTGGCCCGGGGCCTGTGAAATCCAGCGAACGTTGGATGATGGGGTGGTGACAGGGATGTGGCACTTGTCGAATGTCACCGCAGCCAAGTGCCTTCCCTCTGGCTGTCTCGCTGACATGCCAGGTGTTCTGTCCTCACACCAGCGAGGCAGGTCTCGCTCCTCTTAGGCCAGGAGCACTTGGCGTTTGTGATAAATCGCAGTTCTGACATCCTCAGGGTGTGAAAAACCTCTGGGGAAGAGAAAAAGGCAAAGCCTCTCTCCTCTGGGGCTGTCAGAGACCTGAACTTACCTTTGTCTTTTCCACGCAGCACGCGCCAGTGCCACCTGCTCCTGGACGCCTTCAATGCCACGGAGCGCGAGCTGACAGTCAGCGCCCGTGGCAACGAGGAGCTGACCCTGCACGCAGGCGAGTGCCAGCGGTAAGTGTCCCCACGTCCCCGTGTGCCCCGCCTGCCGTCAGAAGGCACCGCGTGTCCGCTGCTCTCTGTGATGGAGGCGTCTCACTGGATGCCTCTCTTGTACCTGCGCCTGTGCCCCCCTGGCCAGCAGGGTGGTGAACACCCAGAATCCCTCAGTCTCCTTCACGAGCTCAACGACGGCTCTGGGAAGCCTGTCCCGCTGAGGTCTGGAGAGCGGCTGGGTGGGGACACGGAGCTGTGCCTGGGCTCCCAGCTCTTGGTCACCAGAGGCTTGGGGCTCAGACCCCGCAGCTGCCCGGGGGAGGGGGTGGTGCTGGCCCCGGTCGGGGCCCTCCAGGGCCCGGCAGGGTTTGGAAGCCTCGCGGCAGCCTCTGGTGGCTGACCCGCCGTCTGCCCTGGGACTTGTGCTGGGGTGGGGAGTGTGCAGGGGTCTGGGGTGTTGGGGTGTCGCTGAGCTGCAGCAGCCCCTGCGGGCATGGGTCAGGCACTGTGCTGCTTCCTCCGACCGCAAGCTTCTAAACTGGCACGAGGTTCTTGAGGGAGGGGCGCTGTCCCCACCTGACGGACAGCTCCGTGGGGACTCTGACATGCTCCGTACAAGCTGAGGAGCTCTGCAGTTGTGACCGAAATGGCAGACCGAAAAAGCCACCTGGGCTGTGGTGGCAAGGGACTGGTCCCTGTCCCCGTGGGCTCACGTCCCGGTGGGGGAGCTCTCTGTGCACTGTGCTCCGAAGGGCACGGAGAGCGGCAGTCAGGGAGGCAAGGGGTTGGCAGGGCGGTCACTGCGGTCTCGGGGCATGCGAACACGTCAGGTGCCGCTCGGAGCCAGGGGGTTCCTGCCCAGCCTGGAGGAGGGGACCGCCGCTGGCACCGGGCCAGCATTTTGCGGGTGGACAGCGGCAGGCCCAGGAGTGGTGTTCCGCACCCAAGCCTCTGGGGCTCCCCAGCCCGGGCCCTTTCCTGTGCCTGAGGCTTCCAGATGCTTCTGCCTGTCCTCCTTTTATGGGAGGTGGCCCCTCATGAAGTGGCTTCAGGTGTTGGCCAAGGTCAAGTATTTCTCCCATTTTCCTGTTGTTCCCTGGTGGGCCTGGCCCCCTGCGGCCCACAGGTGTTCAGGAACCTTCCGAGGGATGGGCCCCGGGCCATGTGGGTCCCTCTCCCCGCATTTCTGGGTGGCGTGCCGTGAAATGTTAGGGTTTTGCGGAAATGAGCCCGCCTCACTGCAGAGCTGCCTGGTGACACGTGACGAGGAGCCTGGGGTGCTCTCCTCCTGGGAAGGACGAGCATGCGGGCTGCAGGCCGAGGGCGGAGTGCAAGGGCTTGCCGCCGGTGCCTGTAGAAACCTCAGGAACACCGGAACCGCCGGGCAGCGGGGCTGGTCAGCAGAGGGAGGTGCGTTTGCGTAACTGACTGCTGGGCCTCCATCAGGAATTGGGTTTCTATGGAGTTTGCGCCGCATGCTCAGTTGCCACAACGAGGACCGCAAAGCCAGCCACACAGGCAGGAGAGACAAGCCTCTGGAAAGGAAGGGAGGAGACACCGGTGGGCAGCCGGCTGCCAGCGTCCCAGCGTGAGCCTGAAACTGGCAGCTGTACCGAGTCAGCGCTGGGCTGGCTGCTTTCGGTCCCCAGAGTTCATGTAGCAAACGAGCTGAACTTGAGACAAATGTAAATATATTTTTCCAACGTGCAGCCTGAAGAACCGTGTTTGAACGTGGGATTCAGATCTGAGGGACGCTTGCGCACAGATGCCCCATTGCACACCCATTGTTCAGTGCTGAGCTTGGGAGGAGCTGGCCCCGTCCCGGCTGCCGGTGCTTTGCAGAGAGGGGCAGAGGGGCAGGTGACCCCACGCATGTGCATCACGGATGTGTTCGCTCACTTGATTCCTTCAAGAACGCGGGGGCGGGGGCGTGGGCGTGGGCCTTGTTTCTCATTTTGAGGACGAGGCTGTGGAGGCCCAGGGGGAGAAACTGGGAAAAGCTTTCCTGCCGCCGACCCTCCTGCAAGCGTGTGAGGGAGGCGGGCGAGTGGGCCCCTGGCATTGAGGCGGACGAAGCACATGTGCTGGCAGGAGACGGCTCTGCCGGTCACCCTGCCCTCAGCATCACAGGACAGCTGGAGGCCCGCCCGGCCCCAGGGTGATGGCCGTGCACAAGACACCTGGTGTCTTGGATGTCGGCGAGGCCTGCTCTTCACAAGCCCTGCGGGGGTGACTCACGTCTGGGACCAGATCGGGTGCTGACGTGACTGAGTTGAGTCCCTTTTCCAGGGAAGCCGGTGGTTTGGTCTTCTGCTTACGTGTGCCCAAGACCGTGGACACGGCCTCTGCCAGGTGTGGAGAGGCCACAGGTCAACATGTGTGCGCTTGTGAGGTCACTGTGTGGCTTGTTCTCGTGATGACCCCTCCTGCCTGTTCTGAGCCACCCCTGGGACTGTCCCCGTGTCTTCGGGGCCTCCAGTCATGGGGACCGGCTGAGATGAACCCTCCATGTCAGTCCCCTGCCCCGCGGGCCATGCGTGGGATGGCTCTCGCTACACCTGATGGGTCTGGGGGGTCGATGTCTGGGAGTAGTTATCATGTCACTGTTGGCTTTCTGCCCTTCAGTGTCCTGCTGGGAAAGGTCGGCACAAACAGCGTTCGTCTGTGTCCCTGAGGGCCTGCGGAGGGTCTGTGGACGCTGAGCGGATGCGCTCTTCCAGAGCTTTGATCTGGCCGTCAGCTCCCTGGTGTGTGATCTGAGCCAGGCAGCGGTGGGGGCCTGCCAGGCCTCCGCGAGTGCCGTCCCCTCGCCTACTGCATCCGTGATGTCCAGGTGACCCCAGGAAGAAGGGACGTGAAGTCCTGCTCGTCCAGTGCTGACTCTGTCCCCCGCGGTGCTCAGTGCGTTCTTTAAGTCACCTGTGCGAAGCGGAGGCTCAGAGAAGCTGCAGGGTCCACACACAGCGTCCGGCACATGCTTCCACGGCCCTCAGGGCAGCAGACCCCTCCCTGGCCACTCCCCGCCTTACTGATGAGCATGCTGTGACTCAGACCCTCGCCGAGGCTGAAGTTTGCAAAGCGGAGAGGGCTGGGCTGGAAAGGAGGCTGGAAGGGCAGCGAAGGGGGTCCCAGCGTCCCCTCCTCAGCTCTCAAACACCTGCACTGACCCCTGCAGCCTGGCCAGGGCCACGGTTCCTAGACACTGTCCCTCTCACACCCCCCATCATGCCAGAGCGGCTGGACACCTGCAGACACTCGGTTTCAGAGGAGGTACAGCATGGGCACCAGGCCGTGCGGACCTGCCGGTTGTTGGCGGGGGGGGCGGGGGGGTGGGGAGCAGACGGGGCACCGACTCTCAGCAGCGGGGGGAACAACCAGGAGCTGAGCGGCTCCTTCTGAGTGTTACTTATTTCTTCATTTGGTTTGCACAGCGAGGCCAGCACCATGCTTGGGAATGGCTGTGCTGAAAACATACCGAAAGGCGTCTGCTGAGCTAAAACTCCTGGGTTCTGTGGTGGTGCAGTGGCTGAGTTTGGGATGCAGTCACTCGCTGGTCATCTGCCCTGCCCTGTGCCACACGCCGCTCTGGAGGCGTCCTTGCGCAGGGTGTGGTGGGCACAGCCCTGCCTGCGCCGATTGTCGGGGGTGGCCGCTGAAGAGCACGTCGTACCTTCACAGCGGTGTTCGTTTGTCGCTATGTTTTCAAGGCAGTCACTTTAAATTTTAACAACTAGAGCTAATGATAAGTCTCGGTGTCAGTGAGCACCTGCTAGTCACAGACTTACATAGAGCAGTGCAGCCACCGCCCTCCCCACGGCCGCGCCCTTCGCCCGCGGGCACAGTGCCCGCACTTCTGAGGCATCGCCTCGGCAGCTGTGGGGGAGGCCGGCAGGAGGTGGCATGGGGTCTGCCCCGGAGGGAGCCTCCGGCGTCCTGGAGACGGCAGTGTGCCCACGGGGTGTGGGGCATGGCACAGAGGCCCTGCGAGTAGACTGGGCTGGGGGAGGGCTCGGCGTCGCACGGGGACGGAACTGCAGTGGCGCTGGTGCCGCGGAGGCAGGCGCGGCGCTGTGTGCACACAGACAAGCAGAGGGGGACCGGGAGGATGGCAGCACCCACCCTGCCCAGCAGCGGGCGCCTGAACCCGCTGAGGCACGCTGTGCCCCAAGGGCGGTAGGTGGTGGGGGCAAGGCGTTTCTGTCTGTAGCCGAGGAAGGTGGGCTTGGGGAGTTCGGTCACTGCCGGAGCAGGACGCAGACCCGGGGTTTCTGATGCCGCAGCCATACCTCTCAGGCAGCGTGTGCACTCACTGTGGCTGGCCCCGTGCCATCCAGGCAGGGACTCTGAGGTCCACATGTCGCTGGCGTGTGACAGCCGTGCACCCCTTCGTTTCAGGCTGGAGCTTCACCGTGAGACTGGAGCGCCCTTTGTGCACCCGTCTGCCTGTGATGGACTTCTGGGTGGTCTCTGTCTGCTTCGGGGCTGGCACACATGCGCCGCTCTGACCATTCACGAGCCAGTCTGCGTGGGGGCTCGTGTTTTCCTTCCTCGTGGGGAGTGCCCAGGGGTGGGATTGTTGGTGCGTGTGAGGTCTGTGCGTGTCTGTCCGGGAGACCGCCAGGCCCTCTTCCAGGGGCCATACCACCTCATGTCCCCGCCAGCCCCGCGACAACTTCCTCCGCCTCGTGGCCGGCACTTGGAACAGTCGGATGCTGTCTCGGTAGGCGTCCGGCTGGCTGTGTATCTGTGGGGCTTTAGACTTGGTCTCCTAGGTGACCGCTGATGCTGACCGTCTTCTCCTGCCTCTGCAGCCCAGCCGTGCACCTTCTCCCGGGGACGGGCTGGGTCGCGATGCTCTCACCGCGTTCTGCGAGTTCCCCACGTGGTCCGGGTCCTCGTGCTCGGTCTGAGCGCCGGGCCGGGAAGACTCTCTGTGGTTTGCTTCTGCAGATCAAAGGCTCCCGGCGGCGATGCGGTCCAGCCGCTCCGTGTTCTCCGCTGTCCTCGCCTCGGTTCGGGTCACTCAGGCACCTCTGCCGCCGCTGTGCTGGCTGCGCCTCATCCAGGGAGGGTTTCTTTTTTGAATTTTATTGTATTTTTAAGCTATAAAACTTCCTTTTGCCTTTTAAAGTATTTTTGGTTGTATATTTCTGGGGTTTTTTTTTTGTTGTTGTTCTTTTCGCTTTCATTTTTTTAAAATCGTAGGGAGCCTGGTTCCAGTGGCCGCCATAAAGGTTTTGCCCTGCGGTCCCGGCCTTGGGACCACCTCGGGTTGGCGGCGCTGGTTTCTGAGACCGGGTCAGCTTCCTGTGTTTTTTTCCCTGCACTGCAGATGCTGAACATTGTATTTGGACATTGGGAATATTGCTTTCCATAGACTCCGACTCCAAGAGTTGTTTTTTTACAAGCCTCTGGAGGACTCTGAGGGTTTGCTTCGGCAGGCAGCCTGTCCACGTAGGCTCTGACTGTAAATTCTGCCACCTTCCTCAGGTGGAAGTCGAGGCCTGGGCCCTCCAGCTCAGGTTCCCATGTCCCTTCCCCCCCGCCCCCCGCCCCCCCGGTTCTGGTCTGCACAGTCGTGACCTGGTAAGTTGTACCAGCCTTGGCTGGTAGCCTCTGGCAGCTTCCGCAGGGCAGGTGCTTCCCCCGCAGCCAGCTTCAGCTCCCAGTGTGGCGTCATGCAGTGCGGCATGGGGAAGAGATGCGCACAGTAGGCGCCTGTGAGCAGTGCACGCTGGCCCCTGTGCACCCTGGGCCAGGCTGAGGGGCTGGTGTCTGGAGTTCAGGCCTCAGGCTGGCTCTCTGCATCCTTGCTGTGCTGGTTGGTCTGGGGTGCAGAGCGTGCCGGTGAGTCCCACAGATGGGGCCCGGAGGTGAGGAGGCCCAGGCAGCAGGAGGGGCCTGGGGTACCTTCCTAGGGAGTTGGTATTTCCTGTGTCCTCCGGGTTTCCTCCGCGCCCTGTGGCCAGGTCCAGTGGCAGGGGTGGGCGGTGGGCAGGGGGAAATGAGGCCGGCTGCCACCTCTGTTGGCACATGCACCCGGAGCTCAGCCTTGGACCTGTGGCATCTTCAGCCTCACGACCACACACTAAGGTTGTCCTGATGTTCAGAAAGGTAAGAAAATGCCCCAGGAGCCCAGTCAGTCGACCCCAGGTGACACGGGTTGGAAGGGTACCCAGGTCTCCATGTCTCTGCGGCCCCGAGCGTGCCTTCCATCAGCCGCCTGAGCTCTGGGCTGGGGGCAGGCCCAGAGGACATGTGGTGCCCCCTCCCTGAGCTTGGCACACGCCTTTCGATGGTTTGCAAGGGGAGTCTGAGTGCTTCCTGCCCTTGTTTGCTTTTCTCATTTAATTTAGGGAATACGAAGTTTAATTCAGAATCGATGAAATGTGTAATTAGATGGAATAGCACTTTTTTACTAATGGCAACTGATTTGGCATGATTGAGGCGTTTTATTAACAGAGTGGGGTGTTTCACCGCCTTAGAGCCAGCCGGCTCCCTGCCTTGTCGCTCCCTCCGGGAGGGTGGTGCTACGGTGCTGTGAACGGCTTCTGGGGGCCGCTCAGTTCAGCCAGCGTTCCCTACTGCCGTGTGCCGGACAGCGTGCCAGGTGCGAGGAAGGCGCAGACAGACAGAGTGTGTGCCTGGTGGTCAGCGAGCTCTGTCCGTCGGGGAGAAGTCCACCTGCAGTGCTGATGCTGGGTCCGTGTTTCGCCAGGGAAGCGAGAAGTCCAGGGTGGTGCATGGGAGGTGGTCGGGGGGAGCTTAGGCGGGGAAGGCGTGTAATCGGGGACGTGGTGAGCGGAGTGCTGAGTGTTTGCGTCCTGGGCGAGCAGGCGTGGCACGCGGGCCGCGATGTCTCAGCGGTGCTGGTGGCAGGAGGCCCTGGGGCACCCTGGCAGAGCCCGGGCCGCGGCAGCGTGGGCAGGCTGGCGACGCTCAGAGAGGGCGAGGAGGTCCCGCTCTGAGCCACCTCCCGGGTATCAGGCCAAGAGCAGAGGCGGGTGCGGTGCTGCAGCCCTGAGGGCAGTGCTGTCCCCCTGAGTTCAGGTCCCCAGGGTCTTCCGGGGTCGCCCATGTGCCGCCCAGCTCCAGCAGTTCAGCACCTCTGCCAGTGCTGTCCTTCCCATCCCTGACTCCAGACTCTAAGGGTGCTGCCCCAGCTCCAGCCTCCCCACCCCACCCCTGTCCTCCTTCCGGCCGCCTCCACCACCCCTCCTGCTCACAGCCTGCTGACTTGCAGCTCCCGGTGCACCGGGCTGCCGTGGGCCAGGCACATGGTCAGTGCCCTCCCTCCTCACCCAGTGTCCCGCTGGCGCCTCCTGATGGGGTCTCGGCCACCCTTACGAGACCAGGAGTTCCCTCGGAGCCTCGGGCGCCAAGCCTGTGAAACCAGCCGTCACCGTGTGTCCACACTTGGGGGCTTCCCTGGGTTCCATGCAGACAAGCTCCCGTGGTGCTCAGCACAGAGGGCCCGTCTCTCCTGTCCAGCCCCTGTGCGGGCGCTGGAAGGGAGGGGCTCAGAGGGTGCTGGGCCCCCGGAAAGACTGACGGCACTCCGGATTCTCACCAGGACGTGTTATTTCCCTCGGTGCTTAGACCTCTTGGAAAGAATTTTGGCCTCCTGGAAATGCAGTCTAATTTTTATTTTCGAAAGGAATCTCCTTTAATTCTTGTGCTGTGTTCTGTAAATAGATCCTGTATTTTTCTTGAAAATGCTGTTTGTTGAAGGTTATGTACATGTCAGTTTGCACACAGATGATAATCAGGCAATTTCTGATTATAAATCCCTTTGAGAAGTCGTCCCTCAGGAATTTCGTCTTCCTGTGCTGGCCACTTTGGTTTGGAATGTGGCCACTGCCCCAGCCTGAAAACTGGCCCCATCGCCAGCTCTCCCTTTCGCACCTGGCTGCCTCCGCGTCCTCAAGTGCAGGGGTGATGCTGCCTGCCTCTGCCGGACCTCCTCGGGGCCCTGCCCCCGGAGGGCTCTAGGAGCGCCCGCGGGAAGCCGCCTAGCCCGCACCCGCTCTCCTCACGCGCCGTCACCCTGCCCGGCTCCGTTCTCGAGGCGGGCGGCACCCTAGAAGCCAGGCGGTGTATGTTCAGTGTGATGGGCTCCTGGGTACGAGGGGAAGAGGCCAGCAGGGTGGAGGCTGGGCTGAGCCAGCCGGGAATGACGGGGTCGTCCTGGCTGCTCCTGTGGGAGGGGGCCGGAGGCCTGACCGGCGAGGAGGTCTGTGGCTCCCATGTGCCGCCTCCGAGGTCTTGGGCAGGTGACTTCACCTTCTGCAGCACGTGGACACAGCTCTTCGTTGGCCGCCATGCGGGCGGAGGTGACAGCCCCCAGCCCCACGTGCTGGGCGGGGCAGCCTGTGGAGGGCGCCGCTGCTCTGACGTGCTGTTGGCGAGACGGCTGATTGCGCTTTGCTGGGCGCACCGGTTTGGGGTTTTAGAGCACGGTCTATTTCTCCTCTTCAATTAAGAATAACGTTAAGGAAGGAATACATTTTCCTTTTACCACAATTGATCCATGAGGCTGGAGGAGAAAATTCTCTTCTTTTGGGGCATGACCCAGATGTCGCGTTCACGCCGTTCTCTTGGCTGCTGAAAGCCCTGTCTCGTTCGGGACGACGGCTCAGGATGATGGCTCGGGAGCAGGGCTGCTTCACTCCCGCCGGGGCTGTCTCTGCTGTGAGCCGAGCAGAGGCCGGTGTTCTGCCTGGCCACACAGACTCCCGGGTGGCGCGCCACACGCATTCAGGATCCCCGTCTTCCAACTGTCAGTTGCCTCCAGGGGGAGTGCAGCATGGCTGCGCGAGGGTGGTCCTTCCAAGTCTGGGGCCTCGATCCGTATTTAAATGCCATCCCTGTGACTCCCCTGGCGAGGTCATCAGCAGCTCAAAGACTGAGTCATACGATATGGTGTTTTAAAAAACAGTGCTTTTTTTAATAGACTCTTTAAAACTCACAGCATCTTTTTTAGTGCCAGCTCCTGACTATTATTGTCACATTTGGCCATAAAATTAAACACAAAAGTTGGCATTCAGTAGTGGCATTAATTTTTATTTGACTCTGACTCATCAGAGATGAGCAGGACTGTCAGTGGCAGTGGTGGCAGGGGCTGTCTTGGGGAGGGGCGGCCGGGAACACCGAGGGTGCCGGATGAGGTAGGTCCGAAGGGCGCGCGGCATCCGCAGCTCGTCCCCAACACACTCAGGTGAGCGCCTCGCCTCGTTGCACCCAGTCTTCCCGTCTGCACCGCGGAAGAGGTGGTCATGGCAGCAGTCGCTATTCGGACGGAGAGTGTTCTTTGCGGGCCAGGCACCGTGCCGACCCTGCGCATCTGCCGTCACCTCTCATCGGCCCAGAATCTTACGTAACGGGGTTTGTGGGCCGCAGCCGTTGGGGAAGGAACTGGCCGGCAGTGCTGTGAGGGTCTTCCCCATGCGAGGCCATGCGTCGCTCCCCGAGGGCGCGGGCTGGGCGGGGCTGTGCAGCTGGGCCTCCTGGAAGAGCTGATGCGGGTTGCGTGTCTTATAAGACCAAGGAAGTCCTGTTCCGGGAGGGAGCCTGGGCCTCTCCTCCATCTAGGTTCAAGTTGGTCCCTTCAGCTCACCTGGAAGGACCCTCTCAAAGTGCCAGGCACGTTTGCACACATTGTCACGCTTGCTCACGGAGTGCGCATGACCCACTTTACAAAAGAGGCTGGGCTGCAGAGAAGTCCTGGAGCGTGTGGACGACTCACAGGCGACTAAGAAGGCCTTGCTCCAGGAGCCACCAGCCTCGCCCTGTGCCCTGCTCCCTGGGCCAGCAGTGGCTCTGCCACCTGCTGCCCGTCCCCTGGGGAGCTGGCCTCGCCCTGGCCTTCCTCACAGACGCCCTCCCATTTCTGAGAAATGGACGGGGAGCCCAGAGACCGGTTCTCGCCCTGGGCTGGCCACTGAGAGCAGATTGCACGGCGCGTGCCCAGCACGGTGCCCCTCGTGATCGAAGGGCCAGCAGAAACGAACGAGGGTGACAAGGCGTGCCGGCGTCGGCCTTTCGCTGCAGCACCTCCTCCGTGCCGGCGCAGTGCCCCGGGCACAGGTGCGCTGCCGGTGTTGCTGGAGCCCGGGAAGGGGCCGCCGCCCACAGAGGGCAGGTGCCTGCACCCCGGGCCTCAGGCACGCCTGCTCTTTTTCCTTTCCGTGTTACTGCTAGAGAGAGCGTTTACACTTTTGCTGTGATTTCCCAGAGGATCAGCCATGGTTTTGAGTGACTTTTTGGATGCTTTCTGGTGAGGAATTGCACAGGTATCCTCAGGGCTGTTCTCTGACCCCAGGAAAGGGCTTGCGACTCCAGGCATAAATCCAGGTGGGGCGGGCATGCCACGAAGTCACCGTTGCCGGGCATGAGGCTGTCTCCCCATGGAGGCTGTGGGAGGCAGCTGCAGGGCACTGCGGCCCTAATGCAGGGTTAAGACTTGGTGTCTTCGCTGTTCTTCAGAGAAACTGCTTGCTAATGGAGAAAACAGGTGCAGAGCCGTCCAAGGCACTAGGCGACTGCACACTGGGCCGCAGGAGAGAGGGTCAGGCGAGGCGCCGGCCCTGCCTGTTCCCGGTGGTGGTGCTCTCACAGTGGGACACGCCCGAGGGTCTGCAGCGGGGGCCTGAGTGAGTCAGGTCAGCGGTTTGATGCGACATCCTGCGGACTGAGTGTTAGTGATGGGAACGTGCACATGGCGTGTTAGGGGAGTGAAGCCGGCCTTTACATTATGTGCACGTGTGTGTAAGTGATGATTACATATATGCATATGTACCTACTTAAACTACGTTAAATCACAACATGAGGAAGAACTGTCAGATCAAGCAGTTAGCATCAGGGAGCGAGATTCTGAGCGCCTGTTTCCTCCATGTGTTTCTCTCTTTCCCGTTTTCTTCAGCATCTACTTTTGTAACCGGAGTGGAGCAGTAAATGCGACTTTAGAGTGTAGTTCTTGCTACGGAATGCTCTGTCTTCTGTGTCCGTGCCGGAGTCTCGAGCTCTCCTGGGGTGCTGGCGCTGCAGGGTTAGCCAGGGCCAGGGCTTCTCTCCACGCTCCCATGGCTTCCAGACCTCTTCCCCGGGGCTCGGCCTTGGGTTTGCACACCCTGGGTGCCAGTCTCTCTCCTGCTTGTTAAAGGGAGTGGCCCCAAAGGCTGGCAGGAGCCCGCTGGGTCTGGCTGGGTCGTCCGGCCCATCCCCCGGTGTGCTCTCGGTAACCGTCCAGGCAGAGCCGGAGCTGCAGGGCCTGGAAGTGGGAGACCCCCCTCCACCGTCACCCATCTGTGTGACACAGTTCTGAGCGCTGCTGTGAGCTGAGAGGGGAGATTTCAAACGTCGCTGAGACACAGCCCTGCCCTTCCTGGCGTTGCAGTCCTTGGGCGGAGGCAGCGGGTTTGAGCGCCAGACACGGTGCTGTGTGTCCCCCACAGACCAGGGGCTGGAGGGCCTGGGGACGCGGCTGGACCTGGGTGCTGATGCAGGGGCTGGGCAGCTGGAAGGGCCCCCAGTGGGCCCTGGGCCTGCACTTGCTCCTTCCTTGGTTCTGCACATTGCTCTACGGGGTGGTGGCCTCTGGGCGCTGTGACCTCTGGGCGCTGCTCTAGGCCTGGGTGGCCGACGTGACCGGGGCCAGGAGGACCTGTGCCCTCAGAGAGTTTAGCCCAGGAGGCCTGCTCACGGAGGGTGCCGTGACGGAGCCGAAGCGAGTGTGGCTGCGGAGGAGGCGGCGGGAGGTGAGAGAAGGCTGCTGTGTGTAGACGAGGAGGCCTGGGAAGGAGGCGGCGCCCTGATGATGAGGCGGGCGTTCCCAGGGGGCTTTTGAGGTCCTCGGGGTTAAATAAGTGCTAATCTCTGAGATTTTCCACACCGGGACCTGTCTGCCCTGCCCCGTTCCAGAACTTACAGTCCCTCTGGGGCCCCAGGCCCTGAGTCGGGATCTGTGGCTGTGACTTCAGTCCTGCTTGACGTGCTGCACCGGCTCCGAGGCTGGAGCTCCTTGGGAGTCTGTTATCTCATTCTCTTGGCATGAACCCCTTGTGAATTACGGTGATGATTCATTACACTGTCTCATGCTGGCATGTGCCGACTCTCCCACCGGCAGCTGAAGACATTGCCCTCCTGATTAATTCTTTCCTGTGTTTCTCCCTTCTCTTAGAATGGCCATTCAAGTGGACAAGTTCAGCTTTGAGAGTTTCCCGGAGTCCCCTGGGGAGAAGGGACAATTTGCAAATTCAAAGCAGCTGGAAGAGGAGAGGCAGGAAGCACGAGGCCTGGAGATCAACAGCAAGCTGGGCATCCGCTGGCGAATCATATCCTTTTCCCAGGGGCCCGGGGGTCTGATGCACCCCGCTTGGGCCTTCTGACCCTTGAGGGGACCCAAGAGGAGTGAGCCGTTGCCCTTTGGCCACACAGAGCTCAGAAACGCCACGTCTGGGAGGCAGGGGCTGAAGACCCTGCGTTCCTCTGAGCCCCTCCCCTCCGCGAGGCCTGCGGGTGAAGTGCTGGTTCACTCCGTGGGCCACGTGCTCCTTGCGTGCGTTGATGTTCCAGGTGGTGACAGGCTGCGACGGCCACCCACCCCTCAGGGCTTGAAGAGTTTCTCAAACTGACGTCTGGATGCCGGATGCGGTGGTTGGGGGGACACGGTCAGATCGTGTGTCTGAGCAGGGCTGGAAGGAACCATTCGAGGGCCGGCAGGTTTAGGGAGGACAGCTGCAGGAGCGTTTTGCGAGGTAGCCCTCTCGACCCTGGACTGCGGAGCCGCACCTGGCTCCTGGTCGGCCCGCTGCCAAGAGCCCACGCCCTGTGTGCGTCTCTGTGCCCGCTTAGCAGTCATAGCGGAGCACCGGCCTTGGGCCGGGCACCATGCTAGGCCCTCAAGGGGCCGCGGTGCAGGGTGGGGCCTCTGTGGGGCTGCCAGTCGGCGAGGGCGTGGGTGCCTCCCCAGGGGGCTCTCTGCTCTGCAGGGAGCGGGGTGGAGTGCTGTGCTCAGGGCTGTGAGGGGCCGAGGGAGACACTGCTGGTCGGGGGCACTCAGGGAGGCCTTCGTGGAGGGGGTGACATTCGCTGAGGGCTGAGAGGCCAGCGTGCCCAGAGAATGTCCCCAGGAAGAGGCGACTCTGATGTGGATGCATGTGAATTGTCTTGTTCCCACATCGGTTCTGCTGTGCAGTGTCGGGTCATTCCAGACTCGCCCCCTGGATCCTGGGAAGAGCTGCAGTCTGCAGGTGGCCTAGGTCAGGGGCTGAGGCACATTCCTTTGTGCAAACTGGAGTGGGCTCGGGGCTGGCAGGCCCCTGTCTCCAAGGAGCTGGTGACAACAGAGCCCTTTGTGTGCAGGCGGAAAGTTCTGGGAAGCAGCACTGAACACAGAGCGCGCAGGGGCTCGCAGAGCGGGCCTCGGTGGCGCAGTGTGGAATTGCGGCGTTGTCCTTTGCACAGAGAGGAGTGAAAAGTGAGGACGACTGGACCCGCCCTTTTCTTGGTCCCCCAGAGCTCAGCACAAAGCTGGGGCCCGGTCGGTTCTCACTGGCGAGCCTGGAAGAAGTGGCACTCACCCTGTAGGTCCGGGTCTTCTCCATCTCTGGTGGGCACTCCTGCTCCACCAGGGAAGTGGAGACCCAGCCAGGAAGTGGGGAGCCAGTGACCAGTCGGTGGAATTGCCGGTGCAGCACTCGCCCCCCAGTCCCGGTCCCCAAGGGGTGGGTCATGAAAGCAGCTCACATCCTGTCAGGCTGGGCCAGGGAAGCCCATTTGCTCTCACGCCCTGCCTGGCAGGTGCGGGTGGTCGTGATGCGGGAACTGGGAGGGCTGGGGGCTCTGCAAGCTCCCAACGGGGAGGTCCCGGAGCAAGGCAGCAGATGCCCCACCCCGGACCTCAGGGCCTCGGGAGCTGCGTGCAGAGCCAGGCAGGCCTGGTGGTTGGATTCAGCCCCCATTTCTAGTCGCCCGGTGCTCGGTGGAGGAGGGGCTGTGCACTTGGGGTCCCAGTAGGAAGGGGTTCATCCTCTGAGTGGTCTCACTACGGGTCGTGCAACAGCAAGAAGCCTCGGGGTGGGGGCCCTGCCTCCCCATGACCCATAGGGACTGGGCTCCTCCTCCGCACTCGGAGCAGCAGAGCCGCTCCGGTCCCTGCCCAGCCGGCAGCGCACCCCCACATTTCAGACACGCCTGAGGAGGCAGCGCCCCGCCCCGCCCTGCCCCGCAGGGCGCTCTCCCCCTCACCTGCCCTCGTGCTGCGCCTCCAGAAGTCTCCCTGGGAGCTCGGCGCACTGCCGGGCATCCCCGTCCGGCTGGGTCACTGACGCCAGGGATCGGAGCCTCGATGCCGGTGCCCCTCCCGAGAGGAGAACACCCAACGTCAGCGTTCTCAAAGTTCACGATGCAGATTGGAAAAGAGCGTCCTGGGGAAGAGGCCCATTAATCACTCAGAGCATCTTTCCATTAGCCTAATTTCTGGTTATGACAATTTGCTAATTTATCTGAGCTGAAGTGGGGCTGGGCTGAGTCTCTGCACCTGTCGTCCCTGCAGAGCCTGCAGGTGGGCGCAGACAGCCCGCCTTCCTGGGGGTGCCAAGGTGCAGCCCCCACCCCAACCCCCTCCAGGATGCTCACCTAGCAGCGGCTCGGGACAGGTTCCCGGCTTTGCTCAGCAGGCCCTGTGCAGCAGTGGGGCCTTCTGAGCCGGTGCCGGTGCCGGTGCCGGCAGGCTCAGCAGGCTCAGAAGAGCTGGTCACCCACAGGGCTGCACGGCCCCGCGGAGGAGCTGATGGAACAATCATTTTTTCTGAAGTACCGGCGGGGTCCTGGGGCATTCGTCACACAGGCAGACAGGATCACCAGTGCGGCTCTGTGGCTTCAAACGGCCCTTTGGGAGCAGCACATCCCCAGATATTTCACTGCTAACGGCCAGGTGGAAAATGGGAGGGACAGCGTTTTAACCTCCTGCATTTTCCTTGCATCTGGCCATGTTTCAAAGGTTCGGAAGTGAGCATGTGCGGCTCCCAAGACACCTGCGAATGTTTGCAAACAGAAAGGCCCTGCCCAAATGCTGATTGGTTTATTGAATTTAACTAATAACGGTGGTTGACTGATAAGATCAGATCCTTGAGCAATAGACTGGGCTTCTTTAAAGTAGGAAGGCTCTCACCTTCGGTGGTCTTCTCATGCTTTTCACCTGTGTGGCTAGTGCTGGACATCACTGACAGGTTCAGCGGCACTCAGGCCGGGCAGGGCAAGGGCTGGGGCAAACTGGAGAGGTGTTTGGGGAGCACCTGCCATGTGCCAGGCACAGCGCCGTTGACCAGGGCCCCCACCCCTGACCCTCCAGGGCTATGGCCACACACAGCCCCCCGAGCGGTGCCATCAGCTTGCAGAAGCCAGCAGTTCGAGAGGTGGGGCTGCCCGCCCGCTGACATTGTCGATGTGAGCAGGGCGTGGTGGAGGAGATGGAAATGGAGCAAGGGCCAGACACGGACCCTGGGTGTCCTGGCTCATCACCTCCTGGGGCTTGTGACCAGCAGGGTTTGTGAGTGACTCAGTGGTGTCCTTGAGCTGGAGCGTGGCAGGAGTGGAGGGCACTGTGAAAGGAGTGTGTCAAAAACTGCCCCTGGGCCCCAGAGGCAGAGGGTCAGTTGGGCTAAACTGAGCCGGGAACTTGCTTCTGGTTCAGGTGCACAGGGCTTGTGGTTCAGGTGCACAGGGCTTGTGGTTCGGGTGCATGGGGCTTGCGGTTCGGGTGCACAGGGCTTGCGGTTCAGGTGCACAGGGCTTGTGGTTCAGGTGCACGGGGCTTGTGGGAGTATCCAGGAAACTTGCAAAGCCTGGGTCAGCACCAGCAGTGATGGCACAGTCCTCCTACTGCAGGGTCGCCATCTCTGCCTTCCTGGGGACAGGAGCTATGACTTAGTGGGAAACGCAGTTGCTTGTCCCAGGGGACCAGAAAGGGAGTCCCAGGGAGGCAGGCTCTTCAGCACCGTGGAGAGCTCCCGGCTCGCTGCCTCTGGGCTGGAGGAAGGAGGCCACCAAGCTCCGGCGGGGTGCAGGGCTGACTGGCGTGGCAGCCGGGGGCCCTGTGCCTGGAGGAACCCCCGTTTGTCCTGCCACCAGGCGTGCTGTGTCCGAGGGTGGTGTCCAGAGTGTGGGCCCAGGGCCAGGCCGCCTGGGTCCTGCCACCACCGAGCTGCGTCAGCTTCTGCAGTGTCCGTGTGGGCCCGAGTCTCAGAAGCTCTCGGAGGTGGAAACGCCAGCCTCTGCCTGTCACGTTCTCCATGTTCTCACGTCTAACAGGAAAACTGGGGGGGGGGGGGGGATTCAGTCGAGGAGACGCACGTCCCCTGGTCACACGGGCCTCCCTCGCAGGGAGCCCTGTGGAAACGTCCTTCCTGGTGGAGGTAATGACAGGAATTGTTGCCATTGTCACCGTTATTTATCGACCTCTTGCCCCACACGCCAGGGCCTGTGTACTTGGGAAACGCTGCTGGCAGCCACCTCTGCCATCGTCACTCCGATACTGTAATCTTGGCTGCGGCGGTGGCTGATTAAGCAGCTGCCACGCTGACGGGTCAGCCAGCCTCGCGTCTGTGTGTTCGGGCTCCGACACAGCCCTGTTCTGGTGGCTTACGGGGCGAATTGGGGGAGGGGCGATGTGGATGCAGGTAATTAGCTTTATTGGCTTGGCTGTATAATTTTATGGCTCACACCCGAAAGCAAATGAATACAGGCAGATGCCACTGGCACGGTTTCCAAGGCCCCGGTGCCACTTGGCACCCTTGCGATGACTCACACGCTGACTTGCTCCTCTGAGGAGTCGTTTCGGCGCTCCTTGTGCTGGCGGGTGTCCGTCAGGCACCGTGCCGGCTCTGCGGGCACCGTGGTGCCACCGCCTCGGAGGCCTGGCCTGACGTTTCTAGTCAGAGGCGGTGCATGCCGCATTCCGAAGTCCCAATTTCCTGTGTGGAAAGGGACAGGTGATGTGGGCCCCCCTGCCGTACTGGAGTGGGGCTGGGGGCTGTGGGAGTGTGGGCGGGCCCCCCGAGGCCTCTGCTCCGGGGTGGGGCTCCGAGGACGCAGCAGGGCTTGCTCCTCTGCGACTGGCCAGGGCCCAGCAGCGTCCTGTCCTTTGAGAGGGAGGCCCCCCTAGCCCGCGAGTGCAGGACACGAGGCTCCCCGCTGGGGAACAGTGAATTCCTGGGGGTGGCCAGGGGGCTGCCCTTTGCTCAGAGCATGGCTGTTTGCACAGGTGGCGCCACCTGGGCACTGGGGAGGGGCAGGAAACTCAGTGGCTTCAGCCACTGTGACAGCTCCCTGGGAGCCAGGGAGCCAGCCATCACAGACAACCAAGATGTCCCGGGGACCCGCCTGGGGCAGAGGGGTGTGAAGGCACCTGCAGTCCATAACAAGGAAGCCTCTCCCCCATCCTACAGAAAACAGGCCTGGGTGCCCTGCCTCCTGCCCCCCGCCCCCAGCCTGTGAGGCTGGGCAGGCACTCAGAGGAGAAACTGGGGGGGGGGGCAGGGTGGGTGGGAGAGGGCAGGGGAGATGCAGGCAGGGAGGTAGCCTCTGTCCTGGAGCTTGGTGTGACCAGAGTTCACCGCATCTCGAGCAAGGCCCAGCCTGTGCACACCCCCACCCCGGCCAGCCAGTCGCTGGCTGTGCACCACCCCTGGGCAGCAGGAGGGCTTTGCGGCTGTTTCTCCTGAGAGGAGGGGGTGGGCCCCCTTCTGGCATGGTGGGGAGACCCTCGGGGAGGGTCCCCAGGCCCTGGTCCCACCCTGCCCATGAGGTCACCTGTGCCTGTCATAACCGAGGCTAGGGCAGCGGCTGTGCGGGCCGGCTCTGAGCGCCCTCACAACCTGGACGCCTGCGCTCTCGGCAGGCTCCCTGCTGTGTTGGCTCCTTGTGAGGAAACTGGGACTCAGTTTCTCAGAGACAGTGGAGCTGAGGGGCGCCGAGTCCCCACGGCTGCTCAGCACCAGCCTCCCTTCGGGGCCTCAGCCGTGGTGACCCCCCGGCTGAGATGGGGGTGCCTGGCTGCACGGGGAAGGGGGATGACGCGGAACCACGGAGGGAGCATGCCCGTGAGCCCCTGTGGCCGGTGCCCGCCCTCAGTCTGTGTCCCGGCCGCCACGGAGCTTCCCCTTGGATGTCTGCTCCGCACCTGCTCGTTGAACAAGTGCGTGAACGGGGCGGGTGAAGGGATGCCTGAAGGGACGCCACCCCCCAGATTCACAGGACTGCGTAGGACAGCGCAGTCAGCACCGCAGACGCAGGCTGTGTGCGGTGCAGCGGGGACAGTTTCCCTGGGAAGTTCTTCTTGGGGAGAGAATTGTCTCCGGGAGAAGCCCTGAGACACGTTGCCATGGCCAGTTGGCCCCTGTGGCAGTCCGAGGCCACACTGCGAGGCTGCGGGGCAGGGGACTGGGAACATGGGAACAAGAGCGTGGGGCCGGCACTCCCCTGGGCTGATGCTCACCGCGCTGCCTGTGGGTGACACTTGCTCCTGGTGACGCCCCTGCCGAGGTGCATTGCTGTGAAGCCCATTTTACAGATGATGACACAGACCTGGAGAGCTGAAGCGAGTGGAGCCACGCTCACCAGCGATGGCACCAAGACTCACAGCTGGGCCCAGAGTCTCCAGATGCCCCCCGCCCTGCTCAGCTGCCGCATGGCAGTGAGGGGAGCCAGCTTCAGCCCTGTCCCCCGCACCCGCAGGGCTTCACCCTGACGTGGCCAGCCGGCCGGCCTCAGGCGAGGCGGGCACAGTCACCTGTTTCTGTAGTCTCATCTTCGCTGACAAGTAAGCCTCCCAAGTTCAAGGCTTACACCCAGTCGTTCCAGTGTGCCGTGTGCCCACCCCCCACCCCGTCTCATTTCAGACACACTGTGTGGGTTAACTTGCCAAAGAAGGAAGGAGGAAGCCCGCCCTCGCCTCCCCGATCTCTAAGAATGTCAGGAGCTAGCTTCTCCCCTGTTGATTGTGACTTAAATATCACGGTTTAATTTGTGCGGGAACGGGAAGGAGGTCTGTAGATCCGATTGTGAGAGCTGCATTGGCTGTTGCATCCTAGTGCCTGGGAGGGTGCCGTTTGCTGCGTTTCTAAGCCTGATTTTTTCAATCTGCTGCTACCTGGCCAGAGACTGCGTGAGCTCCTCCGTGGGGGGCTCGCATCACCGGGCCCATCCATAAGGGGAACACGGCACACAGGAAGCCGGCGTGGACCGGTGCGTGTCCAGAGACACACTTGGTGGTACTGAACAGGAGCCGCGGTTGGGTGCTTCATTCGGGAAGGCCACCCTCCCGGGTTCTTTGTTTCCCCAGCAAGAGTAGCTGCTGGGTTAAAATTATTGCCCCGGACTTGCATGCATCACAGTGGCTCTGTGCCCCAGAGTGTGGGCGGGAGGAGACAGGCATCAGTTTCCGCACACGCAGGGGATGTCTGACAGGTGGTTAGACCATCACGTGAGCAGAGGAGGGCTCATCTCTGCTGTGGGTGGTGTCCCTCCTGGGAATCTGTCTAGAAACTTTTGGACTCCTCCGCCTGTCCCGGGGGGCCCAGCAGGAGCCGAGTTTTCCTTGACTGAGGCTCACCCCTCCCTGAAGCGTGCCGGCGAGGCGAGTGTGGAAGGACTCCTGAACCAGCTCGTCCTGGAGCACCTGCAGCTGGCACCTCTGCAGTGGGGTGAGTACGGCCCTTCCCCGCCGCGCACCGCCCTTCTCGGCCCTGTGTGCTCAGGTCACCGTGGGGACCTCGTGGGGGCAGAGCTCACCGGGCCATGCCGGTGCCTGCGTCTCCCCTGAGCTCCGCACCTCAGCTCGAACTTGTGGAAGCGTTCAGGGCCTCCAGACGCAGATGTGGGGGCGGGTGACAGGCACCCCTGTTCCAGGGGCTGTGGAATCCGCTGTCCTCCTCGGTGGCACTTGACCATGTCCAGGTGGGCGTGTCTTCTATAGATGTTTCCGGACTTCAAGCGATGCGGGTGGTGGAAGGTGACAAGGGTGTGGTCACCTCCTTCCTCTTATTCCACTCTGGGCTGAGCTCTGACAGCTGTCCCTGAGGCTGGCGTGGCAGGAGGTGCATTTGGTGAGCATGCCGGCCCCGCCCGGCACTCAGCCCCCAGGGGAGCACCGTGGCCAGCACTCAGGACGGCGTGGGGCCGTCGGCTCTCCTGGGCGCAGCTCTAACGGCAGGCGGAAGTCTTTTGCTGAGGAACAAGCTGAACCTAGTGTTTTGTTGATGCGAGACGCTTTGTTGCTTTATCATGTCACCTGTTTGGGGACAGACAGGAACAATCAGTTGTTAATACACACGTGTCTTTGCTTTCTTCACTGGGAAGTTTCTGTGGATGAGCATCCGGTGTCTCCCCGGGGCCGGGCCGGCCGAGCTGGCGTCCTGGAGGGACACGTGGAGACTGCCCTGAGGGGCCCGGAGGGAAGAGCAGACCTGCGCCGACTCTTTCCCGGCGCCCCTTGCACCCCATGGCGGCCTCCCGCCCCGGGCCTGCCACCGCTCCTGCAGGGGAAGGCCGTCGCGGTGCCCAGGCATGCCAGGCCACTCCTGGGGGCCCTGCCCCCATCCCCCACCTCACTGAACCCGCCTGAGTGGGAGGAAGGGGGCAAGCTTCTGCAGAGGCTGTCACTGTGGCACCTGCCAGGGCTCCCTGAGCCCGCTGGGTCAGAATGTCGTAGGTCAGGACTACCTGGGCACAGCCAGTCACTCCCCCAGGTGTGGGCAGCCCGGGAGGGGCAGGCACTCAGACCCCCCTGCCCCCGGGGCTGGGCTGGGCGGAGGGGCGTGGCCCTTGTGAGAGAAATGAGCAACACTTCTGTTAGTGCATCGTGTCTGTCGAGGAAGCAAGGACCCCTGAGGAGCACATGGCCACACCGCAGCCACGTCCTCGAGCGAGCTCAGGGGCTCCTGGCTGTGTGCACATGGCTGCCTGGCGGTTCGCATGTCCGTGTCGGGCAGCTGCCCTGCGGATGCGTGTCGCGTGCCCCCCACGTGCTGGCGGGTGGTGCAGGCCCTGAGTCGTTGTGCCCTGGAGAAGACACGTGACTTGTGAGGGTCTCGGGCCTGTGTGTGGAGGCCTGGCCAGGAGGCTGGGCACTCACCCCACGGTGGGCAGCTCGGTTCCTGGCGTCGTGCCATGAATGTTCTGCAGAAACGGTGGGAAAAGTGTTCCTGCTCAGCTCTCACGATGGATGTGGCTATGACCGTATCCGGCTGCTGCCGGTGCGCGTCTTTACACGCGAATTTTTGTTTCATTTCTTGGACTAGACCAGTTCTCTAGTTCTGGAGTTAGTGAGTCGAAAGGCGGGACTGTTTTGAGGCTCTCGAGCTGTTTTGTCACAGGGCTCCGTGACAGTTGGTGGTGACGCGGGTGCTGTGGGGACCGTCGTCAGCACGGTCGCCACGGTCGCGGACAGAGGCCGCGGGAGGCCGGGCAGCCTGGTCTGCCTCTCCCTCTCGTTTCACTCAGCAGCGCACCCTGCAGGTGAGGCCCGTCCAAGCCAGCTGTCACCGTGGCGAGACTCCATTCTCCCTGTGGCTGGGGGATGCTCCGTCGCACAGGTGCGCGCCGTGGCTGCTTTGTCCATGCAGCCGTGTGCAGACGCGAAGGCTGCTCCCACGGCGTGGCTGTTGGGACTGATTCAGCCGTGGACACGGGCGCACGCACCTTTTCAGGTTGGTGTTTTCGTTCTTTGGGTGAACACTCGGAAGTGCGGTTGCTCAGTCATACGGTGGCTAGTCTGCGTCTAGTTTCTGAGGCGCCCCCGCACTGTTTTCCACAGGGGCTGCACAGCCCGCAGCCCCGCCTCCCGAGCGGCGGGGCTCCCCGCCCCGTGCCTCCTCGCCAGCGCTTGGAACGGCCTGTCTTGTGGACGGCGGCCATCCTGACAGATGCGAGGTGGTATCTCAGGGTGGTCTGGTTGTTCACTTATCTGATGATGAATGGGCATCTTTTCCCGCACCTGTTGGTCGGTCAGCTGCGTTTCTTTGGAAAAATGTCTACTCAGATCTTCTGCTCGTTTTTTAATTGGATTGTTCAGGGGTTTTTTTGCTCTTGAGTCGTATGAGTTTTTAACATGTTTTGGTTGTTAATCCTTTATCAGATATGATTTGCGAATGTTTTCTCCCGTTCAGTAAGTTGCTTTTTAATCCTGTTAATTGTTTCCTTTGCTGCGTGGAGCTGTTTAGTTTGACGCACGCAGCACCACTTACTTTTCGTTTTGTTGCTTTTCTTTTGGTGTCAAATTCAAAACAATTATCGCCAAGACCTGTGGTGCCAAGGAGCTGATCACCATGTTTTCTTCTAGGAGTTTTATGGTTTCAGGTCTTAACATTCAGGTCTTTAAATCATTTTGAGTTAATTTTTAGTTCTGGGGAAAGGTAGTGGTCGAATTTCATTTTTCTGCATGGGGCTCTGCAGCTTTCTCAAGAGTGCTCAGTGGCCCTTGCCAGACACCCGCGGTCTCGGTCCTGCAGACCGGGGAAGGCTGCACCGCCAGGTGGGAAGACGGGGTGGGGGTGGGCTGCAGAGCGCAGTGTGCTCTCCGGCAGTCTGTCTGGAGGGCTGTTTCTAGCCGTTTCCGTGGCAACCAGGTCATGGGGAGGAATGGGGCTAAGGCATTTGCCACGCTGCTTTGACTGTGCCGCTGCTGTGCCTCCTGCTGCCTCCTGCAGCCGACGACACTCTGCTCTCGGAGCACCTCACGCGCACCGGTGCCCGGCCCGCGCTCTTTCTCCTCAGCATCCTGGGAACACAAATTCGGGGCTGGCTACGTTTTGAGTGATATTTTCAGTACACATTCTCTGAAGAACTGCCATGTGCATCGTGTGGTGAGCTTGAGTCCTGTGAGGATTCGGGTGACGCCCATCTATGAGGCCGTGGCCACATGGTGACTTGGGTGGGGACGGCCCACTGCCCTGCTTCAGAGAGAAGGACACACCCGCACTTCTGAGGGGTGCGACTTGGTGACCAAGTTCTCCACTCCCTCAGTCCAGCCCGTGCCGGTCTGCGAGGTCCTCGTCACTCTCCCTTTGCTACGCCTTTGGAAGCAGGCTCCGGAGCTGCTGTGACCTCAGGTTGCATGGTGTGTGTGGACTCTTTGATTGGTGGCATTTTCCGTTCATTCAGTGCATGGCTAGCTGTTGGCCATCTAGTCTGCCCCAGGCGCTGTCCTAGATGCTTGGGACCCAAACGTAAGTTAAACTTGACTCCTGATTGTGAGGCACTCCCAGTGTGATGGGGTGGGGACCGATCAGTCCCCAGACCTCCCACACCCAGCCTGGCGTGCGTGGTGGGATCTCGTGCGGGTGTCCTGGGAGCAGAGGCGAGAGGCCTGGGGGAGCGTTAAGCCTGGGAGAGTGCGGCATTGTCTCGACACGTGAGTGGCGGAGCGCAGAGCCGCTCGGCCCCTGGCTCGGGCAGGCTCCTTCTGTGCGTGCCACCCCCTCGGAGGGGGGACTCCTACCCTGAAACGCCCCCTCGCCCACCACGGTCCTGCAGCTCTGTCAGTTTTGCAAAGGTGTAAACATGCGCGAGCTCGCTTCAAAACGGAGGTCACGCGAGAGGCTGCGTGACAGCAGGCATCCCCTCCCCCAGGCCTGTCCCACTCTGAGTGAAGGTGACGTTGGGTCCAGCCCCCTCTCCCCGGGGCCTGTTCCCGGCCTGACGCAGGGTGGGCCTTGAGCACGTGCTTGCAGAGCGCTGCCGCCGGTGAGCGCTCGACGCGCCTGCTTATCCAAGCGAAAATGCTCAGCAGACGCTTGTTCTCTGCGCGCAGTGGGGCGAGTGGGGGGGCGGCCCATCTCCTCAGGGAGTTCCCGGGCTTGTTGGGGAGAAAGGCTGCGGCCCCAGCCCCTGGGGGCATCGCTGTTCACCGGGAGCGCCCGAGGCTCTGGGCCCGGGGGCCGCTTCTCCTCCTCCTGCGGCAGACCCCGGGGCGGCCTTCCCCGTGTGGGCAGCCCCTCGAGCGGGCCTCCCACGCTCTGCTCTAGTCCCAGCGCAGGCAGGGGCATTCAGACTGCGGACTGGACTGGGTGCTGGAGAGGAGGGCGTGGGCCCGGCCCAGGCCCTGCGGCCTCCTTCGCTCCAGAGCTTCGCGTGCAGCTCCAGGCAGAGCGCCCGCCTGTGTCCTGCGGTGCTTTTGTCTCTGTCTGGGGCCACCAGAGGAGGTGGCCCCGGTCACATTGTCCTGGGTGCTCGCTGTCCCCTAAGTAAGAGAGTGGCTCTCAGGGTATACGATACGTGTAACAAGTGGTGGAGAGCTCGATCTTCCTCCGGTGTTCCCTCCGTGTCCGCACAGGACGAGAATGGCTCAACCCTGAGGCTTCCCACGGCTTCCTCCGAGCAGGGCCTGCAGCCGTCCCAAAGTGGCCCGCTGCAGGGTGGGGGGCGCAAGTGGGGGTTGTTGCTGGAGGCCAGAGGGACCGAGTAGGGTGCCTGGACGTGGGTCGGCAGGGACTTGCTGCCCGGTGGTGAGAGCGCTTGTCGCCCTCGGATGCCTTGTCCAAGGGCCGCGCAGAAAAGATTCCCGGGCGCCAGCCTTGCACAGGGAGCCCGGGGCAGGCGGGCGCCAAGCGCCTGCCCCTGGCAGGGGAGCTGGCCTCAGGGGAGGTCCGTGCCCACTGGCCGCATGCCCGCAGCCAGCCTGCCTTACCTACTGGTGCTTCCACTTAGCGCTCAGTCTAACCATCTTCTCAGTGGCCTTTTGTTGGTACCTTTGGAAGTGGCTGCTGAGAGGGGTACAGGCCGAGCCCCGGGGCCCTGGCCTCAGGCAGGTCAGGGCCCCCTTCCCGTTGGCCTCACTCACAGGCTCTTGCGTCAGAGCCGTCCACACCCCCATGGGGGCCGGGAGCGGTGAGAAGCTCACAGGTCTGCACGCAGAAGCCCTGGCTTCCATTGCAGGTCTGAGCGACCTTGGGTGAGTCATTCTGCCTCCGAGTCTCGCCCAGTTCTCCCGCCTGCAGCTGGGCTGAGCGTGGAGCGAGGTGCCATGTGCAGGGGGCCGTGACCGCGAGACACACACAAGACCAAGAGCATGTGGCAGTGTGGATGGGACAGGACCTCCGACGTCTCCGCATCTCACACAGGGCTGTGTGTTGGGGCTGACCCTGCCTGCTTCCTTCTGGGCGTGGCCAGCCTCACGCTGGGGGAGAGGTTGGCCCTGCTGCACCTCACACTCACTTCTGTGTCTTGCCCACTTGGTTCGGAATGTGCTCGGGAAGCACAGGGCCGATGCTTGGGGGGAAGTGTTTGAAGCTGAGCTGTTTAAGTGCTTAGGCGGGAGGAGAGGCCCGGAAGTGCATGTGGCTCGGCTTAGGCTGCAGTGCTCGAGGTCTGGGTGAAAGAGCTCCTGCCTACGTGAGGAGTTGACAAAGGAAGTGACCCTAACTAGGCTTGGCCTCCGCCACTTTGAAGCCAGGCCTTGAGCTTGACAAGGCGACTTCAAAGACTCAGCTGCCTGACCTTTCTCAGACAGCGTCCTTCTCACCAAGGCCCTTTGCTGGGGGCTCGTCACGGGATGCTCAGCCTCGTCCGACAGCCAGAAAAAACCTGCCAGGGAACCTCTTGCTCGGGGACGTCCATCTCAGCCAAGGACGGGCCCTTGAGCTGGAAACAAGCTCACCAGGCCCCCCGTGGTGGTGGAAAGTGGACGGACCGTGGCGGGGTTGAGAGTGCCGGGCGTCACCCTCCTCCAAAGCCTCGGCAGGTCAGGGAGGGTGGGCTCCGAGCCGAGAGCCCTGGGGCCTCCTTGCAGCCGAGCCGGGGGCACGTCACGCACCGTGCAGGATCCCAGTCTGTGAGCCCGTGGCTGGGCCGTGGCCCCGACCTCGGTGGGCATGGGGACGGTAGGTGGCATCGAGTGCCCTCGGCCCCCTCTGGGACAGACCAGCAGGGTTTGTGTGAGTGCACCTCACTCAGCACAGAGGCCTGGAGGGGCGAGCACGGAGCCCCCAGTGCGCCCTGCGCAGGAGCGGCGGTCAGTCGGCTCCCCAGGGCACGTCACCCCCTCTGCCTCCAGGAGCCCTGGGGCCGGCGCACAAGGACCAGGGTCTGTCTGGCCGGCGCACGGCTGGCCGCCCTGCGCTTGCTCTAAGCTCGAGGAGGATGTGGCCTTTCCTCTAGAAAACCGTGTAGGCTGCGTCACCCCTCGCTCACAGCGTGGCAGTCGGAGGCCCGTTCACTCCGCCGTCTGCTCGCTTGGCCAGCGTTGCTCCATGTGCTGTGGGTACCGGGCTGGGGGCTGGGGGCGGAGACCCCCCTGCTCACATTCTTGCAGCCGCTGGCACTCGTCACTCTCCAGCAGCACGCACGTCTGCGCACCGTGGTGGGGTGCGTTTTCCTGGGGGTGGGGGCCCTAGTTCACATGAGATGTTGGAAGCGTTCTGTGGGGCGCCCTCTTGAAGATGTCCAAAGGCCGTGTCCCCCTCCCTGTGCTTCTTTGCTCCGTCTGGGCAAACAGACTTCACTCCTCCTTGGAGGCACAGCTCAGCTGTCACCCCTGCGGGGGCACTGACCTCTGTGCCCCCTCCAGTGCGCTCCCGCCGATCTCTGCCTGTGGCTCAGCCCACACGTGGCTGCCCCGTGCGCTGCTGCGTCCGGGCCCTGGCCAGGCTCTCCTCTGTCCCTGGCAGCTCGCTCTGGGTGGGAGGACGAGGGCCGCAGGCAGGACCGGCTCTGCGGGCAGCGGCGTGGCTCGCTCGCTCGCCCGCGGCCCTTCCCTGTCCGGGTGCGGACCCTGCCGGGCTGTCATCGGCAGGAAGCGTTCCGTCCGCTGCTTCCTGAAGCTGTGGCGTGCTGTCACCCACACGCCTTTTCCATTTCTGGAAGCATGAACTTCATTACGCAGGTGCTCGGTTTGCTTAGTAAGCAGTGGAAGCGGCTTTAACTAACTGTCTCTGTGGGTCATTAGGACAGTGAACAACGCTGATTGCTGCTTCTAAAAATGGAAACAGGAGGGGCTGGGTGCCGGGCGGGGAGCGGCCTGAGGGCCTCAAGGCAGCCTTCGGGCTACCCCGCCACGTGGGGCTGTCTGGGGTTCCGGGCCAGGCGTTGGGGGCGGGGCGGGGGACCTGAGGGCTCCAGGCCCATCGGCTTGGTGTGGGTGTTGCTCGGATGGTGATGAGAGTGGGGAAGGCGCCGTCTCCTCTGGGCCCGACCAGGAGGGTTCCTGGGAGAAGCAGCGTGTGTGAGGAGCAGGGGCGGAACTTCCGCGTTCGGAAACAGATGGGAAGGCTTCTCCGAGGAGACGGCAGTGCAAGCCCGGGCCGGGAGGTGGGCCTGTGGGAGGCCTGTGCACGGACCAAGTGTGCAGACCGTGTGGGTGCACACAGTGGGCCGGCCCTAGCAGGCCCGGGGCTCCACTTTGCTCACCGGCTCTGGTCTGGGCAAAACCACTGTTGCTTCTTGAGTGTGCAGCGCACCCCCGTGCCGTGTGCCAGCTCCGGCAGGTGGAGGCAGAGGAGCCAGTGCTGCGAAGTCCCCGGCAGGCCTTGGAGAAGGGGGCCTTTCACGAGCCCCTCACACGGGGCAGGTGCCAGGTTGGCCGCACAGGAGCCACCTGCGGAGAGCAGGCCCAGGTGCCCTTGCTTAGAAGGTCTGGAGCGAGCGAAGCGCTCTGTGACTGCCGACCGAGCTGGGGCTCCATGTGGGCCTGCAGCATGGGTGACGCCGTCGTCATGGCAAGGGGTCGGGTCTGAGGTCCCGAAGTGAAGTGATCTGGCGAGGTGCTGGCACTGGGGTGCAGAGCCTGCCAGGGCCCCGGAGCTGAGCACTGGGCACCCTGCTCCCTCGGGGCCACTTGGTTGCAGTGTGGGAGTCCAAGCAGGAGCCTGTCCCTAGACTCAGGGAGGACAGACACTGAGCTGCCCCCCCACCCCCGCCTCGGCCTTTACGGTCCCACAGCCGGACTCCTCGGGCCTGTCTCCTTTGTTGGTTTGCCTTTGAACCCGGGGCTGGCTCCTGGTCGCCAGGTGACCAGGCGGCCCTATGGTCTTGCAGGCTGTTTGTGGAGGAAGCAGAACCCCCACCTCCGGAGCCCTGGACAAATAGTGGTTTAATGATTGATGCAGCTGCCTCAGGAGCGCCCTGCCAGGGCGTGCGAAGGCGGTCGGTCGCACACCGGAAGGGGCCGCAGCAGTCTTCCAGAGGCCGGGCTGCCGGCAGGCCGCTGTCGTTTGCAGGGGCAGGAGGCCGGCGTGCTTCCTGGGGTGGATCCCGGTGTTCCGGGGCTGTCCTCAGAGCCCAGCTGCACCCTCTTGGCCGAGTGCAGCGGGTCTTCTGAGGGGTTTGGCCAGGTTGAGAGGAGTCCATCAGAGCAGCACTGGGTAGGATTGTGCTGTGAGCCCCGCTCCATGCTGGGTGCTTCCTCCGAGGCAGCTGCTGTGATCGCTGGGACCCTTGTCATCCCACCAAAGCTCGGAGGAGCTGTTGCCTTCTCCAGAGCTGCCCAGCCAGGAAGAAGAGGAGCCGGAAGAGTCTGGGTGCTTGTCTAGGCTGCCCTGTATTGGGGGCATTGTGCCAGGTGGTCCCACACATCCTCCTCCCCCCACAGGGAGGGCAAGGGCGCTGTGAGCACCCTGACCCGCAACCCCAAGGCAGACAAGGCCCCGAGGGTTGGGTTCTGCCAGGGTGAAGCAGGAGGGCCCGAGCCCAGACCTGACTCCATGCCGAGCTCTCAACTCCTTTCTGGAACTGAGCAAGTCACTAATGGCACCATCTGCAATCTGAGGCTTGGGGACAAAGCCGGCCCTGTTGGTTCCGACACAGAATGCAGTGATTGCGGTGCTGGGTGTTCCAGAGCTGGTGGGGGGACTGGAGCCCAGGGTCGCGTGCCGGAGTCGCACAGCCCGCAGCTTTCTGAGCTCAGCGTGCCCTCGGAGAGCCCTGCGAGGGTCCGATCCACCGGTGGAGAGGGAAGACGTTGCTGCCGCAGAGCGCTCAGAGGCAGGGCGCGAGCAGATGTGCGTGTTTCCTGCTTCTTGTTGTCTTACTCCGATGACCCTTGTTGCAAGACCGTTTGCCCTGAGAATTAAGACAAAACAAAATTAAGTAATAAACAAAACCCCAAATAACACTTGCATTTGCATGCTTATTAGGTAATTATGCATTTGTCACACGCACGTGTGTCTGCACAACAGTTGTATGGGATTACAGTGACTGCACGTGATCCATGTAACGTAGAAACGTTCACCATTTGCATATTCATCTACAAGCGAGAAGGGCAGAGCCGAAACATGAGCCCTTTGCCCCGTCTCTGGAGTCACCCCCACGCTGGAGCCAGCAGCTCCACCGCGAGGTGCCCTGGGCCTTGAGGGGTTTCTGCCCGGCTGCCCAGAGGGAGCCCCTCACGCTGCACTCTGCCTTCTGCTGCTGACCCCTTGGGCCGGACCCACCTCGTCCTGGTTCTAGACCCTGGCCAACCCAGAAGGAGGCAGGCGCAGCCTCACAGACAGCCCGCCTCCCGCGCCCCGAAGCGTAGAAGTGAACCTTGCCAGCTGGGGGGTCCGTGGCCGGGGGCCTGCTGGCTCCCTCCCCGGCCGTCTGTGAGCACGCCCACGTGGCGGGCGTTCGGGGAGCGCCTGCCTGTGCTCCGAGCTCGGGGCCTCGGGTGAACTGGCGCTGGGCTGCCCCCGCCTGCCCCTCCAGCTGTTGGGCAGGCAGACTCTGAGCCCCTAGATGATCAGAGCACAAGCCCCTGGCACAGGGGTGTGCCCTCCCGCCCCTTCCTGAGCAGAGGAGAGATTGGGAAGGGGCTTCCGGTGGCAGCCCGCCTCCCTCCGCTCCTCACCCCACTCGGACCAGGCTGTGGAGGGGAAGCCGGCTCTTGTCCTGCGCACCCTTCCTGCCATGGCGCCGTGTTGACAGGTGCCTCGCCTGGGGAGTGCTGGCGGGCACCGGCTGTGACAAGCAGGCGTGTGGGCGGGGCCTTCCCTGGATCGTGAGTGGTGCGTCCCTGCGCCGGTGGGACAGGAGACGTTTCCTGCCAGCCTCGCTGTCACTTCGTAGCATCTCACAAGCAACCCAGACTCAGAAGCATCACCGGGCCGGCAGGCGGAGGGCCACCTGTGCACCAGGAAGAACGCACGCCCAGCCAGTGGGTGCACAGCCCTCCGATGTGGGGGGAGGGCCCTGAGCACAGCGGTCTGCTCTGTCTACTTCTGAGGAGCCCTCTGTGCCCAGCTCCATCTCTGTGGGGCCCCTGTACCTCAGAAGGCTGTGTTGCCCCCTGCCCAGTGAAGGCGATGAGCTCGTTTTTCCTTTCATTAATGAGAAGCGCATCTGCGGACCAGAGGCAGCCCGGGGCAACTGGAGCTGGGAGCCCTCCAGCCCAGGGGAAAACTGTTTACTTGGTGTGTGCCGCCTGATGGAGGAGAAACACGGGGTGTCCAGGTGGCCATGCGACACAACGGAAGGCCTCACCGTGAGCGCCGACAGTGCCGGTGGAGCCCCCTAGGGGCCCCTGGCTGACCTGGAAACTGTGCCTGTGATGCGGGAACCCATGAGCAGGAGGCCCAGGCCCAGGAAAGGAACGGACGCCGACCGCGTGCATAGCATCCCCACGCCGCTGCATCAGGAGCTCAGAACAGGGGGGCGTGTCCAGAGCAGCAGAGCCGCTGGGCAGGGCGGGGATGGAGCTCGGAGGTGAGCGGCTTGGCGTCTTTCACACCGAGCAGTGTGCTCTCTGGGTGGCAGACCCTCCAGAGTGTGCCTGCCAACCACACAGGTGTGCTTTCTCTTTCACCCCACGCGTGCAGCGGAGCCCACCCAGGCCCCTCGGCGGCTGGGCTGTGTGCAGCCCCATGCCGGCAGAGGCCTCTTCCCCCCGACAGTGGCTCGGTCTGCGCCGGTGGGGATGATAGTCACTTTACACAGCCCCCCACGCAGGCTCCACAGTCACTACACGTGAGCGTTTCCAGTAAGTCCGTGGGAAGTCCTTGCCCTTCCTGACAGGCTTTGGGGCACCCTCCGAGCCTCCCAGGCTGTGTCCCGAGGTCGGTCCTGTGCCTCCTTAGGGAGCCAGCATGCTCCGCGACCTCCCTGGGCTCAATGTCCTCAGGAAGGCTGCCCTTCATCAGCCACCCTCCCTGCTTCCAGAGTCAGCGGGGGCACAGCTGGTAGTGTGGGGGCTGCCATTCCTCCTGCTGAGTGTCTCTGGGCCGGAGCTCCTCCGTTCTTCTTCAAGGCAGGTGGTCAGCGGGAGGTGTGTGAGCGTTGGAATCACCTTGGCTTAGGTCCCAATGAGGTCAAGTTCAGATAGTGTACAGCGTTCTCTGACCCCGGTCCAGTGTTCTCCCGGCTCTGCAGAACCTTGTCCACACCTGTCTGTGGAACTCAGTGCGCTGTCGCCCTGAAGGTCCTCTCCTTCCTGGCAGGTCGGGCTGTGGGAGCGGGCTCACAGCCTGTCCACGTGTGCGTCCGAAGTAACTGCCCGTTGGTGACCCGTGACATCGTCTGCAGGGTGGGGCTGAGCTGGCGGGCATTTGCTTCATTACTCAGCTTCCCTTACTCCTGGGACGTCCCCAAGGTGAACTCTGTGCTCACGGAGCTGCTGCAGCCTGTTCACACAGCGGCGCCCCTTTCTGACTGAGCGCTCCTTTTGAGCAGGGGCTCCCGGACCTGGCGGGTGCTGGGCATGCGGTGGGGCTTCGGTCAGTGGTGCCTGGAGAGGTGGGAAGTGAATGGCTGGGTGGGTCCATGCAGAGCTTGGCGAGGGGCGCGGAAGGGTCGGGTGAGCGGGCGGTTGAGTGGGTGAAAAGGATAAAGCGAGCGTGCGACTCACAGATAGGCGGACGGCTGTGCGCTTTCATGGCAGACGGACGATTTGGTTCCCTGACTCCTTGACAAATGAGAAAGTCTTCCGTGTGTGACTTAAATCCCTTCAGGGGGCAGTTTGTATGGCCTTTGCAAGTGCTTTGGAATGTGTGTTGGCGTCTCGCTCCTGCCTTGACAGTTACGGCCTCTTATGACTAGAACCTTGTAAGCAGTGACCCACTCTTTCTCCAGGACAAAGCCAGTGTGGGGTCACGGTGGCAAGGTGGTCCTGGGAGCCCCCTCCCACAGGCTCCGCTGGTCGGGCTCCGTGGGGAGCACCGTGCTGGGTGTCGGGGCCCTGGCTCCAGTCTCGGCCCTGCGGCCACTCCTTGGGAGAGCTGCCAACCTTGCAGAGCGGCATCCCGGCCGGGGCCCTGGTGGGTGGCTCGCACCCAGGGTGCGCAGACTTCAGCTCTTCCTTACTTCTTCCCCGTGTGCGTGGCAGGTGAGACCAGGGGCCGGGCCTCTGCGACACTGGCCCAGCCCCAGGGCTCCAGGGCCCCAGCTGGCAGAAGTCCGGGCTGGCTCAGGCGACACTGGGGAGCTGGCACAGGAGCCACAAGCAGCATGGAGCACCGTCACCGTAGCCATCAGGCAGCGTGGGTCTGAGCCTGGCAGACGGGCCCTGGAGTTGGACAGACTTGGAGGAGGTTGCTACAGGGCGACCTTGAGGGGACCCCCAGCTCCCAGCCTGCTCCTCTCTCCGTGCCGCGAGCAGGTCACGCCCACCTGTTAGGGCAGCATGAGGTGCAGCGTGGAGGGGGAGGGACAGCGAGCTTGGCTGCTAGCCTGGGACGCACTCAGAAATGTCCATCCTCATGATGGCACCACCGTTGTATTCACTGTTGCAGGCCAGGCACCGAACGTCGCGTTGTGCGCTGCCGTGCGCGTGTGTGCTGAGAATGCAGCCCGGCATCGCAACTGTGCCTCAGCCCCCTGTGACAGAGAGGTTCTTAGCTTGACGCGTGACGAAGGTGCAGAACCAGAGGAGAGGCGGAGTGAGGAGGCACAAGGGCTGCCCGTCTCTCCTCTTCCTGGTCCCTGGTGCACTTTGCCCACATGCAGCTCAGTCACTGCTGACACCTGAGCAGGCGAAGCAGGCAGGGCCCACGATTGTCAGCGTTCCTCGTTAGCGGCTGATTGCTTCCTGGTGACAGGAGCAGGGTCTGATGGCACAGCCCCACACTGTCTCTGTGCCTCTTGTTGGTGCTAGAGTGGGTGCGGGAGGTCCCGGGGGGTCTATTCTCCAGGTGCCCTGGACGAAGGCTGGGGAGAGAGCGCGGCCCAGGAATGGCTTCGTCGGAGAGCCGCTGGAGACGTGTTGTCTGAGGTAGGGCCGCCGGCACCTGGAACTGCCTCTCCAGCGGGAACACTGGGCCCTGGGCAGGTGTGCCCTGGAGTCCCCTGCACTGAACCTGCCGAAACCAGCAGCCAGCAGCCTTCCGCGGTGGTCCTGTGCAGTGCTGGGTGCCTGCAGGGAGCTCCGTTTCCGTCCTCCCTGATGACATGCACAGTCACCTGCAGCACTGGAACCTGGGACGCAGGCACCGAGTGAGGGAAGTGGCTCAAGGAGAAGCCAGTGGCTGGGATGCGCTGAGTCTGGAGCACAGGCGCTCGGTGCTGAGTTGCGCTTTGGAGCCTGTAATGCACCGAAGCACACAGGTTTCTATTTCCGGGGCCGGGGGGGGGTATATAAACACACACACACACACACACACACACACACACGTTTATGTGATGGAGCTGCCTCTGTACATTTGCACGCCTGTATATAGAAAGAGATCTACTTTGGGCACATGCACACACGTAGGTTTTGCATATATACATATGCACACGTATGCAAATTCCACAGAGCATATCCTGGTTCTCTAGTAAGCCTTGGAAGTGTTTCCTTCCCAGGTTACCCACTCTAGGTGAGCCACTGTCACGGGACGTGCCCTGTCAGGTGTGGGCGTGTGGGCGTGTGCAGTGGTTAGTGAGGCGGCTGGGGCCTCAGGGTCGGGGAGTCCGGGCACGACACTGGGCTGTGGGGAGCTCGTGGGGGAGCACCGCCTGCCCTGGGCCCGGAGCAAGCCCGGGGCCCGAGAACAGAAATGCTAGCTGTTTGGCAGATACTGGGCTCACGCACCCAGGCCAGGCCTTCCAGAGCCGGGCTGTCGTCTGCTCTGTTCCTCCACCACCTGTCCCTGGTCCCTTCCCTTCTCCCTCAAAGCCTGTTGAGAAGGACGTTCAGGTGGGTGACTTGTCCAAGAGGACAGGCTGTAGGGCTCCCGGCACAGGCCCTGCCTGAGTGACCGAAATCGCCACAGGGACCTTGTTTGGTTTTGGAGAACCAGGTGCAGGCCTGACAGCCCAGGGCCCCTGCTCAGGCCCCGCCTCCCCAGTGGGACGCGCGAGGACAGCCAGCCGTGGCAGCGGTGGGGTCGGAGTGCCGCTCCGTGCTCACCAACGAGGGCCCTGGGACTTCGCGGCCACGTGCTGTCAGATTGGGACGCATCAGCCAGCGTCCAGGGTCTCGGGTCATTCCAACGCAGCTGGCCTAGAACGCGGTGAGAGTCACCTTTTCTCTCAGAGACCTTGTGACTGTGTTCGTCCATGTGCGGGCTCATTTCTTAAAAGTCGCATGCAAATATCCCTCTTGGGTCCACTTGTCCGCTGCACTGGTCTGGGATGCGTCCCATCAGTCTGGAGAAGCGAGAGTCCGAGGTTCGCAGGCCAGCGAGGATTCGGTGGGGCCCGAGCGTGGGGCCGTTGCTGGAGGATAGCAGGGGGGCCGTGGTGCTGGCGCCCTCCCCAGGTAGGGTTGAGCGGCCACCCTACGGGGGGGGCCCATTGGAGCAGGACCTACTGCTTCCCTTGCCTGCCAGGGCCGTTTTCTGAAAGGCAGGTGTGACCCAGCCTTCAAAGACTTTCCTGACGACAGGAGGGCCCATCCCAGCCCAGGCCTGGCCGCCTGAGCAGCCACTTCCTCAGGGCCTCTCTGCTGACGGGACCCTGGGAGGGTGACTCTACTGGACGCTGCCTCTGCTCCCCCCACCCCTGCATTCTGTCTGTGCTGGCTTTAAACCTCCAGACCTCACCGTCGCCTCCTCCGCGAAACCTCCCCCACCCCGATCCTTGGTGCGCCCCGCTGAGGGCTCTGCCCCCGGCTTGGATTCAGGGCTGACGCCGGGCCGGCCGCGAGCACTCTGAGAACCGTGGTTGTGCCTGCGAGGCCCAGAAGGCGTGTGTCCCTTAGGGCAAGGTTATCTGCTGTCACCAAGCCCCTGAAGTCATCGCGCCTCAGATGCAGTCTGGCGTCTCTGTCACACGCACTCCTGGTGGCAGGTGGGACCTGGACGCCCCCTCCTGCCCAGCCTGGCCTGGGAACCCAAGGTGGCTGCCCCCATGCTGGCTGCCCTGTGGGGGCTTCAGGCAGCCTCCGCTTCTCAAGGGCACTTCTGGAATTGGCACAGACCTCCTCTCTGAACGTGTCACTGGCCAGAATTGAGTCACAGCGCTGCCCCTGGGCGGGGGCGGCGAGGCGGTGCAGCGAGGTGGTGCGGTTTGTCAACGTGACCATGTGCCCGGCTGCACGTTAGGGCTCTCCTAGTGCGGGGGGAAGGTAGACGCTGGGGAGCAGTTAGCAGTCCCTGGCTCTCGGCTGTCTCTCAGCCTGGTGGACCTGGACAGAGCCCCGAGTGTGGTTACAAGGCCCTGGGCAGGGGCGGAGCAGGCAGAGGAGGGTGAGCGAGCTCCTGTAAATGCGTGCCAGGCACTGGGCCTGCCGCACCCTTCAGGGCAGAGGCAGGGCGGGTCTCGGTTCGGAGACAGACCCAGGAATGGCGAGGTAGTTTGCCCAAGTCCTGTGACCAGTAGATGCGAACTGGGGCTGGGAGCTAGTGCGGTATTTTCCCACTTCAGAGACAACACACTTCTCGGTGACCGCTGGTTGGAGAAACTTAAGTCGAATCCGAGACACAAGAACAGAAATGTCAGTGGACTGGTGAGGCCTGAAGGAGGCCGCGAGGAAGCCGGCCTGGGGGCTGCCGGGGGAAGTGTTGCGGACGGGCCGTCCGGGCCCTGCTGACAGCGGCAGGCTGAGAGCACGCGAGTGCTGCGGCCTCCAGACCAGGACTGGCCTGAGCGTCCCCGTGGCCCCTCGGGGGTCCCAGGCAAAGGCACCTGCGTGTCCAGAGCAACCCAGCGAAAGCCTTGCGTGGCTGGTGAATGACGGTACTTGCCTTTGAGAAAAGGGAGAACCTTTTCCTAGACTCTGCTCAGTGAGCTCACACCAGTTCACACTCACACTGTAACGGTGAGTGTGAACTCACAGGCGCAGGCTCTGCCCCTCCCGCGTGCCTCCCCTCGGACCAGAGTCTGTCCCCACCACGTGACTGTGATCGTGGGGGGAGGCTTTCTTTGTGCTGGGCTTTTCTGGAGAAGGAATGGCCGCCGTTTTCTTCGCGGTGAGAATGATGGCAGAGGCCCCGGTGCAACGGGACGGCGCCATCCTCCCGCCTCGCCCGAGGACGTGCTCAGAGCCCGGTTGTCCTGGGCGCTGGGAGAGGGGGCCGATGGCCGACCTCCTTCTCTAGGCTGGGCGCTGGATGGGCGGAGCCTTTGCTGCGGATCGAGGGGTTGTCTTGAGCAATCTGTGCCAAAGCCAGATGGGATGTCCGGGGTGCTGTTTTCCAGGTGGGGACCATGAGGCTGAGGGAGGCACTGTGACCCAGGGGTGGGGATGAAGTTGGTGATTCCACAGGTGCCCTTGAGTTCATCCTCCTGGTGATGGGGTGTCCTTGGGTGCAGGCCCCTCTGTGACTTTGGCAGGTGGGGCTGGTCTCTTTCGGGAAGCCCCCCAGGGAAGGGGGGCTGTTGAAGCCCGGAAAGCGCCCCAGGCTGTGCCTGGCAGAGGATGGGTGAGGGGATGGAGGGTGGCACAGAAGGTGGAGCAGGCCCCTGGGCGGAGCTCTGGCTGGTGGATGTGCCCGTGTCCTGGGGCTGCTGGGACAAACAGCCTTGAGCTGCGTGGCTTAAAGAGACAGGAACTGTTGTCTCCTGGCTGTGGAGGTCAGGAGTGGTCAGGGGTCTCCCTGGGCTAAAATCAAGGGTGGACAGGGCTGCTACTTAGACCGCCTCCCCCTTGCCCCACCCCCCCTTCCCGCCTGTATCCTAAGATCCCCCTGTGGTCCCCTGCATGAGGCAAGCTGGGATCGTGGCCCAGCAAGGAGGCTCTGAAGGTGTTGATTTAGTTTGCAAACGTGCCCCAGCACCTGCTGCTCCTGCCTGCGTCAGGGCTGCCGGGAAGCGCTGTGGGTGGGGTGCCTGCAATCGAACCGTTTCTGCTCTGCCAGGGAGGGGGCTGGCCGTTTCCTCGAACTCTCGCTGCTCTCTCTGTGCAGGTGTGTGGGGCCTGGCTGGAGGCTCCTCCGGGACGAGAGGGGGGAGCAGCCGAGACATGACAGCAGTCGCCCGGGAGGACGCCCTAGGCCCAGCCAGCAGCAGTCTCTTTAGACGCAAGTTAACCCTGAGGTCCGGTGGCAGCGAGCTGCGTTGCTCCCCCAGCCTGCTGGGTTCCACTCCCGCCAGGCGGGGGCATGGCCTCCTCGGTTCAGAGTTTCCGTGGCTGCGCAACGCCCCCCACAGACCGGCTGACGGGCTTAGCGCAGCGGGAAAGCATCCTCGCCACCCTGGAGGCCGGGAGTCCGGGTGGCAGGGAGACAGGCCCTGCGTGCCCCCACCCACTCCCCACACCCGTGACGGGCGGTCCTTGGCTTGTGGCCGTGCTGTGCCGTCTGCCTCCCGCTTCACGTGGCTGCCTTCTCCGTGTCTGATTCTCTCCGTCTCCTCTTTAGAAGGACACCACTCATGGAGTTAGGCCCTCCTGAGCCTGGAATGATTTCACCCAGAGATCCTTCGCTCTGCCAAGACCCTGTTCCCAGACAAGTCTCATCGTGAGGTTCTGGGTGGACACAAATCATGTGTCAGAGCCAGGAGTGCAGAGGGAGCTCTGGTCGAGTCCAGGCTCAGCTAGGTGTCAGCTGTGTCCCCTGGGGAAGGCATGGAGCCCAGCAGACCCTCCCCCACCCGTGGCGGCTGAGGAGCGGACCACTGACTACGTCATCCTCGTGGGGAGGTGTGAGGACTACGTGAGGTGGACCGCGAGCAGTCAGGGTACCAGTGATGGGCGGAGCCTAGCGCTCAGGCGGCACCAGGAAGTGGCCGTGGAACTTGAGCTCACCTGCCGCTGTCTGAGCTCTGGGTGCAGTTTGAGCACCCTTGGCCCTGTGGACTGAGGCCGAGGTGCCCGCCCTGGGCACGGGTCCTGGCTGACCAGCCACACTCCGGGCTCAGAGGCCTGGGGAACAGGGGCCTGGAGCCCCGGGTTGTCAGAGGATGGCGCTGCGTGTGAGGCTGGGGGCTCCCTGGGTGCAGCTGTCCACACCCCCAGTTTACAGGCCTCCGCCAAGGTCACCTGTCTTGTCACTGCTTCCCAAGCTCCTGTGCCCCCAGATCCTAGAGAGTTTCCAGAAGTCACCAGCAGCTGATGAGATGCAATGGCACCTCAGCTCCCAGAGGGTGGCCACAGCTGCCCCAGGGGCACAGTCCCTGCTGGTGGGGACAACCAGGGCAGCTTCTCTAAGCAGCCCCAGCCCCCATAAGGCTCGGCACTGGCGGGCAGGAGTGCAGGGCAGCCTCTGCCTGCGGTGAGGCAGGAGGCGGCCGGGGCCCTTCAGTGGGGAGCAGGAGGTCAGGAGGGCCATGAGGAAGGCCCCACCTGGCTCAGGCCGTCCAGGAGCCCAGGTTGCCATGGATTTCTGCCCCAGGGGAACTGCCGGCCTGGGACCAAAGGCCTGTGAGGCCACTCTGGGTTCCCACCGGCCCTGTGTGTGTGTGAGAACCCTGCAGCCTTGCCACCAGAGCGCCCCGGGCAGCCCGAGCCGGCCAGCAGCACCCTGGGAGCCTGTGGGGTTGTCACGGCGGTCCCCAAGAACCTGAGGTCAGGTTCGCCCTGGCGCTGTGATGACCACATCTGCTCAGCTCCATGAGTCATTCCGCAAATATTTACCTGGTGCTGTTTGCGGAGCGGGGACCGCGGTGTGGCTGCCCCGGCCCCTGGCCCCAGGTCCCCAGGCGAGGGGTGGCAGAGGGCAGCTCCCGCACTTCTGGGTGCCTTGGTGTGGGCGTCCCTCTGTCCCAGCTTAGGTGGCCCCGACCAGCAGCCAGTGGTGTGTGCCTTGTGTTCGCGTCCTGTGTGGCAGTCACTGCAGAGGCACCGGGGACCACAGAGCGACCTGCCGTGACGGCTCTGTGTCCTGGAGGGGAGAAGCGCATGTCCCAGGGCCCTGCACAGGGCTGGCCCTGCGGGGCACCATTCCTTCCTCCACCCATGTTATTTGCTCCCTGAGGGGAGGAGGAGACACCCACCGAGCTGGGGGCTCCCCAGGGGAGGGGAGTTCTGTGGGGCCTGAGGGGAGAGGCACACCCCTAGGGGACTTCTTTTCAGGAGTGAAAAGAAGCCCTGAGGCGCACGCAGCCTGGGGTGGGCCTCCGGTGGCGGGCGGGGGTGGGGTGATGCCTGCTGCGAGCAGCGCCCACCCACTTCTGGAGCCGCTTAGAGATGGGCGAAGCCCATGGCCTCCTTTGATGCAGGCCGTGGTGCTGTGTGTGTGGGTCTCTGCCGTCCCCCAGCTCTCAGCCCCTCTTCCCCTTCAGAAGGCCTGTCTTGTTCCCTCCCTCAGCAGGGACTTGATTGGTTGAAAGCTGTCCCTGGTCCCCCGAGTGCACAAGTCACAGCCCTGTCCCGGCTGCACTTGCTGCCCAGCTGGGGTCCCTGGTCACATCCCTGGCTCCGAGCACAGTGTCGCACGTGTGGTGGGGTGCCTGTGCTGGCGGCGTACGGGAGTGGGGGCCCAAGGTCTGGCCTGCAGTGCGTTCCCCCTGAACAGCAGCAGGCGGCTGAGGCCGGGTCGGGCAGCTGCCTGCCTGCCTGCCTTGGGATACATTCGGGATTATTTGGTCCCTGCTCCTAGCGCGTAGACCTCCTGTGCAGTAGGGAGGGACTGCCCCCCAAACAGTGTGGTGGTGCACACTCTCGGCAGCCGGGACAGCCTCCCTGGGGCTGCCGCTGCCTGCCCACAGCGCCCCGGCTGGGGGAAGGCCCTGGTCTCCCCATGGCAAGGACTGCTCAAGTTCCCCGGCAACCCCTGGGCATCGAGCCTCATTGAAAGGGACCATCTGTCAGAGGCAGCCATAAAGATGCCTTTGACGGGGTCGAGAGCCTGCCGTGGGCTCCGGTGGGGCAGCGGCCACCACGCGTAGGTAGCTGTCACTGCCTAGGTAACATTGCCACATCTGCCATCGCAGCCCGAACCCTGGCCCTGGGGAGCCCTGGTCCCCAAAAGGAAGTGGGCTCACTTATGCGGCCAAGAAGCTCCCAGGTCCAGTGGCAGCAGGAGGGCAGAGGAGGGCTCTTCCTTGAGTGGTTCTGAGTAGCTGATGAAATGGCATAGGCCAGACAGGACCCTTCTATGGCTTTGGCCCCCAGGCCTGGTCCCCACACCGTCCCACACACCCTGAAGGTCCATGGTGTCCCCTCACTCACGCGCTCCCCTACACTCACTGGTGTTTGCTGAGCGGCGTTTGGGACCCCAGCTGGCAGTGCCAGGGACTTGGTCCAGGGGAACTGCCTACACCGTCAGCCACATGCGGTGCATGGGGAGCAGGCAGGGCAGGCGGAAGGGCTGGGCATCCCAGGGGCTGCCTGGGGCTTGGGGGCCCCTGGGCGGGAGTGGAGGTTGCCGTCTGGGACAGCTGGTGCCCAGGAGCCGCACCCTGTCCAGCGTGTAGGCCTTGGTGTCCCCACCTTTAAATGGCGACGGCACGTCCTTCCTCCATGCCTGCCTCGGGGGCCCCGTGAGTGCACGGTGAGAGGCAGCCCCACCCACTCTCATGGTGACAGGCAGCGGGGCGCTCACACGTCGAGGTGACGGCAAGGACGGAGACGCGATGCGTCTGGTGGCCGAGGACAGCCCTCTGGTCTCTGCGGATATGTTGTCTTAGGCTCACGGGTTGGCACAGTGTCCTTCCGTCCACCTTCTTACTGGTTCTGAGTCCTGACCTGTGCCGGGCAGACTGGCAGGCCCTGCTGGGGACCCTGCAAATCTCCGCTCCTTGTTCCTGCCCTCACCGCCACGGGAGGCCTTGAACCCAGGTCTCTGGGCTCCAAGTCCTCAAACTTGTCTTTCTTGTTTGAAAAAAAAAAAAAAAAAGGGAAGGCAGAAGCTGCGGTGCCCACGAAGCCTTTCTGGCCCCTGGGGCAGCGGGGCCTGCCCCAGCCTGCTATTTCGGCCCCTGTAGCAAACTCGCAGCTTTTTACAAGGGCCTGTTCTTGGGTTTACAAAATGAAGCATCTCTGGTTAGAAGCTCCTCCTGAAAGAGCATGTGTTTCTTCTCAGAGCCCTGGTCCCCGCTCGGGGGACTTCAGCAGAGAGTCCCCGTGGCTTCCGGGGAGCCAGGCTCGCCCCTCTCCCGCACCCGGAGAAGTCCGGCGTTCAGTCCTCAGCGGACCCGTGGGTCTGCAGTGTCGGTGTCTGCACTTGGCAGGGTGACCGGAGGTGCTCGGGGTGCAAGACGGCCTAGGGCCTGGTCCTGGCAGGTCCGGCTGTGAGAGGGGACCCGTGGCCTCTGGTGTGGGGAGGATTTCAGGAGGCATGTCTGCCATGGCCAGCCCAGGGCCCGCCCCGGAGCCAACACCCTCGATGCTGGTGCCGGGAGAGTGGTCCTTTCTCCAGGAGCGCTGCCCTAGGTGGGAAGTCCTGTTTATCCAAACGGTAAATACGCTTTGTCCAGGCAACTGGCAAGTCCCCTGCCGGAGACTCAGGAGGGGATCGATTCTTCAGCGTCACTGGACTTTTTCTGCTGCCCTCTGCCCTTCCTGTCACTACTTCTGTGGCCCTTTTAAGGGAAGGAAACTTTTTCTTTAAGTCTTCAGTTTCCCCTCCCGTGTCTTAGCAAACCAGCGAGGCTCGGAGCCCTCCCCCCATTCCACTCGGGCGGCCTTATCAATCTCCCCTCAGCTGAAGGAGCCGAGCTGGCAACCCCCTCTCCTCCTGGCTGCCTGCTGGGCGCTGCCCCCCCCCCCCGTGGCCTCCACCGACCCCCCCAGGGTTGTTGGTTCGGCTGTTCCGTGGGCATGCAATGGATAAATGAACGGGTGGGGGGGTGAGAGATGGGGGGGCTGAGCATCAATACTGTTTGGGGGAGTCTCTGCTCGGGGTGTGGAGGGAGTGCTGGGGCCAGGCGCTGTACAATGCACGTGTTCTGCGCCGAAGGAGAGGAGGCTGGGCGGCCTCTGGAGAGTGGCGTTGGCTGGGAGGGGAGGCTTTGCTGCCTGCCTGCGAGCACTCCTTGGCCCCTGGTAGGAGGGGAGTTCTCCGAAGAAGCCGAGGCAGACAGCACCTGGCGAAGCTCGAGAGCCCCAGGACGGGCCCTTGGAGGTGACCCTGCCCTCAGCCCTCTCCTGACTTGTTAATGGCGGGGATGCCCGTGACAGCCCGTGAGGAAGGACGCCAGTGTGTCCCCGTGGGGGGGCGCGGACCTGGAGAGACAAGGCTAAGGGCCCTTCACTCGGAGGGAAGGGTGGCAGGGTTGAGTGCGGGTCTGAAGTGACTGGTGTCGTCAGGACCTCGGGGCCGCTTGCAGCACCACCCCGAGTAGGTCAGAGCGTGACCGGCAGCTCCCGCGGGAGGGCAGGGCCCCGGGCGGACCGGGCGCACCTGGGCTCTCCTCACGGTGGGCTGGGGCTCCCGGGCACGTGAGTGACCCTCTCGACAGCGCACCATCACTGCCCGCACCGGCTCTGCACCGAGAGGTTGTGTTTGCAGCACCTGGGCTGCGGGCCTGGCCCCTGGTCCAAGGTCGTGGGCCGGGGGCTCTGTGTTGGTGAGGAGCGCTGGTGTGGCTGGGGGTGCCCCCAGGCTGTGGGGCCCCCAGGGGGTTGCCGAGCTTGGGTGGAAACCCAGGGCTGCCCTGGCTCCTCACAGAGAGTAAACGTTACAGTTAATGACTCAATGACTCAGGCGCATGGAGAGAGCAGGTGTGGTAGTACACACACACACACACACACACACACACGCACGCGCTGGGGTTCTCTCTCCCACAGCCCCCGTTAGGGTCAGCTTTCAAGGAGACTCCTTTGGGGCGGGGAGCCCCCCGTGGATTCCTATGACCCCAGTCTCTGTCGTGTAAATTCTACTCCTGGAACCCCCTTAACCTGGCCCCTCGCCCCTCCCCCACACCGTGCCTGGGCCTAGACCCTCCTCTGCCCCACCCCCCATGCCAGGGCCACGCCCTCCTGGCCTCTAGTTCTGTAACTCTGCTGGCTCTGCGTTGGTCACCTGCGGCCCTGTGGGCACAGGGACGCCGTCTGGTGGCTCGCTGTGAGGGTTCTGTGACTCTTCCTCCACCCCACTCCCCTCTCACAGGAGCCCCCAGGCCCTCGGGCACAGTGCAGGGCCATCCCAGCAGGGCGGGCAGTGCTCTCCCCCCCACCCTGGGGCTCACCTCACCTACGGGCGCGGTGGCATGTGCAGGTGGCATGTGCGGACCACCCTTCACCCGAGAGCCTGGCGTCTGCACCACGGTGTCCGGGTCTGTGACTGTGTGGGGGAGGGAGCTCCGTGGTGCGGTGGGACTGCGGTCCTGGTTCTTGGCCCTGGGGGGCGGCCGCTCTCAGGAGCTCTTGGCTTTTGAGTCCAGGTGAGCTGCTGCCCAGGACCCTCCCTGGGGACCTGTCACCAGCCCTATCCCACAGCACACCTGCTGAAAACCAACCAACCAAGAAACGCAATGTCCTGGGGTGCAGGTGACCTTTTCTTGAGAAGTGACTGTAGAAGCTGAATCTCCATCGTTACAGGGAGCGCTAATTGATCCCACAGGGACGGGGCAGAGTCTTGGGTTGGCCTGCCGCCCCGGTCCTGCAGCTCTGCCTGGTGGCCCGCGGGCACCCAGCCAGCATGTCCTGGGAGCCCCCTGCAGTGTGGCCTGCACACCCCGCACCCCGTGTCCTCTCAGGCCTGAGCTTCAGCAGTCTCGGGGGCCAGCAGCCCACATTCATTCTTCACGAGCGTGGGTGTGGCTCCTCCCAGAACTTCTGACGTCCCACGCCATTGGTCCCGCCTCTCCGGTGACCAGGACCTGCCAACTATCGAGGCTGCGTGTGGATTCCCTGTCTTCTGACCAGTGAGGCAGAGGCCCCGGAGGCCAGGCTTGACCCTTGTCTTTCACCAATGGGAGGAGCGCACAGCAAAAGCCACCGAGGTCACTGCTGGTGTGTTGCTGATCCCGGTGAACTGGGAGCCACCGTGGGGCAGGGAGCCGCTGGTCCCCCTCACGCGTCTCCTCGGTGGCCAGCGCTCCACCTGCACAGTGAAAGGACCGAGGAAGGCACCTCTGCGTCTGCAAGGCCTGGTCTGGCCCAGCTGTCCGTGGCGACAGATTTTTAGGGGAGTAGCATGAACTGGTATGCCCAGAGCCTCAGGCCGCCGTCGCAGCCCCCTCGGCCCCCCGCACAGGCAGAAGTCGGAGCCGTGGTGCTGAGCAGCCTCTCCAGCCTCGGCGGCAGCGCTGGGCCCCTGGGCTCCTTCTCGGAGTGCGGACGTGTGGGCCTGGTCTCGGATCACAGCCTGCCGTTCAGGTCTCCTCTGCGCACCCGTGGGGCAAGCGCCAGCTGCTACTTTGGGGAGTCCTATTTGCCAGCGACGGCGAGTTCTTGATCTCTCGGAGATCTTAACAGACTCACAGGTCCCATAAGCGATGAGGTCCAGGCCAGTTGTTAAGCCTTGGCCTTGGTGTTTTCAGTCCAGAAAGCACTTAAAAGCCATTTGCTGCATCTTTTAGATGATAAAAGTGATCCCTGGTCATTTTAACCAGTGAAGTCACGCTGAGCGGTACAAAGTGTGTGCATCCCCTCACCTTCTCCATCTCCGTCCCTGTGAGGGGCCCAGCAGCTGCGTCCCAGCGCAAAGACGCCCCTCTCATCCTTGCACACACTCCTCCAGGCTCCGCTGCTGCGCTTGGATGCGTTCCCATGTCTGCGGAGCGTGTTCGTTTCCCACCGAGGAGGCCCCTCCGTGATCACACTCCCCCCGGTCCAGGCGCCAGGCCTCTCGCTGTGCGTCCTCCAGCCCATTCCCCGGGAAGAATGCCCAGAGGGGACCGTGCGCTGAAACGCCGCGCGTCTGGGAGGTGCCGACATCCCCCCTTCGCACTTGGTCGATTCCTTGCCTGGGTTTGGGATTTAGAATTCTTCTTCCTTGCAATTTTTAAGATGTTGCTCCTGTCTTGTAGCTTCCAGACACTCTTAACGTCTTTAAAAATGAGCTGCCAGCGTCCCTCGTAGAGAGGTCTGCGGTGCGCGGGTTCTGACCTCCCAGTTCCACATCAGCAACTGGCTCTCCCCTCATGTGGGGCTTCTGGAGCCTTCTCCTTGGCCTCCCGGGGCCGCGGTGCTGGTCTTTTGAAAGTCATCGGTGGCGGCCGTAGTGGACTGTTTCAGTTAAAGAGCAGTTTGTTTGTCGTTTGACAGCCCCCCGCCGCCGTCTCCCTTGCGCTCTGGAAGGCGTGCCGAGAGGAGATTGGACTGCCTTGGCTGGTCCTCTGATTTCCCCTCCTCTCGCAGGTTCCATCTCTTAGAATTTTTGTTCTGCTTCCCAGGAAATTTCCACAGTTTTATTTCCAGTCTGTGGACTGAATCCCTTTTCATTTCCTGTTATAGCTTTCATTCCCAAGAGTTCTTTGTTGTTCCGCGGTTGTTCCTTTTTATAGAGTCTCATTCTTTCTCTGTCGATGGGCTGCCTGTTCTCTCCGAGGGTGTCAGTCGCAGCCTCCCTGGAAATCCTCCTCGTTCCTGCATGGTTCCTGTTTCCCGAGCTTCCTCCTCTTCCGTTCCCCATCCCCCGTCCCTTTCCCGGTGAAGGCTTCCCCACTGACTGTGCGCCCTTGGCTTGCGCTGCTGTGCAGAGGGAGGCCCCGGCGCTGGTGGAAGCTTGAGCTCCGAGTGGGGGCTGGGCTGGTTGACCCATGGGCCTTGTGTGGAGCACGGTGGGGCCCACCCAGGTCACCCGGGGCTCGCACCCGCCCGACTCTCCCAATTTTTAGGTCCTTCCTCCGGACTAGTGCCCCAGAGAAGACCCTGGCGTGTGCTCATGAGGGCCATCAGATCAGAAAAGGCGGCTGCGGCTCTTAGTTTGCATGTACACGGTGTGGAAGCTGGAGTCCAGGGGCGCTCTGCGGAGAACACTGCCGTCCCACCGAGGCCCAGTTGCACCCCGGCCACTGGGGGTGGGTCTGAGCGGTGCTGTGCTGGTGAATGGGTGAACACCCAGCCCCCGGGCAGGGGCCGAGGGAAGCTGCGGCTTGTAGCGTTTGTCCCTGCCCGAGCTACCGACGTGACCTCAACCTACGCGTCCCATCCGAACTCGCCTCCCAGCCCCCGGGAGCTGCAGTTTTCTGCAGCAGGCCCTGCGGGGCGTCGCTTCCCTCGCCAGGCATCTCGACCTTTTTCCTCCTGCCCTCTCCTATCAGGCGCCCCTTTCTCCTTGGCACCTGCCACTCAGTCCAGCTGGTTACCTGTTCACACCTTTCCACGCCTGCGTTGCCTTTCCGTCCTCACGGCTCCGCACTGCACCGATCACACTGCTGTGCCGTCAAAGGGTTTTGGGAGGCGACAGAGACGGACGCATGCATGCCCATCTGTGCAGACTCTCCCACCACTGTGTCTCACCGTTTCCCCAGGGACCCACACCCCGGCCAGGTGCGCTCGCAGGCCAGGTGCATCCACAGCAGCATCTGCTTAGGGGCGGGGGTGGCCTGCGGAGGGTTCTCCATGGGGCCCACCCAGGAAGGTGCTCTGCCAACCTCAGGCTGCTAGGCAGGGTGTTGGTCTGGTTGTCTTGTGGCTACTGGGGTCCTACTGGTGGCTGTGGTGGCCCTGGGTGGGACGGTGCCAGCGGGGGCAGTGCCATGTCCTTTGGGGACCCCAGGTGAGAGCGGATGGAGGTGATGAGGAAGGGCGGGGCTGGGATGGCATTAGACCCCTGCTTTACGGGGGACCCCAGTGCTGTCTGGCGAGCTAAGACTTGCTGTGGAGGGGGACACAGGGGGGAGGAGGCCAAGCAAAGGGCAATGGCCCCAGACTCATTCCCTGGTGAGACTTCTAGCTGCCAGTCTCTTCAGCACGGATCGGTGCCACCGCCAGCCTCCCCTGGGCAGAGGGCCACCCGCGGGTGTGCTGCCGGCAGGGCCCCTGCCCACATCCCAGCAGCGTTCCACCTTTGCCCACTTGGTCAGGTGTCACTGACACCCCACGGGCGAGCCGCTGACAGTGCCTTCGGGCCCGGCCATCCAGCAGCTCAGCCTTCCTGGCAGCCCAGAGGGGCCCCTTCCTTCCCTGGTGGGGCAGAGGCTAAGTGGGCCAGGGCAGTGGGTCAGCGGGGCTTGGCGTCCGCGTTCCGGTGCTCAGAAGGGCTCCCGGACGGGACGCGCTTAGATGAAGCGTTATAATCACTGCAGGTGTGTCCTTGTTTTGCACCTTGGGGGGCACAGGCCCCGGGGTGAGGTCGGGCGCATCCTCCTGCGGGTGGGGAGGAGCAGGCGCGCTGCCGACGGGGGCGAGCCCGCAGATGGTGACGGCCGCGCCAGTCGTGGGGGCGGGAGGTGGAAACTGCCCCCCAAATGCCCACCAGCCAAGGAGCGGCCCTGTGACATTAGCTGGGCTGCTTCGCGTTTCTGTCTCGTCGTCCTCTTGTGTAAAAGGAGAGGTGTGACACCCACTGCAGGGACACGGGTCACATCTGTGCCTGCCCCTTCCGATGCCCTTCCTGGACGTGGGGCATTTCCCGTCATTGCCTGCCCTCCGCCCATTTCAAAGGCGTGGTGGGGCCCCCTGTGGGCTCGCACTGCCTGCAGACTTCCCTGGGCCTCAGACTCAGCGCAGCTGAGGGACAGGGCCCGCCTGGTGTGTCATGCACAGCCTTGGGGGGGCCGCCTGGGCTCTGTGCGTCGGCCCCCCGGCACCGCACCGGCAGCGCCTGCCACTAGGCGTGAAGTGTCGGGCCCTGTGCTGCACGCTGGGTCTCCGTGCAGATTTGTGTTGGTTATTAAGTGAGCAGACGTGTGTGAGCGCCTGGCAGGCCCAGGGATGGCTGCTTTAGAAGGGACCCAGTGAAGCGGTTCCTGTCCCTTCCCCTCTTGTTTGTGAAAGACGCGTCCGTGCTGGCTGGGGCAGGGCTGCGAGCCACTGGCTTGGGGTTCAGAGAGCCTCCTGGGGGTGGGGCAGGCCTGCACTGCTGTGGCCCCAGCAGCTGTAGGTCCTTTCCACAGTGGCTGTGCTTTCTGACTCCTGTCACCCCACGCAGAGGGCCCAGCTCCCTGCGTGGGGCCCATGGGCTCCTGAAGCCCCAGGCCCTGCCCTGGGGCACCACGGCCCTTCAGGGAGCTTGGGGCCCGCCTGAGCAGCAGGATGTGGCCTCGGCAAGGTGTGACTCGGGCCGGGGGCTCCCTCCTGTCTTCAGAGGATGGGCGCGGGGCTGCCTTTCAGAAGACTGAGAAAGTCATCCCAGGATGCCTGAGCCCTGGTACCAGTGGGTGGCCCCCAGGGTGCCCAGACAGCACAGAGCTGGGCTCTGACTTGATGTGTGTCCCTGCAGGCTGCACGGGAGGGCAGGGAGCGCCCTGGGCAGGCTCCTCCCCCTAAGCCCTGCGCGCCTGTCCTGAGGAGGTCGGTCCGGCAGACAGCAGCCTGACCCTGGCCACCTTCTCCCCACATGCTGGGTTTGCTCAGGGACTGTCCGCCATGGGTCAGTGGCCCCGAGCGCTCGTGCCCTGGGGCCCTGCCCCCTCCCCGTGCCATTTTGCGGATCGATCTCGGTGTGGTAATTGGCTGGTGCTTGGCTGGTTTTCAGTTCTAAAGGTCTGCCTCCCACGTCGCACGTCTCGCGGGGGCCCTGGTGAGCTCCACACTCGCCAGTCCCTTCCCAACACTCTAATTGTGTGCTCTGGGTTTCAGGTTAGCTTGTGGATTGTTTTTGAGATAATTGAAAAGGATGCTTTCAGATGCTAAATGATGGTTGTAAGTGCTCATCCAGGAAGTGTCCACTTACCGAGGCCTTCACCTCTCCCTCCGCCCTGCACTGCTCCCCTCACCCCCCCAGCTTTGATTACAGATCCTATCAGCTGCATTGCCTGGAAATTAAGCCCTGCGAGGCCCAGGGGGAAGTTGTGTTTGACTCATGGATGCACAAGCTGCTTGATGCACATGGGCGGGGGTGGAGGTCCCCCGGGCATGATCTGGCCCACTCCTCCCGCTAGTAGGCAGTGTTTGGAGATCTCTGTGTTTGGGAAAAGCCTGGTGTCTTGCTGAGGGGCCCGCAGAGAGGTGACTGCAGCTGGGGTGGCAGCCTGGCCCTCCAGGTCTCAGGAGTAGCCTCCCCGGCTGCGCTGTGTGCCCCGCGTTGTGGGAGGAGCCCCCCGAAGAGTAGGATCCGTGTTGGAGCCAGGGCCGCTGGGTCCCTGTCCTTGCTCCACCGAGGCCTGTGAGGACCTGGCCACGCCACTCCATTCCTGGGGTGTAAAGAGCCCAGTTTGGTACAGAGAGCGCCCACCCACACCGCCCTACCCTTCTGAGGCTGAGCTACCGAGAGCTCCCAGGCAGGGGCAGTGCCCACCCACGGTACCTCTTCCACCTGTGCTGGCCCAGCCCTGACGGAACAGAGGGGATGGCCTGGTCTGCTGGGTGTGGGGGGACACCACGGCTGGGAGCAGGCTGGAGAGGGTGGCCTGGTCATTGTCCTGCTCCTGGGAGCACCTGGTCCTGGGCAGGTCCACACCTGGGCTCCCTCCCAAGAGCATCCCCGAGGGGGCCTGGCAGGAAGGGCTGTGTTCAGGAGGCCATGTGTCCTCCAAGCTCTGGGGGTGTGCACTGCCCCCGAGCAGAATTGTGGCCAGAGGCCCCCCTCACGACTGTGGTGAGAGTGTCAGCAGGTGGCCCGAACGCTCTTTTCCTGGTGCAGCTGTGTGGGCGGTGGCCTTGGGTGGCCCTGACTGGCCCGTGCAGTAGTTTGGGGCCTCCTAGGCAGGGATGCCCCACGGCTGCGGCGCTGGCAGGAGCTGGGGCTGGCCGGGGAGAGCAGGAGGTGGTGAGGGCAGCCCAGCGTGGGTTGTCGTGGGCAGGGCTGGGGGCCAGGTGGGGCTCCACAGCAAGCCTCGGAGCTCCTGAGCTCACTTCCGGAGGGCTGGGGACAGACAGGACGTTGGGAGGCCCATCGGGGGCACCAAGCACGGTGAGGAAAAGCGGAGCCGGGAGGGCCCGTCAGGGAGGGCCCTCGCAGGAGGCCTGCAGGCAAGGTCGGGGGAGCAGTGCGGGCTGACGCACCAGCACCAGCGTGCGAGGGGCCTGCGTGGGAAGGTGCCGTGGACCATGGGGAAGGAGAGGGGGTCGGGACGGAGGGCATCGAGGCCTGAGGTCCTGAGTGCGGTGTTCAGGCATCCTTTTGGACAGTCCTGGCTCCCGTTGTCAGCCCCGGCCAGGAAGACGAATGGCCTGTCCTTGGTTTGGAGCCCTCCAGGGCTGGGCCCGGGGTCTCCAGGCTCCAGAGCACCGCCCCTCCCGTCCTTGTGCTGCCTCTCTGGGCCCGGGCCTCCGTCTAGAGCCCCTGCTCTGCCCCCAGCCTTTTGGGAGCCCCCAGCCCCTGTGCCCCGGGGCAGAGAACCCGGCCCTGCTTCGGCTGCTCCCAGCCTGTGCGCCCCACTCGGACCCCCCCTGCCCCGCCCCCCGTGGGGTTGATGCTTGGGTCACAGCCTGTGAAACCGGGGCGGCGATGCCGGGCCGCGATTTGAGTAGCAGGGAAAAGCTCTCAGGTGCCAACGAGCAGAGCCCTTGGGTTCCGGTTCAAACAGGGCTAAACTTATCTTTGGGAAAACAGACTGTGTTTGAGGCCTAATCACAGGCATTAAAGCCATTAATTAGTAACGAGATTCAATTTCCCGATGTCCTCGCCTGCGTGTGTCGATGTGGAGATTGCTCGGCGAGCGCGGTCCACAGATGCATCCGTGAACACCTGCTGTCCCCGCTCGGCAGCAGCGTGCCGTGTGTCCCTGAGGGGCCAGGCCCCTCGGAACCCTTGGCGGAGGAGGACGGCCCTGCCCAGTGTCCTGCCCGCAGCTGGGAGGGGCGGTGGGGAGGGGGGGCAGCCAGCGAAGCCTCCTTGACCACCCACGTTACCGGCCTCCTTCGGCCCTGCGGGCTGCCGGTGTCGTGGACCAGCTGGGCCCGAGCTCAGGCCTTGCGCAGGAACACCACCCCACTGTCCTCTCCCCGCTCCAGGACTTTCTCAGCCGTGCCTGCCTCCCCACCCGCCACCACTCGCCTCCCTCTGGGGCAGGGTCGAAGCCCCAGAGGCTAGTGAGCCAACAGCCAGAAGCACATGCGCGTCCAGCCAGGGTGGGAGGCCTTGTGGATGGTCGGAAGGGGGAGGTCTGGCTGCCCCGGGGGGGCAGGGCTATCACCCCCACCCCTGCCTGGCCCCCCTGCTGGGTGAGCTGTGGCTTCACACTGACTCAGCCTCCCACCCCCGTCTCCGGCCACTGCACACAAGCACCTGGACCCTGACCACACAGGTGTGTTCCCTGGTGTGTGAGACCACCCGCAGCTGTGAAGAGCAGGACCTTTAGGTGCTTCCGTTTCCAAGTGCAGCTCCGCGGTTTCAGCAGCCTGGGGCGAGGGGCCAGGTCCAAACAAGCTGCCGCAGCGGCGTGCAGGGCCATGTGGTGACTGTGAGCGTGGACTGGGCAGCGTGCACTCCCTGGCCACCTCCTTGGGGCTCCCAGGGAGCACGGGGGTGGGTGAGGGGCTGCCGTGCGGCCTTGCCCATGGCCGCACAGCTCCCCGCAGGCGCGCTGCGCCCCAGGGCTGCCGGGAGAGGAGAGAGTGGCTGTGGGAGCCGGGGCCTAGGTGTGCCCTGCGTGGCCCCAGATGGGCTCCAGATTGGCCGCTGTGCGTGCGTCTGTGGAAGTTTATGGCGTTAAGATTGTCATGCTTCCTGGTGTTAGACGTCGGTCTCTACACCCTCCCGAGTTACGTGCGTCTCAGATCGTGGAAACTGTCTCATCTCGGGGAGGGCCAAGTGCGGTGCGTGTGACCCTCTGCAGCCAGCCGCCCTATGTTTGGACTTCCTTCGGTGGCCCTCTGGCCTGACGTGCAGCATGTGGGCAGAGCCGGGAGCAGGGACACCTGGAAGCCCCCCGGAGGCAGGCACTTGGCGGGTCAGCCTGCTGAGACACGGGGTAGGCGGGCCCTGTGTCAGCACAGGCGAGCGTGGGCTGTGGGCGGTGGGCCTGCACCCTCCCAATCTGTGGTGTGGAGCTGCCCGGGGCCTTCCACGCCCCTCCCATCCACCCACCGCTGCCTGCTCGTTCTTTCCCTGGAAAGGAAGGTGGGTAAAGGACAGAGCCCAGGGCGGCACAGGCCCCGGACGAAGTGTCCATAGCCATGGTCACTGTGTGCGGGTGGCCACCCAGGACCGAGTGGTGGGTGGGGGCTGGAATGGCGTTTCCACAAGCTCTGGGATGCTGGTGCACGGGGGGGGGGGGGGGGGGGGGGGGGGGGGGGGGGGGTCAGCACTAGCGGCTGCTGTCCTTGCAGACGGCCTGGGTTTTGGCTCTCGGCCTCAGGCCAGCTGGCTGCCCGCCCTCTCTGGGCCTGAGTCTGTGGTGGGGAGGGATGGAGAGTGTGTGCAAAGCGTGTGCCCAGGGCCAGGTGGCTGTGGGATGTGCCCACCAAGTGGTGATGGCGTTACCGAGGGGCGGCCTGGGCCCCAGGGCTGGGGGCTGCCTGCTGGGGGCCGAGCCCAGTGGGTGTGGGTGGCAGGCAGGTCTCGAGCTGGGATACATGCCTGCTTCCCGAGCAGCCCGTCTTCACCCTGCCTGACAGTTAACAGTTTTGACAGGCCAGGCTATTTTTAGAAACCTGTTCCCACTCCTTTTCCCTCTGGGAAAGGGAAAGCAAGTTAAATTTGAAATGAGCCCCCTGCCCCCTCCTCCTGCACACACCAGCTCAAGGCGGCCCCTGTGGGGTGAGGCGGGCAGGAGGGGCAGAGGGGAGGGTGGGGTGTCAGCGGGGGCATATGTGGTCTGGTCTGGGGGACAGGCCTGTCTGGGGCCCACGTTATCCTCCCCATCTAGGGCTCAGCAGGAACAAGCCCCTGAAGGGCCATGCGGCCAGGAGGGCCAGGGCCTGGTTGGAGTTGGGCAGCCTGGCCCCCAGCCCAGCACCCTCCGTGGGACCAGGGAAGGGCTGGCAGCAGAGGAGGAGGACCTGGTGGGAGGGGGAGGGGGATGAGTGCCCTCAAGCGTGTCCTCCTCTTGCCACCAAGCTTTCCAAGGCGCTTACACCCCAGTCCGTCCGGCATTGATGAAAGCCCTGGGCGAGTGGCAGCATCAGGGTGCTCGCCCCACGGTGCCCTGGAAGCTCGTCCCAGGTCCCACTGTGGAGCTGCTCTGCATGGGCCAGGCGGGCTCGCCTCGGCCACACGTGGAAAGCAGCCCACGTGGGAGGGGGCAGGTCTTGAGGCTGTGGCCTCCTCCTGGGCTGCGGTGGCTGAGTGCGGGTGGGAGTGTGACGGCCTTTGGCCTGTGCCAGGCCTCTTGTCCTGTGTCCCCCCGGGAGTCTTAGAGTCAGCCTGCCGTTCCCACACACATGCACGCACACACATGCACATACATGCACATGCACACACATACATGCACATGCACGCACAGAGTCCTTTGGGGTCTCGGTGGGCTTGTGTTGACTGTGTGGGTGGATTTCAGGAGCAGTAGCGTCTCATTGCGTCTTCCCGACCACGTGTGTTCGTGTGCGTGGCACTCACGCCTCCCTGTGTGCCCGTCTTGCACGTCCTCTGTGAGGTGTGTCCCTGAACACTTCGTGCTTCTGTGCAGCGGTAAACGGTGCCACTTTAAACGCGTTCATTCCAGGGGTTTGCTGCTCACACGTGGAAGCACAGCTGACTTCAGGTGCTCGGCTCGTGCCCCGAAGCCTTGCTATGCCCACCGATGTGCTGGTCCGGCAGCCGGTTTTGTGGACTTGCTGGGTCTTCTCGTCAGCTGTGTCACTCGAGAATCAACACGGTTTTACTTCTTTTCCAGCCTGGGTGGGTTGCATTCGTTCATTGCAGTGCCACACAGAACAGAGCGGTGCGAGCGGCCCCCTTCTCCTGATCGGGGGCGGGCACCGGCTCTCACGGT